>CM019691.1:63354496-63954496 GCA_009760885.1 Achatina immaculata | reverse complement strand
TCTTGGTAACTTCCACACAACGTCCTACTTCTTGGCAACTTTCATACAAACTTCCCATTCCTCGGCAACTTTCACACAACGTCCTACTTCTTGGCAACTTTCATACAAACTTCTCACTTCTCGGTAACTTCCACACAACGTCCTACTTCTTGGCAAAATTCATACAAACTTCCCACTTCTCGGTAACTTCCACACAACGTCCTATTTCTTGGCAACTTTCTTAACACTTCCCACTTTTTGGTAACTTCCACACAACGTCCTACTTCTTGGCAACTTTCATACAAACTTCTCACTTCTCGGTAACTTTCACACAACGTCCTACTTCTTGGCAACTTTCATACAAACTTCCCACTTCTTGGTAACTTCCACACAACGTCCTACTTCTTGGCAACTTTCATACAAATTTCCCACTTTTTGGTAACTTCCACACAACGTCCTACTTCTTGGCAACTTTCATACAAACTTCTCACTTCTCGGTAACTTTCACACAACGTCCTACTTCTTGGCAACTTTCATACAAACTTCCCACTTCTTGGTAACTTCCACACAACGTCCTACTTCTTGGCAACTTTCATACAAATTTCCCACTTCTCGGTAACTTCCACACAACGTCCTACTTCTTGGCAACTTTCATACAAACTTCCCACTTCTCGGTAACTTCCACACAACGTCCTACTTCTTGGCAAAATTCATACAAACTTCCCACTTCTCGGTAACTTCCACACAACGTCCTACTTCTTGGCAACTTTCATAAAACTTACCACTTCTCGGTAACTTCCACACAACGTCCTACTTCTTGGCAACTTTCATACAAACTTCTCACTTCTCGGTAACTTCCACACAACGTCCTACTTCTTGGCAACTTTCATACAAACTTCCCACTTCTCGACAACGGCCACACAAATTCCTACTTCTCTACAACTTCCACACAAATTCCTGCTTTCAAAACTTTCTTTGAGAACAAATTGCGATACCTTCATAGACTTATTTATTGGACGCTATAGACCTCTTTCAAATTGTTGATCTCATTCTTCTAAGTAGCTGCACTTCTCTGATTTCATTGATTTTTCAAGTCCGCGTGTTAAAGGATGGAAACAAGACCACGATTAACAATTATTGGCATTTCTCTGTTTACAGTACTCGATCACACCCTTACCGGACAGTTCCATGCAACCAACACTATCAACTGATGGCAGGCCACGCTCCGCAGAACATACAAAGAAAAATCCATTCCCAGAACATGTAAAGTTTGTTCAAAATTATAGAGAATTTTTTTTTAAAGTGTGTAAACTTCTGATGTATCTCGACGTTTTACAGGATTCCGATGAAGATTTTCTGATGGCAGCGCTAACCTCCAGCTGTTGTTCAAACATTACAACATCTTGTATTTTTGTGTTTTCTCTCACGGTTTGGAAAGCAAATGGATTGATCAACTGTCACACCTTGGCAGTACTTGACGCCTTCGTGTGATTTTGCTAACAAATGTGTGATTATGATTGAACAAATTGGATATCGAGTGGTTCAGTTTAAAAAAAAACATTTGTCATCAACTGAGTTTTAGAGAAGCAAAGGAGGGGCGGAGTGGATAGAGGTGAGAGATGACACCAGAATGGTCGTCATGGCGCTTGTCAGAGAACATAGAGAATGAGTGGGAGTCAGGACTGAGTTTCCAGTTCAGAAGTTCGTTTATGCTTACGCTCAGCCATGTGACGCAGTAATCTCCAAGGATGACTCGGTGCTGCGAGGCAAAAAGAGTGGATGGAGCTTTGTTGTCTATCATCATCATCATCAGGTGCCATGCCGACTGGCGTTGGCTATTATGCTTCTCCAAAGTACACGATCCTTCATGCAGGCCATCAGCTCAGTTGGTGATCTCCTCTCATACCATCCCGTCAGACTGTCCAGTATCATTTCTCTTGGTCTTCCTCTTGATCTTCTTCCTTCTATTTTTCCTGTTGTTATAATATTTTCAATGTCCCCTCTTCTCATTGCATGTCCTATGAAAGTACATTGTCTCTCTCTTATTTTTTGACAAGGTTTTTTTTGTCTCTCCAGCTCTTCTCATACATTCTTCATTAGTTATTTTTGCTGTCCATAGGCGCTGTCTATAGGCAGGGCAAACTGATGGCACAGAAAGCAGGGGCTTCCTTTACGACGGCATCGAGCATGCGGATAGAAACTGAGGCAGTGACGAAGGATCTATCTCGGATAGTTCGGCAGGATGATACACACGACGTGCTAGCGATGGACTCTCAGAGTATGCTTCGCAAAATAGAGAGCGGTTTGCTACGTCTTGAATAAGTTCAGCTCCTGCGACAACCCAGTGTCACTCAGGCTGACGTGGATATACCGCCAAGGGCATGCAGGAGTGGGAGACAATGAGGTAACCGATCATGTTGGTCGTAACGCTATTGCAGCAGGTATGATTCCTATGGACAGGACGGATATACTGAAGTCGGCGGCTGAGGAACTGGGAGGAAGAGGAAAGGGCATGTGTTGATATTATACATCTACAGAGGATGAAGGATAGAGTTGTGAGAGGAAGGGGAGAGCTGGATGTCTGACTGATAGAATTCGAAGCTGCGAGAACCAACAGCTGACTGAAATGTATAAACAAGGAAAAAAGTAGGAACAGTTTATTACTTAACGACTACAAAGTTGTGACGTTTCGGCGTGAGCCTTAATCATACAAACACATACAGGACGAAGAATTAGAAAGAGGAGATAAAGTATAGATAAAAAATAAATAAATAAAATGAATAGAGCACTTAGCTGGACGAATCTCCGAAGCTCTTGCAAAAACGCCTTGAAGCTTTTCTGGCGTTCAGACAGAAATGCGCCCGATGCTACGTTCAAAATGTGCTCGTTCAGAAATGTACAGGAATGCGCATGGTGAAGTGTAGAGAATGTTTAAATAGAGACTTGTGACGTGTATAGTGCTTCGTGTATAGTTGTGTACTTATACACTAATTATTGCGTATTGCAACAGCTAGCTGGCACATTTAGTGTTTATTTCTTCGGTGGTTGCCGAAACAGAGAGAGCGAAACGTGTGTGAGTGTGCTCCGAGGGCCATGATGGTAATACCTAGATTCAAGATGAAGTTAGGGAGACAGGATGGTTATGACAGCGCAGAACCAGCGAACCATGTCTGGCCTAGATCCCGTCCCACCTCTATTTTGGCGGACCTTGTGACAGGCCAAATCAAACCAAAGGGACAGGGATCAGAAGTGACCCCCCCCCCCCACTGTTGTGCAGTATGCCAAGAAGCATTGCATCTTCACCTGTGTCCTAGCTCCACCCCGGGTGTTGAGTCCGCCTACCGTAAACCTACTCCCACCTGGGCACGATGTTTGTGCTTTACCACCCTCAACACCTCGACTGCATAGAACATCCTGCTCACGGTTTGAATGTGAGAGAACAAGAACAGTGCTAGAATAAGAACAATGATAGAATAACAACAATAACAAGAAAGAAAATAAAGCGAAATAATTCTGTACTTGGAGTTTTGTACGTAAAATAAATGTTAATCTGAAAACAAAATAGAGTCAGAAAGCTTTGGTTGGGGGGGGGGGGGGGGGGGGGGGGAGAACGACTTGAAAATATGTAAAAGAATTAGCAAAAAAGTAAATGTACGAAAAATAACCGATAAACAGCATAAAGTATTCATAGCAGACAAGTAGCAGAAATGCGAAGTAATACTCATATCAGTGAATAATATTTTCGGCCTAATAGATTTTGTGAAGAAATACGATGTAAAGCAGTAGAGAGAACGAAACAGAAATGTGATGGTGGCAGCTGGCAAACTAGTGTTGTGTGGTAAATCCAAACAGAGGCCTCTGTCTACCTCTACTGTTAACGAACACTTCTGATGAAACCAACTGTTTTCCCATCTTTTGCCATGTTTACGCAATTAACTTGCAAAAAAAGGCATAATGAACAAACATAAAAGGTGTCAGGAAAAGCCTACAGTGCTAATAAATTATGAAATCATGAAAACACAAAAATGGGAAATATGAAAAAAAAAACCTAACTCGGTATGGAAATATGAGTCACATTTTTTTTTATCCAGCACAATGATTGTAGCAGACAGCTTTCAGTCTCTTCAGTGTCTGTTCTATCACTTTAAAATGTGATGTATTGGAGGAATATTTGTATGTGATTATGAAAACTAAAATTCCAACATTATCTATCTTCTCTCTCTTTCTCTCTCTTTCTCTTTCTCTCTCTTTCATTCTCTCTCTTTCTCTCTTTAATACCAGCTGTAAAGTTTTTACCGTTTGTGATTTGGAGTTTTCCACGAAAGAGATCGGTATTCGTTGGCAGTTTGTTTCCGTTCACGAGGATGTCTAGACAAGATACAAACATAAACTGGAAGAAAGTAGTCAGTACCTTAGAGGTTATGACATGTTTCCTGTTCAGTATCTGGATTGTCATAAAAAAAGGCCATGTTCAAAGCAGGTATGTCACTGTTTCAGTAAGCTTCACTAATGCCTGGATTCATCTAGAAAAAAAAAATTGTCTGACTGACCCTATTTAGGGCATGTTCTAATTTCTTCATCGTTGCTGAACTTCTTCCCAGCTATAGTCTTCTTGAAGGATCCAAACCCATGATAATTACATGGTCAGGTGCATGTGTAGATGTGAAAGACCAGTGATCGCGTTAACAGGAAATTCCCGATAAATTACCGATTTAAAACGTGAAAAACCGAAACTTGTAGAGGTTGTCAGTTACAGTAGCCGGTGTATATCATCAACAACCCAGTAAAAAGCAACCAGCGAAATCGGTTGGAGGATAATCAGGCCAGTTGGATGATAATGCTCAACTTCAACTTGCTTGGAGGAGAATCAGTCAGTTTTGACTCTGATTCAGCATGTGTGCATTTTGTAAAGGTTAAATCTCGCCTCAAAGAAGCAAAGAAAAAGAAAGAATTCACACGAATTTTCACTGATGTTTGTAAAGTGTGTTTGATTTTACATTTTAAAAAAAAGTATAAAGTACTGAATGTTGTATTGAGGAAACAAGTATTTCGGGAAATTCTTCGTGCAAGGTGAACGACAGGTATAAACTGTACCGGTTTAAAGAACAATCCCAATGCGATCATTGGTGGAAGGCAGTCTTTAAATACAAATTCGTAATTTGCTGAGCTCTGGCGTGTACTGTCTGAGGTCACGTGGTATCGTGCAGGCAAAAGCATACTGTGAGAGTATGACTAAGGGACAGGAAAGTCTATTGAAAAGGGGAGATACAGAGTAATGCACAGAACATTCGTCGGGGACGCAGGAATTATACATCACGCACAACTGACAGTGAAAGAGAACACGGCAAGTAAGGACATAGAGCAACGCTTAGATTTGGGGACACTTAGAGACAAAAAACTTGAGGGTGACAGAGGGGAACCATAACTCCGAGACAAGAAGCTCGAGACTAAGTACAAGCTAAAAGAAGAATAACTAGACCAAAGGACAGAGAAAACGGACGAGAAAGAACATAACGAGACGAAGAGGAATCGATGAGAAATTCGTTTATTTCGTTTAATGAAAAGAGATGAAAGATTGTTTTGGACACTGCAAGTATGGTTAGTTGGAAAATAAACATTGATACGTTGAGCCTTGAACTTTATGGAGTCATTTGAGTTAATTCAGTTGGATCATTATTAAACTGGCTTGAGTTCGAATTGTGGTGGTTAACATCATCTTGAGTTGGATATGTCCAAGAAATTAAGAACTGAGTTAGAGTTCGGAATGGGAACATTACCCTGAGTTGAATATGTTCGAGAGTTCATTGTTACTATCTTGGGTTACTTGTTGACTCCTGTCCAAAGGAAGGCAGTGGAAAGGTGACACACACCAGAACAAGGCAAATTGATGTTTCAAGAGTTTCTCAAGCAGATCACAGTATACTTCGCCTTTGAAAGTGGTTCCTCTGTGCATGTAATGTTTTATGATTGGGCCTTAGAACGTGAACATCAATTTTTGGGTGGTTCTTTGGTTTCGGCGAGGAAGAATATCACCATTCCTTGCTGGCTTCCTTTGTCTCTGTTGAAAGTAATGTGTCCAGCATTCCTCTCCAGCGACTTTACGTTGCAGATAGCCATCCCTTTCAGCTTCAAAACATATCACAAACATCCCGATATTATTTAAAATTCGGGGGTGAGTTAATTTGGTACACAATGGCGGAAACTTTTCGGAGTTGCGACTAATCTTCAATTCTCCAGCAACCTCATCGATTATTCCCTGCCAGTTTCCCGTATCATTCGTTCCATTTAAGTCTTAGCGTTCTTCCTATTTGCAGTGTGAGGCCATCCGTATACTAGTTTTCTAACTAAGGTCTTAGTACCTTAATAGTATAGATTTTCACCGAACTTAAATTCTCAGGGCTTAAATGTACAGGTACACAGACAATACAACAGTTTGAAGACCACTGACACTCGAATTTTATCGAATCAAATAAACTACGTATTTATTGTGAAAAGAATGGGCAGTGATCAGTGAGGATGGAGAATATTGATTGTAATAAATGAGCAAACCACTCCTAACCTTGACGAGAGCTTGTTCGCCATATAAGGATGGAGTTGGCTACACTACACTCATACTCAGACCAACTGCCAGACATACAGCACGAATGGACATAAATGCCAACTTACATTCTCACAAGAAGCCTTTCCATGGATCCGTAAGAAAATAACACAAGTGTCGGACCTTATAAGTCCTACACTGCTTCAAAGGAACCATTATTATATTCTTCAGTTACAAGTAAACATACCTGGATCTATGGATCAACTCACATTCCATAACAAATTACTACTCATTTTCCTAGAACACTTCCTAACCCATAATGATATCAAATCTCTCAACTATCTGTCAAAAGCTCACTCAGTATAATCTTATAACTCAATCACTAATCACAAGCCTGTCACTATGATTCTCACATTTATATCTTCTATCCTAATCCCACATTCCAATCTCCGTCTAAACAATAATCATCCTACATAAAAGTTCAGCGCTTAAATAAACATGATCATAAATCTCGTGATTTTTAAAGTCTCAAGATTGACCTTTCCTTTACACTAAAAATCTACATCATAATTAAATAAAGGATTTAATCAGTTAGTCAGAATACTAGTTCTGCCATGGATTATATCCCTTAGATAGAATAAAGAACAGAATTAAAGAATTCTGTTACATCTGGGGCGACCTGCATCTGCCAAATTAGACATCCCACTTTCAAAATTCCTCTGCCGTTCACATACCTGCTGAAGTGAGACACGCTGCCTCTTCATTCTGCTCTGAATATCTGCACGTTTCTCACATTCATTATTCAAGAAACGAATAACTTTGCGCTTTTCCTGTCTCCTGCATGTTTTCAAGGGCGTCGCCATCTTTGACTTGGTCTGCTGGCGTCGTATTTCCATAAATGTGCCTCCCCACACGCATATCAAAAGAGGGATGGCATGACATATCTGTAACAGAAATGTTTACTACTCGACTTGTGTGTGTGTGTGTGTGTGTGTGTGTGTGTGTGTGTGTGAGAGAGAGAGAGAGAGAGAAATTAAGGTTATTTTACAAAAATGAAGTCTTATTTCCATCCTTCTTACAGCAATATATACTGTTCAAAAAAAGAAACGCAACAAATACGATGCTGTGATTTAACCTGAAGTTTGCTGATCAGGCAAGGTAAAATTGCCTAAGCGTTCACTTCGACATCAACTTCACGTGCTGACCTGAACTGTGCTCAGCGATGATTTATGAGCACAGAAAAGCGACACTAGTCAAAACAGCATTTTTAACAATAACTCATGACAGGTTCACGAGAATCCCGCGAAAATTACTGACAAAAAATTCACTGGCCATGTTATTGAGTGCTTATTGACGCTCCTCAAATCAATTTATTTGAAAATTCAATGCGCTAGTATGGCTAATCTCACTACAGAACAACGACTCATCACCATTGGACGTTTACAGACTGGACAGTCACAAAATGTAGTGACCAGACTACTTTGTGGTTAGAAGTACCATTACTGGCTCAGTTGCAGACCGGTCGCGCAGCGGAAGACCCATAGTCACAACTCCTGCCGAAGACCGCTTCATACGGCTGCGTCACCTCGGGAATCGATTTGCATCTGCGTCCTCAACAGTCCAGTCAATGACAGCACCTAGTCGAATTTCAGATCAAACGGTCAGGAACCACTTGGACGACTCTAGTCTTTGGGTTAGAAGATCCTACAGAGGTCCTGTTCTTACGTACCGGCATCGCCATAACAGACTGCAATGGGCGAACCACCATCGTCAATGGACCATTGAGAATGATTGTAGAAGGGTTTGGTTTTGTGATGAATCATTTTTTTCTGCTCCAGCGACAAAATAAACGGAGAAGAGTTTACCACAGAGTCCATGAGCGCTACGCCCAGAACTGCATGGATGAGGCTCCTCCACATGGTGTTGGAGGTGTACTGGTGTGGGGGACGATCAACTTCATGGGAAGAATTGACCTGGTGCACACCGAAGGACGCCCGAATGCCAAACGATTCGTCGATGAAATTTTTCGTCCTCATGTCCTTCCACTTATGGCTGCACCAGGGTCGATTTTACAGCAGGATAATGCTCGACTTCATGTGGCAAAGCTCCCCACCCAGTTCATCGCTGGCAACAACGTCCAGACCATTCCGTGACCATCCATGCCATCAGTCATGAACCCAATAGAACATTTATGGGATCAACTCAACAGAAAAGTCCGCCAGCGAGACGTGGCGCCAACCAATCTCCGACAATTGTCTCTTGCACTGCGGGAAGAGTGGGCAGCCATCCCACAACAACAGATCCAACGGCTAATTGGATCCATGTCAAGGAAATGTCGTTCTCTGATACAGGCCAGTGGAGGCCATACACCTTAGTGAAAGGGAGGCCTCAGTAGCAAAGAATAAAAGTCGAGACCAAATTTAATGAACATTGTTAATTAACATTTATTGAACATTGTTTCATTGTTAAAATCTTAAAGTTTCTTCATGGCAAGATTGAAACATTAATTCCGTAAAATAAAATGTTGATACAAGTTTGAAATTTGGTGCCCATTATGACTACAGTAGTGTTGCGTTTCTTTCTTTGAAAAGTATATAACACAAACTAATTTTATTTCTATGCTATCTAACGCGAAATAAAAAAGCAGCAAAGCTTTATTTAGATCCTATTTAGAGCAAAATAGAGAACATCTATTTTTTCTATTCTACGTAGAGCGAAAGTTTTATTTCTACAATACTTTCAGGAAAATGAAATACTGTGTCTATATCCCGTAACATTTGCATGTCTTAGGGGGTTATTGTTTTCACATTTCTAGGCCACTGCCGCAGTTGAGATAGGTATGCCAGCACCTTTCCTGGCTGCCTTTGTTTTCCTAGGGAAGTTCTAGGCATACATTTTTTTTTTAGGTTGAATGAATCCCTTAGTCGGTCGCTACGAAAAGATTTCTCCTGAGACGAAATCGAACCGCGAACCTTTTGATCTGTAAGCTAGTTCATTAACCACTACACCACCGTGGAACATAGAACAAAATAAGGATATGCTTTAATCTCTCTTTAGAGAAAAATATAATACGTAAGTGTTATCTTTCTCTGATTAAAGATCTTTAGTCTCTTTATCATTTCTTTCATTTTATAATTCTCCTCATGCGTCAGCACGTTCTTGTAAATCTCTGGGAAATCAGTTTTCTCTCTGTTGCGTAAAGGGCCGCCATCTGTTCTAGTGTTATGGTTTTCCCTAATGATCACTTTCAGCGCTGGGGCAGCTAGCACGCACCTCTGAGTTGTTATCACGTGTTCCCAGACGCGATAACGCTAATAGACAACAAGGTGTCTTAGAGAATTTATCAGACAATCAAAAAGGTGGCGCTGTTTTCTATTCAAACCATGCACGCTATATCATAGATGGAGGAATATAACATCCTGTTACGGCAGTGGTTCTTAACCATTTTTACGGCCGTAGACTCCCTTTCCGGCCTGAAAACAACTGTGAGCTCCCTTTTAGATTAATAACGTGAACTCCCTTTCAGTTTGAGAACAACTGTAAACTCCCTTTCAGCTTGAGAACAACTGTGAACTCTCTTTCAGTTTGAGAACAACTGTGAACTATCTTTCAGTTTGAGAATAACTGTGAACTCCCCTTCAGTTTGAGAACAACTGTGAACTCACTTTCGGCTTGAGAACAAATGTTAGCTGCCTTTCAGCTTAAGAACAACTGTGAACTCCTTTTCAGTTTGAGAACAATTGTGAAATCCCTTTCACCTTAAGAACAACTGTGAAGCATGACGTCCCTTTCAGCTTAAGAACAACTGTGAACTCCCTTTCAGTTTGAGAACAACTGTGAACTCCTTTTCTGTTTGAGAACAACTGTGAACTCTTTTTAAGTTTGAGAACAGTCGTGAACTCCCTTTCAGCTTAAGAACAACTGTGAAGTACATTTCAGCTTCAGAACAACTGTCAACTCCCTTTCAGCTTAAGAACAGCTGTGAACTCCCTTTCAGCTTAAGAACAACTGTGAACTCTCTTTCAGCTTAAGAACAACTGTGAACTTTCTTTCGGCTTAAGAACAACTGTGAACTCATTTTCCAGTCCGAGAATAACCGTGAATCCCTTTTCCCGCCCGAGAACAATCCTTAACCCCTTTTCCAGCCCTAGAGCAACTGTGGACCCATCATTAAACATAAAACAATAAATGAAACCCAGATGATTTTGAGATTTTTTTTTATATCGAGCCAATCCATTTGCTGGTCAGTGGATCCCTAAAAAGCTTTCCGTGGATTCTATGTGGAACAGTTAACCCTAGATTCATAATTATTCCTGAACACTTCAGAACTATTTCTCGTGGTAGAGCATTATGAATCATAAATTTATGAATAAAAGTTTTACGTTTGTGTAATGAGATGTATAAATCTATCATATAGTAAACATCATACATGTGTATGTAATGATAGCTGTAAACCTTAAAACTAGCACCAAGGGAGAATCGAGTCATGAATGCTTTATGTTTCGTTCTTAATGCCATTAAGATCTGTCATTTGTGGATCTGTCTTGCTCATTTTGGAAGATGCTTCATGAAGTCCAGTCCTTTGCAGTTTTTTTACAAGTCACACAAGATAATAGAGTATAATCATAGTTAAGAGATAAATGTATGGAAAACGTATTCGGTTTTTGTGTGAATAAAAGAGACTTGTTCTAAGTCGCTGAGTCATATCAACAATCTATGGTGTTAGCGTCCATATTTTCCTTGACCTGTCGACACAGACGAGTGTGACGTGGTCAGTATCCCGCCTGGCCATTCTTCCTTCTGCGTCTACAGGAGCCAGATACCCGTATTCTACAGCTGGTTTGACTGAATGCCACGCACCCATCCTGGATGGAGTCGTCGATGTAAATAGACAGATCAAAGATATAAACTGAAAAGATGAATTGTAAGATAGCGCTTGATTGGAAAGCTTGAAATACTTGCCAAAAGATTAAGAGGACGACAGCGGTAAAGAGAGAGAATCAACATCAAAAGACGGATGAGCGCCATTAAATTAGAAAGAACTGAAGATCAATCACAGCGAACATTCATGAAGGCAATGACCAGGACCAGTTAGAAAAGAGAAAAAGGGGGGGGGGTGGTCTAGTGGATGCATCGTTCAGGGGCCCGAAGAGATTCCCCCGTTTTAATACAAGATCCGGCTAGTTTCAGGGGGGAAGGGAGGGCGGAGCCTTGTAGTGGATGAAAACAGAATGTCTAAGCAGTATGGCAGGCCAAGGGAAAAGGGAGAATATGCAAGCCCTCCGAGGTCCTGACACCACGTGATGGAGAAAAGTGTTTCCGACGTGGAACACATTCTACGTTAGACATAACAAACAATGAACTTAAGAAAAATTACTCTTTTTTTGTTTCTTTAAAATATTTATAAGAATTGACAGTTTCATGAACATAAAAATTCAATTGAAAAAAAAAGTATCTAAATTCCCCCAAGATACATATATATAAATGTACAGAAAATTGCTGAACTGACATTTCAAATACTTCTTCTCTGACAGGTCGCGTGGCGCCGAACTGACAAGGACAAATTTCTGACAATTGGCACCATGACATGGGCAGCAGACAACAATGTCTCAATGGACCATTCCAGGTTTGTTTCTTGAGTTAGTTAGTCGTCTGTGATTGATTGTGTGAAGGGGAAAGTGGTTGTCTGGCTATGTGGAAGTAAATCTTTTGTTGACCTTGTGTTATGTATTTGTTGACTGTAAACTGTTGTTGGCAGGTTATTTAGACAGTAAAATACTCGCTGGTTATACACTTTTATTTGCATTCACTCTTTACTAGTAAATAGAGAAAGCGAGAGAGAGAGAGAGAGAGAGTGAGAGAGAGAGAGGAGGGGGGGGGGGAAGTCATAACACTGGACAAGAATAGATAACAACCGTTTACCTCCAACGCAAGATTATATAACGATCATCCACAGGAAAGAAAGCCACGATGTTCAAAACAAACAGAAATACAAGATTATCTGTAAGGCATCTGTGAGGCATCTGTAAGTCATCCGTGACAGACTTTTGCCATCAGACACAAAGCATGTTCAGAACTAGAGAATGTTCTTGCAACATGGGGAAGAACTCAGGATATGGTTGCTGCTTCATCTGAGACGCAGATTACGTCTAAACATGAAGGCACAATCATGAAAAGACTAGACTCTGCAATACAAATATAATCCCTTGTTACTGGGGGCCTAATGAATTTGCGCTACGCACAAAAAATTCTGCAGAATCTTGAGCGAAGATGTCGAGTAATACTTGCTAGCTTCAGCAAGCTACCACCATCTACCTACTTCAAAGGAAGTGAAGACGCTGTCTGATCTGGCGGTCAGTGGTCCATAGCTGACGTGCTAGTGTCAGAATTGGCAAACCATAGCTGACGTGCTAGTGTCAGGGTTGGCAAACCATAGCTGACGTGCTAGTGTCAGGATTGGCAAACCATAGCTGACGTGCTAGTGTCAGGATTGGCAAACCATAGCTGACGTGCTAGTGTCAGGGTTGGCAAACCATAGCTGACGTGCTAGTGTCCGGGTTGGCAAACCATAGCTGACGTGCTAGTGTCAGGGTTGGCAGACCATAGCTGACGTGATAGTGTCAGGGTGGGCAAACCATAGCTGACGTGCTATGTCAGGGTTGGCAAACCATAGCTGATCAAGAGACGTCTCTGTTGGTATCCCCAGTAACTGACGTAGACTGGCTAACGGTCCAGGGATCACCCATAGTCCCCATGGCTGTGGAGTCTGCTTGACACGCCCTGTTTTTTAGTTCCACTCAGACGCTGAAAAAATAGCCGCCATAACCCGCTCCTAGTCAAGCATGATGTTGTGCTTCAACATCTTCATTGCAATGGCTGCAAAAAAAAACACAAGCTCGCAGTTCCAGGGAGATAGAAAAAGAAGAAGAAGAAAGAAAGAAAGAAAGAAAGAAAGAAAGAAAGAAAGAAAAAGAAAGAAGATTTGGCTAAAATCTGTCTTCTATGCTAGTTGAGAACAGGATTAATAATGATATAAATGTGGCCTCAGACTGGCGTAGTAGTTTGTGCATTCGTCTTTCATAGCGAGGCAGGCGGTTCACGTCCGCTCAAGGGCGCTCCAGTTACCAAGGTATAGAAGTGGCTACCCAGACCTGGAGCTGGGACAGTCAGCCAGAAGTGAAGCTGATCACATCAACCTGCCGCGTGTCGACACTGGCACTAACTAGACATCCCTGTTCACCACCACGATATCTTCTTCTTCTTCTTTTGTCTCCCTGGAACTGGGACCATGATGTTCTGCGCAGCCGAAGAGGTGAAGATTTTGAGGGACAGCATCGTGTTGGACTGGGACAGGGTTACAGCAGCTGTTTTTATCAGTTCCTGAAAGGAGCCAAAGCAGCAGTGTGCCCGCAGTACTTCTTTGACAGAATCCACCGCTATGGAGACTATGGCGATGCCTGCCCCGTTAGCCAGTTTAGGCCCGTTACCAGGGGTACCAACGGAGAGGTGGGACAGGGTCTTGGCCTGCTATACTTCATCAGCCTTAACGCTAGTATGTCAGCTATAAGTAGTTGACTGCCAAGTCAGGCACTTTCTTTAGCCCCTTCCCCCATACCACTATGATCTGACATGACTACATTTTAATGTGAATATAATATTAAAAATAAAACTGAAACGGCACAAGATGATGACGCAATTTCTTAAGTGTGCATTGTCGCTTCTATGACTGACAGAAAGCCAGATCACGTGACCAACTGGAACCTGATCATCCAGCACGTGAGACCAGAAGACGCCGGCATTTACGAATGTCAAGTGACGTCACGGGCTGGCCATGTCCGGCATGTCGAGCTTAATGTTATAGGTGAGTGCTCTCATTTTCACGCGTTAATCACTTTAACGTGTACTTCATACTTCACTGAAAACAGAAGTGCTATTCTCAAATGAAGACTATCAATAAAGTGCTAACAAGGTGGGCTGGAAACCCAAAGTGAAACAAAGAAAACATGTTTAGAATTTCAAGTGATTCTAATTTACTGTGTTTATACTTCAACATCTTTCCACCAGCAAAAATCTGAAATAAAGAAGCACTCTGATGATTCCTTTCATTTTGTTTTTACGTAGCAGAAAGTGCAATGAACCATAATTTGTTGAAAAAAAAAACTGTTTAAAACTGCAGTGAAAAACATATTGTTTAAAAAATTATTTTAAAATCACATGAAACACAAGTTGTTTATAATATTGTTAAAAATGCAATGAAATACAAACATAAGTTGTTAAAAATGTTTTAAAATGCAGGGAAACATCAATACCAATTGTTAAAAAAAAACTGTTAGCGACTTGTCATATCTTTCGTGCTATTTAGATTTTATACAAAAACAAAATTCACAGTTTTTAGTTTTATCTCTCTTATCTCCGTCTAATACGTCTTATTATAATACTCTTAATTCACGTTTCTGTGCATTGTTATTTCATTCATTTTCAGTGTTATCTTTATGTGAAATCACTTTCATGGGCATGATTTGATAAGTATATCACTTGCACTCTCGCTGTTTGTGTTTCATTTCTAATTTTCATTTTGCGTGTTTTGATGTCTATTTAAAAAAAAAAAAAAAAGAACTTTTTTTACTAAAGCTTCGTATATTCATGTATTCTTTTTTGCTACTTTAAACTTTAAGGTAAATTTAATGCACTTTAAAATGGTCAGTATCGCACCTGGTCGCATTCTATTTCTCAGTCCTATGATGAGCCAGGTGCCACTTTCTGCATCTTTGTGACTGTGCCTTCTCCAGCGAGATCGAAGTCATCATTGCCGACACACAATATGTAAAATAAATATAAACCCTAAGTTGGCATTTCACATTTGAAAAAATAAACAAATAAAAACATCATAGAGTAGTATTTATTATGATATTTTTTGTGTAGTCTTATCAACTTCTTATACACTGATCTGACCTGACAACTAAAGAATGTGTGAACTAATAGATTGATTTCAAAGTGAGATTCAGAGATGTGTGAACTAATAGATTGATTTCAAAGTGAGATTCAGGGATGTGTGAACTAATAGATTGATTTCAAAGTGAGATTCAGATATGTGTGAACTAATAGATTGATTTCAAAAAGAAATTCAGGGATGTGTGAACTAATAGATTGATTTCAAAGTGAGATTCAGAGATGTGTGAACTAATAGATTGATTTCAAAGTGAGAATCAGAGTATTTGTTGCAGTTTTTATCCTGAGATAACGGAATGAAATGACAGCCGTGATCCAGAAAGCTAAAAATCCTAGAAGAAACGGCATGATGGAGCATCGTCTGGTGAATGTGAAATCCTGCGTTAAGGATGCGAATACTTAACAAAAGCAACTTTAAGAAACGACATAGCCGGAACTTATTGGCAAGCAGAACTATAAGCACCAACAATCTGTGAATCTATGTGAAGACCTTAGCGTGTTCTTTAAAACAGAAAAAAAAGATTAACTTATGTCAAAATAATACTTTTATGATGTTCTACAAATCGCTTCTGTTTTCTGTTTGTATCTAAAAAAAACAGCAACGAGAGAATTAAGTCAGCCGAAATGTGGTTACTACGAAGAATGTTAATAACACCATTGACAGATAAAATAACAAATGAAGAATGCTAATAACACCATGGACAGATAAAATAACAAATGAAGAATGTTAATAACGCTATGGACAGATAAAATAACAAATGAAGAATGTTAATAATACCATGGACAGATAAAATAACAAATGAAGAATGTTAATAACGCTATGGACAGATAAAATAACAAATGAAGAATGTTAATAATACCATGGACAGATAAAATAACAAATGAAGAATGTTAATAACGCTATGGACAGATAAAATAACAAATGAAGAATGTTAATAATACCATGGACAGATAAAATAACAAATGAAGAATGCCTACGCACAGCCAATGAGAAACGAACCTTAACTCCTTCGCTACAAAACAGCTATGGTGGTGTTAGATCTTGCATGTCTATGGGGATGAATGCTCAAAGCAATATTTAGGCAAAGTGTAAATGAAATGAAAAATAGCACAATTCTAACACAAGTGGTATATTTCAATTATAAAATAACTTCCTTTTAGTTTCTTTCTACTAAAATTTCTCATCCAAGTTAGTTCTGACAGAGCAGGGTTTGGGAGTAAAAGAGTTAATAAACACACTGCAGGGGAGACAAGTCTTGGTTCATTGGGCATATAACGAGAGGAGGAGGAATCTAAAATACTGTGGCAACAGGGAAAATGGGAGGCAGGAAAGAGATAGGTAGACCAAGAAAGAAAATCTTAGATGGATTGACAAAATGACATGGAAGAAGCAAAATGTAACGAAAAACAGATGGAGAAAATGTGGAGAGAAATGTTCGCTGACCGCTCCAGGCATGACACGTGACGATAAGAATCCCTTTATAAGGCCTACATTGTGAAGATATGTGAGGTTGACATATAAAGCCTACATTATGAAGATATGTGAGGTTGACATATAAGGCCTACATTATGAAGATATGTGAGGTTGACATATAAGGCCTATTTTGTGAACATATGTTAGGTTGACACATAAGGCCTAATTTGTGAAGATATGTTAGGTTGACATATAAGGCCTACATTGTGAAGATACGTTAGGTTGACATATAAGGCCTACATTGTGAAGATACATTAGATTAGCATATAAGGCCTACATTGTGAAGATACATTAGATTAGCATATAAGGCCTACATTGTGAAGATACGTTAGGTTAGCATTTAACGCCTACATTGTGAAGATACGTTAGGTTAGCATTTAACGCCTACATTGTGAAGATACGTTAGGTTAGCATTTAATGCCTACATTGTGAAGATACGTTAGGTTAGCATTTAACGCCTACATTGTGAAGATACGTTAGGTTAGAGACAGGGCCTGCTTTGAGAAGTTACGTTAGGTTAGCACATAAGGCCTACTGTGAAGACACGTTAGGTTAGCATATAAGCCTTACTTTGTGAAGATAGGTTAGCATATAAGGCCTACTTTGTGAAGTTACGTTAGGTTAGCATTCTCTGTATCTTAGAAATACTTTCACATCAAAAACAGTAAGAAACAACAACAACAACAAAAAAAGGTAACTCAACTGATAGAAAGCTTGCACGCTGATTTGATTTCGCCCAACGAAATAAATTAATGAATGCCTGAAACACGCCTACAGCTAACACATTGCAGTTAATTTTTAAACAGTCACTTTTGCCTGTCCCGTTTTTTTCCCTTAATCTTTTTTAACGTGTTTACGTGTAATTCTCTTGTAATTTCACTTCTGTTTCAGGGCCACCGATCACAAAACCAGGTACATGTATAATTCATTTTCGCTTTTCCCGGTTGTGCTTTAATAAAACTGGTGTGCATGTGGCAATACAGCTTCCATATAAACGTGCTCATGTAAACGTGATCTGCTCATGTAAACGTGACAGTCAAAAACTATCACTTTTCTTTTCATTATTATGTGGCTGTGGTTACTATTTTCCTTTCATTTCAGCATTTTTATTTTCGCTTCAGTTTCTAACATAAAAGATATTATTTTGTGCGAAAATCTAACAAAGTGCGTGATAATCTTAAAGAAGGAATCTTAAGGAGGAAGATTATTTATATTTTTAAGCCCTATGTGTAATTAATTTGCTGCATTTTTTGGGCTTAAATTTTAAGTACCCGTTTCTTTCAGTATTTGCACACAAGGAAAACATTGCATCATCACCTGCAGCTAAATCTGCACAAACTCTGCTATAAGCTTAACATGAAAATCAGTGAAAGTCTCCGTGATTTCAGAAGTTATCAGATGAAAGTCAGTGAAAGTCTCCGTAATATCAGAAGTTATCAATTGAAAGTCAGTGAAAGTCTCCGTGATTTCAGAAGTTATCAGATGAAAGTCAGTGAAAGTCTCCGTAATATCAGAAGTTATCAGATAAAAGTCAGTGAAAGTCTCCGTAATATCAGAAGTTATCAGATGAAAGTCAGTGAAAGTCTCCGTAATATCAGAAGTTATCAATTGAAAGTCAGTGAAAGTCTCCGTAATATCAGAAGTTATCAATTGAAAGTCAGTGAAAGTTTCCGTAATTTCAGAATTTATCAGAATCAACAGCAATAAATATAAATGCAAAAACTGAACTTAAGTTACGGATTCAGCTTAATCGAAGTTTGGCAGAGGGTTCGGTCAATTCCATCACTTTTTTTTTAAAAAATCACCGCTTGAGCTTTGTTGTTTCCATGAAATTATCCACTTACTCAACAAATAAATGCCCATTAGTATAACATCCGGACCAACTGTATAAATATTTACAAAAGACCTTCTCTGTGAAAGTTATATACAGTAGTTCCGTTTTCCTTTAAATTTTCTGATATTTTTTCTTAATTTTCTTTTACACTCCACCAACTTTTCTCGATATTGACTTTAAAAAATGCGTCAGTGAGTTTAAAAATCCCTTGTGTTAATTGGATAGTTGGGAATTGTGTGTGTGTATATATATATATGCAACCCTATCTGGTAAAAAACTATCAGACTGCTACAGAAACAGAAGCAAGGGAAAAAGCAAATGCAGGTGGAAGGAGAAATGCGTATCAGGAAACTGAGCCCATGAAGGTTGTGGATGAAAGCCAGCCACTGGAAGTCCCCAGCCCGACTGCAGACCTCCTGGAACCTAAACAAAAGATGCAAATAGGCAGCTGGAATGTAAGAACACTAAACCAGACTGGAAAACTAGCACAAACCATCAAGGAAATGCACAGATACAAACTAGACATACTAGGAATACAAGAAGCAAGATGGACAGGACAAGGCAGAAGGAAATTAACAACACAGCACACAGAAGATACAATAATATGGTAAGGTAAAGAAGATCTTCATGAAGGAGGAGTAGCATTGATTATAACAAAAGAAGCATCAAGAGCATTGCTGAAATGGACCCCAATAAATGAGAGATTATTATATGCACGGTTCAACTCAAGATTCGCAAAGCTGTCTATTATAGTTTGTTATGCACCAACAGAAGCAGCTGAAGAGGAATTAAAAGAAGATTTTTACAACAGCCTCCAAGCCACAGTAGAAACAATACCCAAGCATGATATGCTACTCATCTTGGGCGACTTCAATGCAAAAGTAGGTGAAGGAAATGAAGATAGAAGAAGAATCATGGGAAGAGAAGGAATCGGAGAAATAAATGAAAATGGAGAAAGACTGTGCAGTTTCTGTGAAGAAAACATGATGACCATCGGAGGGACAATTTTCCAACACAAAAACATCCATAAGGTGACTTGGAGGTCACCAGATAAAACCACAGAAAACCAAATTGATCACATACTAATAAACAACAAGTGGAAACGGTCACTACAAGATGTGCGAGCAAGGAAAGGAGCAGATATAGGAAGTGATCACAACCTTCTGGTAGCAAAAATAAAACTAAAATTAAGGAAAGCCAGAATCGGAGAACACAGAAAGATACATTTTGATACAAGAAAACTGATAGACCAGCAAACAAGAAATGAATTCTCAATAATACTTAAGAACCGCTTCAGTGTCCTACAAGACGAAGCAGAAATGTCCATATTAGAGTTCAATAAAACACTACAGGAAACAGCAAAAGAGGTGCTGGGATATCGGAAAAGGAGAAAAGAGGAATGGATAAGTGAGACCACATGGGAAAAGATAGAGCAAAGAAAAGAAATCAAGAAAAAATTACTGAACACCAAATCACAACGGCTTAAAGAACGAGTTTTAAGTAATTATGCACAAAAAGACAAAGAAGTGAAGGAATCATGCCGTCAAGATAAACGTCAGTATTATGACAACTTAGCAGAAACAGCAGAGAAAGCAGCATATACAAATGACATGAAAACCATATATAAAATCACAAAGCAGATGACAGGTAACTTCAATACAAGATGTGAAAGTGCAGTAAGAACACAAAATGGACAACTGGTCATTGGAGAAAGAGAAAAAATTGAAAGATGGAGGGAACACTTTAACACCCTACTAAACAGAACACAAGCAGCACAAGCAATAGATATACCTGAAGCAAAAGCGGAACTAAACATCAATACAGGACCAATAACAATAAATGAAGTAAAAGAGGCGATAAAGATGCTAAAATCAGACAGGGCACCAGGTGAAGATGAAGTGACTGCTGAGATGTTGAAAGCAGAAGAAACAGAAACACCAAAACAACTTTGCCGGATATTACAACAAATTTGGGATTTAGAAAAAGCCCCAGAGGAGTGGAAAACTGGTCTTATAGTAAAACTACCAAAGAAGGGTGACCTCAGAGATTGCGGGAACTGGAGAGGCATTACCCTACTGCCACTCACTAGTAAAGTATTTTGCAGAATAATCATCAACAGAATTGTACCAACACTTGAGGAAAAACTTCGGAAAGAGCAGGCAGGATTTAGGAAAGGAAGATCATGCATAGACCATATATTTGTACTTAGACAAATATTAGAACAGGCAAATGAGTGGCATAGCACAACATATGCATTATTCATAGATTTTGAGAAAGCCTTTGACAGTGTCAACAGAGATGCACTGTGGAAAATCCTAAGATGGCATGGCCTCCCCCATAAAATAGTAAATGTAATCAAAGCCCTATACGAGGGTTTTCAGTGCAAAGTTATCTGTGGAGAACATACTTCCAGCAGCTTTAGGGTACAAACAGGAGTGAAACAGGGATGTGTACTATCACCAACATTATTTATCTTGGCAGTAGACTGGTTAATGAAGGAGGCAACATCAGACAAACGCAGGGGATTACAATGGACCCTTAACACAGTGCTGGAGGACCTTGACTTTGCGGACGACATTTGTCTATTATCAAGCAGTCACAAAGATATGCAAGATAAAATAAACAAGTTAACCCAGAATGCAAACAACATAGGACTAAAGATCAACGTAGGAAAGACAAAGTTAATGAAGCAAAATGTGAACAACAGAAATGTACTCAGAGTAGATAACAAGTTAATGGAGGAGGTCAACGAATTTGTATACCTTGGCAGCAGAGTAGTAGAAAATGGAGACAGCACAGAGGACATCAACAGCAGACTTACTAGAGCAAACCAGGCTTTTGCAATGCTACAGAATATATGGAAATCAAATAAACTAAGCATAAATATGAAAATCAGGATATTTAAGAGTAATGTTCTAAGTGTACTACTCTATGGAAGTGAATGCTGGAAAATCACCAAAACCATAGAAAACAAGTTGAATTCTTTCCAGACTAAATGTTTACGTAGAATTAAAAAAATATTTTGGCCAAACACCATAAGAAATAACATCTTATTGGCAGAAATGCAGATGAAACCACTGACAACAATTATTGAGGAAAGACGCTGGCGATGGTTGGGACATGTGCTCCGAATGACTGACAACTCACTACCAAAAATAGCACTAAGATGGACACCACAGGGGAGCAGAAGTAAGGGTAGACCAAAAGAGACATGGAGAAGAACAACAGAAAGGATGTTGAGCAATAGAGGGCTCACCTGGGCAAGAGCAGAAAAAAAGGCGAAAGACAGGCATTTGTGGAAAACCCTTGCAGAAGCCCCATGTGCCCTGGGCACTTAAGGTTCAGAGAGATATATATATATGTCCACCACAAAAGTAGTAAACGACAGTGAAGAATGATAAAGTTCGGTTCGTAGTCCGGGGACAGCACGTTTATTGCGGGGACAGCAAGTTTATTGCACCCTGTTACCAGCAGGGGCCTGGCGTATTTAGCAACAAATTTATGTAGCAAGTAGGGGCAGACTCTAGTATCCTTATGTAGCAAGTAGGGGCAGACTCTAGTATCCTTATGTAGCAAGTAGGGGCAGACACTACATACCACTAAAAATAGAAAAGTAAGCAGGAAACTCTCTACTGTAGAGAGCGGAACAACAACACAACTCTTTCAGATCATCAGAGGAAGTGCCCTTCCAGACAAGTGTTTCGCCCCTATTAAACTCCTGACACTCTAAGGAGGATGGGCTCCTCTGGTCTTGTGAGTTGTTGCTTTTTTTTGTCCCGGGATTGAACCCATGATCTTCCAGGTGGCACTGCACTTTGAAGAGCGTCTTTAGCGATTTAGCTACAGAGGACTGGTATTGGTTGTGACAGACGAAATTACTTATGTTCCCAAAGCTTGTTTCGCATACTCCACAGCCAGCATGAAGCCTTTTCTGCTGTTTCTGAAAGGCTTTTCAATGCCCTTGCTCTTGCTTGTCCCTTTATGCCCAGCTGCTTACATAGGTCGTATGCTGATGCTGCTACGAACTCTCTTGCTCCCACTTCTACAGCTATAACATCTGCCCTAACTCCTGCATCAGTTGCTTGACCAGGTCATTGTACTTCTCACATTTGAACACATGGAACCCCCCCCCCCAAAAAAAAAAAAACACTTACGTAGCAAGTAGGGGTAGACTAGTATTTGATATGTAGTGTCTGCCCTGTAACAGAAAAGTAATCAAGCAGTTCATTATAAAAACTATGGAACATCTAAGATTTACACCCTTTCTCACCCACTCCAACACTCACTCTCTTCAGATCCATCTCTTAACCTCGCGCATTCTTCCACTCTCTCCCTGTCTCCAATTAGTCCACTCTCAAAAGACAATTATCTCAGGTCCATTGGTATCCCTGCTTAAGTACATACCCTGTATAACACAGCACTACTGGTATTGAATTAAATTCACACTTTATTCTGGGTTTTGGGCCCGTTAACACAGGCTAGCTACACTACTCTAACCTACGTACGAATATATAAGATCTAGTACATCTACTGGACATCAGTCACAGCAGACTAATTATATACATATACATATGATATTAAATCATCATGAAAAATTACTTCCTAAACAAATGCAATTCAGTTAGGCCAAATCAACTAACATGCAAAACATGGGAAATATAAGTAATAATCATAACTGCAAATCACCCTTACAAATATAACACGCACTCACAGAAATAGGCAGCGAATTCTACTTACATTCATCAGTAGGTTTCCAATCAAAGAAGTACAGCGGGTAGTTCGGGCAGGTGGCACTTTTCAGAGACCTGGCCTAGCTACACAGTTTTCAGAGACCTGGCCTAGCTACACAGTTTTCAGAGACCTGGCCTAGCTACACAGCCCTTGGCTTTAATAAATGACCACGAATACGAAAGTGTCAGTCAGTCAGTCATTTGCATGTCACTTGCGGAACTTTGCCTCCCTAACAGCTCTCCTGTAGGCCTCTCAGTTGTAAGCAAGGTGCCCTGCTGCAGATGCATCATCCATTTGCAGATTATCAGCAATGTCTTCCAGCTTTGGTCTTCCTCTTTTTTTTCCTATTATGTATCCTTCCAAGACGATCTTCTTTAAATTATCATGATGTTTAATGTGTCCAAAATATTTAAGTTTTCTCTTTACTAGCCAGCCTTCTTCAATATTAAGTTCTTGTAGTATAGATATATTTATTCTTTTTTGTGTCCATGGTATTTGAAGAACTCTTCTGTAGCATTTACATTCAAAGGCATTTATGTGTTTCTCAGCTGTTTTGTTAAGTGTCCAGATCTCACAGGCATATGTTGCGATAGGAAAGATGCATGGCCTTAAAAATCTTATTTTTGTAGTTCTGCGTGCTCCTCTCCACAGCTTCTTTAGTTATTTTATTTTTTGAAAAGCAATAGCTGTCTTTCTTTTAATTTCCCTCATTGTATCTCTATTATTAGTTAGTAGTGATCCAAGATATTCAAATCTGTCCATCTCTTCCAATTTTTCCTCATTGGTACATATTTCAGCGTTCATATTTGTTTTGTCACTTGTCATCAATTTAGTTTTATTCGCATTAAGATAGAGGTTTTGCATTTCCCTATTCTTACGGACTGACATAATTAGTTTTTACATTCCTTTTCGTGTTGTGGACAGTAATACTGTGTATTAATACTACAAATAATACTAATTAATACTAATACTACGAAAGCGTAGTCCAACGTGATTTGACCACCTGCTCGGAGATGAAAGAGTAAACAGTGTAACTTTAGATTTTAACCCTCTCTACAACAAAAGTAAACGTTTCCCTTTCCCCAGGAAACATCAAGTTCTGCCATTGGCTAGTTCACAACGTTAATACTACATTTTCGCTATGTACTCGAGGTACCGCTGTCCGTTGGTCAGTGCTCACTTCAAAGGAGATGCCGACGGACGAAAGGGATAAATGTTCATTCTCACCTCATCGGTCTAAGCACACAATTTCGTTAAGTAATAAAGTTGTTCCGACATTTTTGCCTAGTTTATACATTTTGTAATCAAACAACAGGTGTTCGATTTACCCATTCGTCTCTTGTCGTATTATTTAGTAAGTCAACTCTAGAAACCTGATGCTTGCTACAATAGAGGAAATGGTCGCGCCATAAAGCAATGACGGATGACTTGCTCTTTTCCTCAGCCTCTAACCTTGTGTATATTCTATCCACCACTATCACATATATACATATATTTATGCTAGTAAAATGTCTAGTCCTCTCTATTCTGCTATATTTATTAAAGCTTTGTTTGAATGTACTCGTATGTATTCTTAGTCTGCATCTGTTGTCAAGATCTGTCAATATCTTGTGTCGCGTGTGAGAGCTTTGATGTTCTGGACGATTTCTTTTACGAGAAGGAAAGTAATATTATTAGGAAAAAGGTAACGGATGCAGCAGTTATTTTCAACACTTTTTGTTCAAAGCGCAGCGGATAGGTTTCAGTATAAGTGCCCTCTCCTTCTTCGTCTTCACCATTACCAGCTGGTAGCCATATTATAGATGGTAATGAGTTATCTATTAAAATGCAGAGTCATTGTTCTGTGACAAGGTGACACAACCTTCTTTGTGGCATGATGATATACTGTTGGTAATATTTCGTCACTCTGTTTTTTGAAATATTCTCATCTTAACAGCTAATAAAGGTAGGTAGAGGTGTATGGTGTATTTTTTAAAAAGTAGCAGAGGGAGTGAGTAAAGTGAAAAAAAAACGAATAGAAAGTATGAGAATGTATAAATGAAAAACATACAACATCCGATATTTCAGTGTGAGCCTTTTTCGAGGATTACATACACAAACGAGACAAAATAAACATATAACTAAACGAAAAACGTATCTTAATATGGCCTCCTCCAGAAGTAGGAAACAGAGAAATACGTGTCTACTAGACGAGGCATAGACACCACGCGGGGCCACACAAAGGATAAGCCGATAGAGGTGGAGAGAGAAGAAAACAGGTGGTTGAAAGTGGGGGGAGGGCAATAGAAACATGATAGCCGCTAGAGGAGGTGTCAGGGGAAAGGAGAGGGAAAAGTGAAGCGGAGAGTTAATGAATGAAGACATAAACACTTGCAGGGAGAACATGTAAAACTGGTGAATAGAACAAGACCCTATAAATACCTATAGGTCTCGAGAGAAGAAGAGAAGGTGGCGATAGGGAGGGGAAGCTAGGAGAAAGAAACAAGAAAGTAGAGGTAAAAAAGGGAGGTGGAAGACTAAAGAAGTTACAGAAAGCTGAAGACGTTATTAATTCCCGCTCTGGGTGGAGACAGCCAGCCTGGAAAATAAGGCGCTGTTCTAGGACCCTCCGAGATCGTACATCAGCAGAACAAGAGCGGATCGCACTAACAGAAATGTCCTGTTTTTCCCTGTGGTTGCTAAGGCAAAAATGTTTAGCCACGGGTGTCCAGGCCTTCTTAAAAATATCGTTAAGATGTTGGCGAAAACGATTTCCTAAGCGTAAACCGATCTCCCCTGTGTACTTCATAGCACAACGTTTGCACATAATAGCATAAAGAACATTGCGTGAAGTACATGTGAAATCCTCCTGAACTGATAACGTGGACTTAGGGAAGGAGATCTGGCTAGCCTCGACAAAAAACTGGCAAGTTTTGCATCTACGGCGTCCGCAACGTCTGGTACCATAAAAAGGGTCTTGTCCTATTCATCCGTTTCACACTTTCTCCTTGCAGGTGTTTATTTTCTTCATTCATTACCTCTCCGCTTCCCCTTTCCCCCTTCCCGACCCTTTCCCCCTCCCGCAGACACCTCCTCTAGCGGCTATCGTGTTTCTATTGCCCTTTCCCCCCTCCCCCTACTTTCAACCACCTGTTTTCCTCTCTCTCCACCTCTATCGGCTTATCCTTTGTGTGGCCCCGCGTGGTGTCTATGCCTCGTCTAGTGGACACACATTTCTCTGTTTCCTACTTCTGGAGGAGGCCATATTAAGATACGTTTTTCGTTTAGTTATATGTTTATTTTGTCTCGTTTGTGTATGTAATCCTCGAAAAAGGCTCATGCCGAAATATCGGATGTTGTATGTTTTTCATTTATACATTCTCATACTTTCTATTCGTTTTTTCTCACTTTACTCACTCCCTCTGCTACTTTTTAAAGCTACACCATACACCTCTATCTACCTTTATTATTTGAACCAGTTTTACTGCAGTCGCTATGCCCTTCATCTTAACATCTACGACGTTTCAAACATTGTTAACGTTTAGCAGAAAATTGCGGAGAAGCCGCAAACGCTCTTACCTCGTCCCTTTATATTCTCTGGCCCTCTCTCATTGTCCCGATTAGGGACGTGACATTTTAATAGCCTTCAGGCAGACTTCGGAAATTAGTATCGCAGCTTTTCCCCGCCATTAGTAATCAATCGAATTTGTAGATCGATATCTGTGGTATGATGGAAAAACGGAGAAGTGTCGAGAAAGACGGAGAAAAAAGGGTTAATCTCCGTCCTTCCGGCACGCTCCGGACGCAAATAGTTAAAGATGAGTCACGTGACCTATGAAAATGGGAAATTCATGTTTCATAATATTTTGGCACGCACGTGCGCAGTTTTAAACAGGAAATTAAAGTCGCATTATTTCGCCAAAAAAAAAAAAATGTCGCTAAGAGAGGCTGAACAGAGAAATGGTTATTTAATACGTTTTGTGCGCGCATGTGTTTAATCATGATCTGTATCACAAATTAAACATTTCATTGTGTGCTTTGAAAATTTGGTAAACAATAAAACCTTCATATTCATTGATAATTCTTCTCTAATTATGCCCAGGGTGGTGGCGTACCTTTGCTACACGTGCTCGATATGAAGTATACCTGCCTTGTTACTGAAGCGAGTGTAAGGGCGTAATTCCAGATACGGCGTCTTTTTTTTTAATTGTAATCTGATCCAGATGTTGAGTTCGGTTTGTCATTTTTTTTTATGTAAGTGTCGGATATGTACAATGTCTGAATTCATATTCCTAAATTTTACAACAAAATTTATACCAAGGACATGAGTCTCTAAGTATCACTGCCTGGCATGAAAAGAAGGAAAGAAATTCGGTCATGAAACACCAGACACATATATGTATGTATGGCAGCATATGAGTGATGAGTTTACCGTGGGGATAGCTTTAGATTTAGCAAGTGAAAGAAGAAAGATAGTTCTTGTGGAGCTTTTGTTTTCTTTCGCCTGTAACTCGCTTCTTCTCGGGCAAAATTTGATAACAACGGGGCGGAACTGTATGTGTGTGACATATATTGTCTTGTCCTTCATCCGCTGATAGCCATGCATGCTACTGACAGCTGTATATGCTGCTGACAATTGTACATACTGTTGGTAACCGTATATGTTGCGGACAACTATATTTGTTACTGACAACCGTGTATGTTACTGACAACCGTGTATGTTACTGACAACCATGTATGTTACTGACAACCGTGTATGTTACTGACAACCGTGTATGCTACTGACAACCGTGTATGTTACTGACAAATGTGCATTTTACTGACAAGCGTACATGTTACTGACAACCGTATATGTTACTGACAGCCGTGTATGTCACTGACAACCGTGCATGTTATGTTACTGACAACCGTGTATGTTACTGACAACCGTATATGTTACTGACAACCGTGTATGTTACTGACAAATGTGTATTTTACTGAGAACCGTGCATGTTACTGACAACCGTGTATGTTACTGACAACCGTGTATGTTACTGACAACCATGTATTTTACCGACAACCGTGTATTTTACTGACAACCGTGTATGTTACTGACAACCGTGTATGTTACTGACAACTGTGTATTTTACTGACAACCATGTATGCTACTAACAACCGCGTATGTTACTGACAACCGTGTATTTTACTGACAACCGTGTATTATACTGACAACCGTGTATTTTATTGACAACCGTGTATTTTACTGACAACCGTGTATGTTACTGACAGCAGTATATGTTACTGACAACCGTGTATTTTACTGACAACCGTGTATTATACTGACAACCGTGTATGTTACTGACAAAGTGTATGTTACTGACAACCGTGTATGTGACGTAATCCAAAGTTCTTCGCCGCACGGACAGATGTTTGTCTTCAGTTTGTCCTCTACTTCATGTGTGGAGCACTGGTTGTACAGCATGGTCGACAGGAGTGTGGAGCACTGGTTGTACAGCATGGTCGACAGGAGTATGGAGCACTGGTTGTGCAGCATGGTCGACAGGAGTGTGGAGCACTGGTTGTACAGCATGGTCGGCAGGAGTGTGGAGCACTGGTTGTACAGCATGGTCGACAGGAGTATGGAGCACTGGTTGTGCAGCATGGTCGACAGGAGTGTGGAGCACTGGTTGTACAGCATGGTCGACAGGAGTGTGGAGCACTGGTTGTACAGCATGGTCGACAGGAGTGTGAGACAGATGTATTCAGTTCTTGCCGATTTAAAGCCGGAAACTGAGATCAACATCCACTCTGCCAGAACTAGCTTTACAGAGTGCAGTCATGATAATATCCTAGCGTGGCCTAGGCAATGTTGACGATGTCCTGATGGTACTCAGCTAACATAATAATATCTATTATGTATTTATAGAGCTGTCTATCTTCTGCAGGTATTCTCTGCCACAGGTTGGGTGCATGAACATCTGAAAGTTAATACTGGTCTCGTTTTCTTGGACTGCTTTTCTTCCAACACTCCAAGAATGGCTTTCTCGTCTCCGTCTTCTCTTGTCTCTTAATATATAAATTATACTTCTTCCTACAACTACAAACTTTCCCAATATCTATTTGATGTGGACTGCATGCCTCCATGAATCATAAAACTTAAAGGTTATCTTAAACTGCTCATACAGACACCGAATACAGTTAATTGTTTATTCTGAATAATCCTGAAGTTTTGTTTAGTAGATAGTCATTTATATATGTATGTAGTTACTTCTGTACTGAGTGAATGTTTAAGAGCGAAACGTAAATGTTATATTTTATTTTATGTCTCTCAGCTTCAGTATTAATTATGTTTGTTATATGAACAGCATATTTGTAGAATGTCTGGAATAGAGTGAAAGATGTATGATAAAGGGCAAAATGTCAGACGGGCCTGCGTGCCCAATTCTTAACCCTTTTGAAATAAAGATCAATCAATCAATCAATCAGTCAATCAATCTTTAGTGACTTCGCACAATGTTTTCATCTTCTAACGTTTAACTACTCTTTAGTGAGGTCGCACAACTTTTTCATCTTCTAACGTTTAACTACCTATTTCAGCCATGTTGTCCATGGAATGATTCACCCTTGAAGCACAACCAGACCTTCACCTTCATTTCGTCTGCTGGTCCGAGTACATCTCCTCCTGTTACAGGAGTCTTAAGACTTCCTGGGTCAGTGCGCAGCCGTCACATTCTCCCCATCTTTTATGGTTAAAACAGTTGGCAAGTCCGTCTTCACGCTGTTTATCTTGTTCTTCTGTCTGTGAACAGTAATTTTATTTCCATTTAAGGACAGCTTTATGTTTGATCATATCTTAGAATATATGCTTTTATTAGGCTGTATTCTCAAATAAACGCCCAGTTTATATACGATTACATTCGTTCTGTAAGCCCGTTTCTTTTCTGTTTCATAGATTTATTATACAAATCAATTCTGGTAATCCAGTTTGATTTCATTTCTGGGACAAGTTTTTTAGTTTTATAGTATTTGTTCATGTGTTAAATTACCGCCCATTTTACAATTATATTATCAAGAAATATGCAAAACAAAATAACCATTAAATAAAAATTAAATTGACAAATAAGAAGTAAATAACTGAATTCTAAAACGAGTTTTCAATGTTTCTTTAAAAAAGACAGAAAAAATATGTGTATATATCATTGTAACCCTTCTTATATCTTATATCCTTCCCGTGCCGCTAAACGTCACATAGGGCTCGAAGGTAGTTCGCCAAGTTTTCCTGTTTTCAGCGAGCTTTTCAACCTCATCAAGGGATTTTATGCCTGTTAATTTGGCCTCTCTTAACAATGTCCTCTTTAGAGTTTCACGTGGTCTGCTTCTCTTTCTTCGGCCTGTTGTATTCCACTTGATAGCTTGTTTTGAGATTCTCTGACTGTTTCTTCTCATCACGTGACCAACATATGTCCATCTCCTTTTCCTGATCACCCATGAGATTGGTTGTTGTTCAGTCATCTACCTTATCTCTGCATTGTTCTTGAATTCGAGTATTTTCCTTAGGCATTCGTTTTCAAAAGAGTCTAATTTCTTTTCTATTTCTTTAGTTGTTTTCCAGCTTTCGCATGCATAAATGAGGATGGATATTTTACATTTGAATTGAATAGTCTTAACTTGTTTTTTGTGCTTATAACTTTTGAATGCCATATGTTCTTAAGATTCTTGAAGATCGATGCTGCTTTTGCAATTCTAATTCTAACTTCCTTTCTGGTGTCACAATCCTGGTTAATGTATCTGCCAAGGTATGCAAATTGATTGACTTCTTCAATATCTGTCCCTTATACGGGTATTTTTCCATTTTGATTAATGGGAAGTTCCATTATTTTTGTTTTGTCTTTGTTAATTTCAAGTCCTATTTTGCTAGCCAATGAAGACAGCACATCTATTTTTTCTTGCATGGAGTTCGTATTGTTACTGATAAGAGTTTTGTCGTCAGGAAAATCAAGACCTTCTAGTTGGGTCCCATTTACCCAGTCAATACCTGTGCTATATGTGCAGCATTTTTTCATTATGAAGTTTACTGCAATTCTAAAAAGCAAAGGAGGCAGTATACATCTCTGTTTCACACCTGTTTCAATCTGGAACCATTCACTCATCCCTTCTTCTGTTTTGACTGCACAAACATATCCATTGTAGAAGTCCTTAATGATGTTGACAGTTTTAGATGGTATTCCATATAGACTAAAAATTCTCCATAATGAATCTCTGTGTATGCTATCAAATGCCTTTTTAAAGTCTATGAAGTTCAGTATTAATGTTTTCTGCTTTTCAATATGTTCTTCAAGTATTATTCTTAGAGTAAAGATCTAGTCGAGACAGCTTCTTGCTTTTCGAAATCCTGCTTGTTCTTCTCTCATCTTTAAATCTATTCAAAATGACCTTGCAAAATTCTTTTGACACAACTGATATTAAGGTTACTCCTCTCCAGTTGTTACAGTCACTAAGGTTGCCTTTTTTAGTATTTTAACAATGATTCATTTTTTCCATTTAGAATGGACCTTTTCTTTTTTTCAAATCTTATTAAACATTCTCTGTAGTTGTCTCATGTTGTCACTATTGATAGCTTTTAACATTTCGGGTATTATTTCATCTTCACCTGCAGCTTTGTTGTTAGCTGCAGGTGAAGATGTTGTTAAATTCACTGCTGTTTCAATTTCGTGCATTGTAATTTCAACTAGGTTGACATTTAGTTGTGGGGCTGGTAAGTCAGTTTCGAGGTTTAACAATTCTTTTGGATGTGGTCGATTAAGTATTTCTTGGAAGTGTTCAGCCCATCTTTGCTTTTGGTCTTTACTTGATGTTAATAGGGTTCCAGTTTTGCGAAGGTATTTGTCTTTCTTTAGATGTAATAGTACCTGTTAGCCTACCACATCTTAAATTCTTTAGAATACAGCTATGCAGTAGATTTCTTTAGCCAGATTGGCGAATTATTGCTGTGTTATTTGGGTGTAACTAAATATTGACTTTCACTTTTTTATGTGAAACGAATACTGTACAAGTAAGCTGTTCTGTTCTTTACTTCCCTGAAACTAAGGACAAAAAAACACAAAAAAATTTGCTGGACAGCATTCAGTGTTCTTTCTTTCTGTCTGTCACTAGATGTTAAATTTCATCCTTTTCTCTATTTCATTTGATCTAATTTTGTCAAGTGGAATGGAAAAATAGAACCACGTAAATATTTTTTTTCTATTTCGTTTGATTTAATTATTTCAAGTGGATTAACAAGCAAAAAAAAAAAAAAAAGCGCACGTAAATACATCTCAGGCCTCCACAAGCCGATAATGCAATATATCTCCTATTTTAATCTGTTTCTTATTGATAGTTGCTGTTTTTTATTTTAAAGAAAAATTAATGTAGGTTTGTGTGAAATAAACACTTTCTATAGCAGCTGAAGTAACGAGAATTGATAACAAGAAATCTTTGTTTTTGTTATTGAACATCATGCCCCTTCGACCAGCATTTCCTGAGATTTCTGGGAAGAGTTGTCACGGAGCTCTGTGTTCATACATTCATATGAAGACTATCCAGGGGTTTCCCCAAATTTGGTAAAACTGGTTATCAGTCAGATGGAAGAGAGGGAAGTGAGAGTGGAGAGATTTTTTTGGACATCATCATCAGGTGCCGTGCCGACTTTTCTCTCCGTCTTCCCTTGCCTCTTCTTCTCTCCATTTTTACTGTTGTTACGATATTGTCAGTGCCTCTTCTTCTCATTGCATGTCCCGTGAAAGTACATTGTCTCTCTCTTTTATTTGTTAACAAGAATTTTTTTTGTCTCTCCAGCTCTTCTCAAACATTCTCCATTAGTTATTTTTGCTGTCCATGGAATTCGCAACATTCTTCTAATAAACCAATTTCTACTGCTTCCAATGATTTTTATGCAGACCTGCCTATTGTCCATGATTCATTTCCATATAACAATATAGGTTCTACACAGCATCTTAGGACTCGTTTTCTAACATTCATTGATAAGGATGTGTTGGTTAATATGTTTCTCATTCTCTGAAATGCAGTCTTTGTTTGGCCTATTCTGTTCCTAATTTCTGTTCTGCATTTCCCATCTGAAGTTATTTTTTGAACACCATTGATACATAAGCACCTCTCTCTCTCTCTGTGTGTGTGTGTGTGTGTGTGTGTGCGTGCGTGCGTGCGTGCGTGCGTGTGTGTGTGTGTGTGTAAAGAGGACGGGAGAAAAAAATGTTACAGCCTTCGACCAATGTAAAACACATTCTTCTCATCGCCATAGCGGGCCACCTCCCCAGAGAAGGCTGGCCGCAGTGGATCTTCAGCCTGCTCTGGCCTTTGCTTTCATGGTACACCCAGCCAATTCTGAATCCTGTCTTATCTGTGAATGTTGGCCACTCATCTATGTGCTCATTCTCTTTCTCTCTGTTATCGTCTCCCTCCGGTTTAGTTTTATTGTATTGTTGTGTGTGTGTGTTTTTTTTTTAATCAGACCAAGTGATTTAACTCTGTGGTTCTTGTATTTTTCAGTGATTCTCTTTTCAATTTCAACTGATTTACTACTTCTTTGTTTCGTTCCTATCCGTGGAATAAGCTTCACTCATCTGTATATCCATAGAGATACAACCAAATAAGCTTCACTCATCTGTACATCCATAGAGATACAACCAAATAAGCTTCACTCATCTGTACATCCATAGAGATACAACCAAATAAGCTTCACTCATCTGTACATCCATAGAGATACAACCAAATAAGCTTCACTCATCTGTACATCCATAGAGATACAACCAAATAAGCTTCACTCATCTGTACATCCATAGAGATACAACCAAATAAGCTTCACTCATCTGTACATCCATAGAGATACAACCAAATAAGCTTCACTCATCTGTACATCCATAGAGATACAACCAAATAAGCTTCACTCATCTGTACATCCATAGAGATACAACCAAATAAGCTTCACTCATCTGTACATCCATAGAGATACAACCAAACTGGTAATTATCTCAAATGATGTCAAAGATAACCTCAGCTTCAATATCAAGTGGTACTTTTCAATTTTCTTCACTGGTCTTCGCTTCTAAATTCTCCTCTCATCTAATGTAAAATATATATGGTTAGTATCTGTTATCTGTACACTGTTTAGTACACAATAGTAAAGTAATATATGTTCCACTCTACAAACAGCTACCAGATTACACAAAACATCAAGTTTACCATTAAGAGCTTTAGCAGCACTAAGCCATGTCATGTAAACGACACGTATAAAAACAGTCAAGCCACCAACATCCCCCGTGGCATCATCATCAATTCTTCGTCCTGTGAAGACGCTTAAAGAAAATGTATTTTGAGAGAAGAAACATGATTACAGGACAAACATTTGCCGTGAAAATAAAGTCAGGATCCGCTTCCTGTGCCCGGGAGGGGAGGGGAGGGGGTGTGAGATGGAATGCTGGTTTGCTCGCGGGGGCAAAAATCGCTGAGCATTTCCGTGATGGGGTGTCAAGACACGCAACTGAACAAATGAAAACCGTGAACTTATCGACTCTGAAGTTTGTGAAGGAGCATTCATTACTGATTAGTGCCAAGTTCTATCCTTTATCTCATACGTATGTTGTGAACTACAAGGGAAATTCTGACAGTAATTAGCATGGGACAAATGGCATCAGGATGTTAAATGCATGTAAGACAAAAAAAAAGTAACAGGAAAGTGTTAAAAGCTGCGAATATAAAGAGTTAAAGTACAATTTGAATACCGTGATGAAAAGAGCCAAAGCAAAGTGTTGAATACACGAATGTAAAGAGTTAAAACCGAACGTGATGAGGATCAAGGAAAGATGTTAAAGACAAGAAAAGTAAAGAATCAAAGACGCCACAAAGAGGAGAGATAAGGGGTCAAAGCAGAATGTTAATAGCACTGCCATGCGTTAAGAATTAAGCAGAAACAATAACAATCAGTGAATTCATTCTCTTTCCAAGTTTCAGCAAATTTAAATGCAGGAAACAGAAAACTTTTATGTATACTGCATTGTAGATGGTCATATAGATTTCTTGACGGTGTTTGGCGATCTGCTTTATTTAAGGGAATATTTCTTGTTGTTTATGATATTCCTTCCATCCATCTCCTGCTTGGGCGGCATCTCTCACTGTTACCTTCTGCTTTCATTGTGAGTGCTTTCTGCAGCTAGATGACAAATCTTATCTTATATCTACTATCCTTCCCGTGCCATTAATCATCACATAGAGCTCGCATGGTATTTCGCCAAGTTTTACTATTTTCGGTGAGCTTTTCAACTTGATCAAGGGATTTTATGGCTACTAATTTGGCCTCTCTTAACAATATCCTCTTTAGAGTTTCTCGTGGTGGACCTCTTTTTTTTTCACATGGTGGACCTCTTTTTTTTTCACATGGTGGACCTCTTTTTTCGGCCTGTTGTGTTCCACCTGATAGCTTGTTTTGGGATTCTCTGGCTGTTTCTTCTCAGATATGGCAAATAAATAAGTAATAAAACATTATTCATTCTTTCAGCTTTCCGAGCCATTGAGGCTTATTGCTGCAGACAAGACCTTTCTCCGTTCCTCTCTGTCTGTTCTCAGTCTTCTCCTGCCAAATCTCCACACCGAGGGCCCGTAGGTTTTCTTCCAGGTTGTCATGTCACTGTTGTCTCGGTCAGCCTCTTGGTCTGTTTCTGTTAATCACTTCTGTATAAGCTTTTTCTTTTGTTTGTCTAATCTCGTCCATCCCCTCCAGGCCATCTCAGTCTGTTGTTTTTCATAATGGTAGTTATAAGTGGAGACTGGAATAGCGCGTGTATTTGTTTGTTATTTGTAATTTTCCATTTTTGTTGTACAGGATCTCTAATTGGTCCAACCATTCTTCTCAAGATTCTGTTTTCAAAGATTTGTAGCTGTGCTTCATCTTGTTTTGTAGTGTTCCATTTTTCTGACCCATACAAGACAACTGTTCTAATCTGTCTCTTGTATATATTTAGTCTGGTGTTGTTTGACAGGACTTACAACTGCAACAGGTGTCTAAGGGCAAAATAAGTGTTGTCTCCAATAAAACAGTATAGAAAAAGGAATATGCTGATAAAAAGATACAGATAAAAGAACATGCTGAGATATGTGACAATACGGTCAGACAGGAGCAGTAACAGTGACAAACACATGACACCGTAGACTAAAGACAAAACAGCAGCCATGTGGAACGGTGGTGGGTATAATTAAAATATAAATGAAAACGTAAGAAATTGGAAACTAGACTGACGTTTATCGTCACGCTCCACTCCCCAGCCGGTTCAAGCAAGAGTAATAAACAGTTTTTTTCATCAGCTGTCAACCGCACACACACGCGCGCCTGCGCGCTTTCCGTGATGTGCTATATTTACCTGGCGGTGCGAACTAATTCTCTTAGTGCACTTATAGCTATCGGAGACATTGCTGGGCTGGTGCATGTAGAACACTCGAAATAATCGTCTTATTTCTCTTTTTTGAAGAGTAATTTCCTAAATTGAAGGCGGTATCTGCAGCAGACAAAGTATACAGTTAATATGTTAAAATACACGATGCAAAAACATGTCTACACACAAAAAAATCGTGTTGTTAGATAGGAAAACAAAATGGAAATATATAACCATTTTAGTTACTGAGTACTACAGATCAAGCTATCGCCATTTTGTCCTTCACTGTTCAAACTTAACCAGTAAATGACATTAAGTTATTGTATGTATTGTGCTTTTAAGCTGCCTCTACAGTTCTGTTTTGGTCCACGTCTTGGCCTTGATCTTGACATCTCTTGAATGCTCCTGACTGTACTTTAGTTATCTTTGTTTGCTGTCTTCTCCGTGCGTCTCGACCACAATAATATATTTACTTTTATATTGGCGGTAATCAGTAGCGATGTGAACCAGATAGAAAGCTGCACAAACTTAAGTGAATCTTCCTGAATTTATTGAAAAACATTGACTCATTGAAGTTCAGTCAATCAGTCAGTCATTTGCATGTCTCTTTTTCCTCCCTAACAGCTCTCCTGTAGGCCTCTCTGTTGTACGCAAGATGCTCTGATTCTGATGCATCCATTTGCAGATTATCAACGATGACTTGCATCCATCTTCACTTTTGTCTTCACATCTTTCTTTTCCCCATTATGTACCCTTCCAACACATTCCTCTCTAGATTATCATGACGTTTAATATGTCCAAAATATTTTAAGTTTTCTCTCTTTAATCTTCGTTACTAGCCAGCCTTCTTCAATATTAAGTTCTTGTAGTATGAATATATTTGTTCTTTTTTGCGTCCATGATATATGAGGAACCCTTCTGTAGCATTTACATTCAAAGGCATTTATGTGTATCTCATCTGTTTTGTTAAGTCTCCTGGTTTCATAGGTATATATTGCAATGGGAAAAATGCATGCCTTAAAAATCTTATTTTTGTAGTTCTGTCTGTTCCTCTCCACAACTTCTTTAGTTGTTTTACTTTTTGAAGAGCTATGTATGTTCTCCTTTTAATTTCCCTCATTGTATCTCCATCGTTAGTTAGTAGTGATCTAAGATATTCAAAACTATCCAATTCTTCCAATATTTCCTCATTCATACACATTTCAACTCCATTATTTGTTTTGTCAGTTGCCGTCAGTTTTTGAAGTTCATTACTGCAATATTTTCTCTGGAACTCGCGCTTAGAGTACAATCAGTTATTAATTTCCTGACATTATTCTAAACATTTTCTTTCTAATTCGCGTTGCTAATAAAATCAGCTCTTACATTCTCGACATTACTTTAGGCACTGCAGCCTGAAAATGAGCAAGCATTCAGTGAACTAAATTGACTTTTATTGCATACAGCATAGAACTCCGTTAACTTTTAGCCCTCACAGTTACGACATTTTATTCATCATGATTTGGATCTAATACATGCATGTTTTCGGAAGGCGCGAAATTAGATACAAGACAAATTACATTCAGTTTATCTAGATTTTCATCTGTTCCTGATGACCTTTCTATAATCCTGGAACGCTGAAACCTTTACCTTTTTTTTTGGCATGTCGATGAAATGGACGCTATAACTTTTTGTCCTGCGTCTGTCACTCCGTTTCTGTTCAGTGGACTTAAGAGTAATCTGCACTGATTTCTCTCCTTTACAACCGAATCCCGTAAACTGAAGCGTGATCAACTCAGCTAAACGCTTTAAAGAATCTGAATCAAGTTAGCGTACACTTCTAGAAGTTTACTAATCATAATGATTTAATTAATGTACAGACGTGTATGTCTGCAAACGTAGAAACTAGGTAGCTAACCTGTAGAGCTTACATAGGTTTTGACTGAAAAACTAAGCCTGTAGAACTTTAACAGCGTTTGACGGCAAAACTAAACCTGTAGAACTTACACATGGTTTGACGGCAAAACTAAACCTGTAGAACTTACACATGGTTTGACGGCAAAACTAAACCTGTAGAACTTACACATGGTTTGACGGCAAAACTAAACCTGTAGAACTTACACATGGTTTGACGGCAAAACTAAACCTGTAGAACTTACACATGTTTTGACGGCAAGACATTCAACCTTTGTAGAGGTTAAACTGGCGTCAAGAATGTGTGAGCAGTTTAACTACCTGGCATGTGAACGTGTACAGCTGGTTAATACAGTTATAGTGAACGCCGTGCAGCGTCTAGACATCTGCTTGAAAATGATCTGAAGAATATGCTCGATGGAAGTTAAACAGTTCGCTGAATGGCAAATAAACATAGCGATATTATCACATGGAGCCATGTAGGTAACGTACATGGAGGGCAGGTACTAAAAGTTAACATTCTGTCTGAAAATTTATCATTTTGTTACTGGATTCTTGAGGCTGCAAAGATTCGAGAGGAGAAAATATGAAACGGTTTCCACTGGAACAGGTGGTAAGAAATTCTGAAAACAAAACAATGTGAAATAAATCTGCATACAGTAAGGTCATGTTGGTGACATAGAAAGTTTGTAAACATTAAGGTCATGTTGGTGACATAGAAAGTTTGGAAACATTAAGGTCATGTTGGTGACATAGAAAGTTTGGAAACAGTAAGGGCATGTTGGTGACATAGAAAGTTTGTAAACATTAAGGTCATGTTGGTGACATAGAAAGTTTGGAAACATTAAGGTCATGTTGGTGACATAGAAAGTTTGGAAACAGTAAGGGCATGTTGGTGACATAGAAAGTTTGGAAACAGTAAGGGCATGTTAGTGACATAGAAAGTTTGGAAACATTAAGGGCATGTTGGTGACATAGAAAGTTTGGAAACAGTAAGGGCATGTTGGTGACATAGAAAGTTTGGAAACAGTAAGGGCATGTTAGTAACATAGAAGGTTTGGAAACAGTAAGGGCATGTTAGTGACATAGAAAGTTTGGAAACAGTAAGGGCATATTTGTGACATAGAAAGTTTGGAAACAGTAAGGTCATACTGAAGGTAGAACATTAAGAAACACTATCGCCTTTTGAAAAATACAATTTTTGGAAGCAGTAAGGTCATGTAATAGATAAATGTACAAACTATGAAAAAAAGTAGGAACAGCTTTATTACTTAACTGCTACAAAGTTTTGACATTTCAGCGTGGGCCTTAATCAGCTATATACTTAAACACTAATTATTGCATGTAATAGATAGAACTTTTGGAAAATGTAATATTACGTGAGAGAAATGAAATGTTTGGAAACAGTTGTCACTTGAAAAATAAAACATTTTAAAAAAGAAAACATTGTGTGAGACCGAGAACATTTAAAAACAGGAAGGTCATATGAGAGGAGGAACATTAGAAAACAGGAATGTCATATGAGAGGAGGAACATTAGAAAAAAGTAAGGCCACATGGGAAGAGGAATATTAGAAAACAGGAAGGTCATATGGGAGGGCGAACATTAGAAAACAGGGAGGTCATCTGAGAGGTAAAGCATTAAGAAACAGTAAGGTCACATGGGAGGTAAAGCATTAAAAAACAGTAATGTCATATGGGATGTAGAGCATTAATAAACAATAAGGTCATTTTGGAGTAGGAACATTAAGAAACAGTAAGGGCATATGGGATGTAAAACATTAAGAAACAGTAATGTCATGTGGGAGGAGGAACATTAGAAAACAGGAAGGGCATATGGTAGGAGGAACATAAGAGAACAGGAAGAGCATATGGTAGGTAGAATATTAGGAAACAGTGAATTCATATGATAGGTAAAGCACTAAGAAACAGTAAGATCATCTGGGAGAAGGAACATTAAAAAACAGTAAGGTCATATGGGAGGAGGAACATTAGAAAACAGTAAGGTCATGTGGGAGGAGGAACATTAGAAAACAGTAAGGTCATATGGGAGGAAGTATATTAGAAAACAATAAGGTCATATAGGAGGAGGAACATTAAAAAACAGTAAGATCATACTGAAAAAGGAACATTAGAAAACAGTAAGGTCGTATGGAAGGAGGAACATTAGAAAACAGGAAGGTCATATGGGAGGAGGAACATTAGAAAACAGTAAGATCATATTTGAAGAGGAACATTAGAAAACAGTAAGATCATGTTTGAAGAGGAACATTAGAAAACAGTAAGGTCATATGGGAGGAGGAACATTAGAAAACAGTAAGGTCATATGGGAGGAGGAACATTAGAAAACAGTAAGGTCATATGGGAGGATGAACATTAGAAAACAGTAAGGTCATATGGGAGGAGGAACATTAGAAAACAATAAGGTCATATGGGAGGATGAACATTAGAAAACAGTAAGGTCATATGGGAAGAGGAACATTAGAAAACAGTAAGATCATATGGGAGGATGAACATTAGAAAACAGTAAGGTCATATGGGAGGAGGAACATTAGAAAACAGTAAGGTCATATGGGAAGAGGAACATTAGAAAACAGTAAGATCATATTTGAAGAGGAACATTAGAAAACAGTAAGGTCATATGGGAGGAGGAACATTAGAAAACAGTAAGGTCATGTGGGAGGAGGAACATTAGAAAACAGTAAGGTCATATGGGAGGAGGAACATTAGAAAACAATAAGGTCATATAGGAGGAGGAACATTAAAAAACAGTAAGATCATACTGAAAAAGGAACATTAGAAAACAGTAAGGTCGTATGGAAGGAGGAACATTAGAAAACAGGAAGGTCATATGGGAGGAGGAACATTAGAAAACAGTAAGATCATATTTGAAGAGGAACATTAGAAAACAGTAAGATCATGTTTGAAGAGGAACATTAGAAAACAGTAAGGTCATATGGGAGGAGGAACATTAGAAAACAGTAAGGTCATATGGGAGGAGGAACATTAGAAAACAGTAAGGTCATATGGGAGGATGAACATTAGAAAACAGTAAGGTCATATGGGAGGAGGAACATTAGAAAACAATAAGGTCATATGGGAGGATGAACATTAGAAAACAGTAAGGTCATATGGGAAGAGGAACATTAGAAAACAGTAAGATCATATGGGAGGATGAACATTAGAAAACAGTAAGGTCATATGGGAGGAGGAACATTAGAAAACAGTAAGGTCATATGGGAAGAGGAACATTAGAAAACAGTAAGATCATATTTGAAGAGGAACATTAGAAAACAGTAAGGTCATATGGGAGGATGAACATTAGAAAACAGTAAAGTCATATGGGAGGAGGAACATTAGAAAACAGTAAGGTCATATGGGAGGAGGAACATTAGAAAACAGTAAGGTCATATGGGAGGATGAACATTAGAAAACAGTAAGATCATATTTGAAGAGGAACATTAGAAAACAGTAAGGTCATATGGGAGGAGGAACATTAGAAAACAGTAAGGTCATATGGGAGTAGGAAAATTAGAAAACATAAGCTCATATGGGGAAAGGAACAATAAGAAAAGTAAGGTGAACAATATCACTTGTATTTCCTTGTTTGGTCGAGTATATGCAGGTTTAGAACAGAGAAGTGTTATGGGATGTTTCTGTGACAAACAAAGCATTACTCGTCTCTGGGGGATATTCTCATTGTAGGTTACGGCTGAATTGTAGCTAAATGGAACAGTAAATCAGGAAAACCTTGCCAAATATCACTAAATCTATTACCAAGATCATCATCATTATCACTGGGAATTAAATTATAAAACTCTTGTCAACAACTTTAAAAAGATGTGGAGAGGAACAGATAGAAATACCAACAAAATATTTTAATTGCATGCATCTTTCCCATCGCACTATATGCCTGTGAGATCTTGACACTTAATAAAACAGCTGAGAAACACATAAATGCCTTTGAATGTAAATGCTACAGAAGAGTTCTTCAAATATCATGGACACAAAAAAGAATAAATATATCCATACTATAAGAACTTTGAAGAAGGCTGTCTAGTAAAGAGGATTAAACAGAGAAAACTTAAATATTTTGGACACATTAATATTCATGATAATCTAGAGAAGACCATCTTAGAGGGTACATAATGGGAAAAAGAAGAAGACCAAGGCGAAAATTGCTGCAAGACATCGTTGATGATCTGCGAATGTATGCAATAGCTGCAAGGGATCTTGCTTACAACCGAGAGGCCTACAGGAGTGCTGTTAGGAAGACAAAGTTCCACAAGCATGCAAATGACTGACTATCTGACAGACTGGTCTTGTAGCATTCAGAATAAGCCTCCTCGCCATTGTGGCGGTTGAAAATATGGGCAACAGACTAAGACATTGCCTTCAAGAAATTGTAAAATGCAGAAACAGACCTGACTTTAAAGCAGAGAACTGAGGCTGTATGCGGTAATGAAGTAGGATGGACACATGAACATTTTAGCTTAACTAACAAGAAAATAAGGCTTTTCAGAAAGCAACTTAACAAAATTAAGTTAATTAATTAACAAATTTTGTCAATGAGGCTCAGGGAGCAGGCATTGAAAGATTTAACAGTAAGAGACTTAGAGCTGACATAGTTATCTCAGGACTGGCAAACCAAAGCCAGCCAAAAGGCAGTACACCATCTCTCCGTAGGTACCCCCAGTAACAGACCCAGCTTGCCTAACAGGGCAGGGATATAGTCCCCATGGTGGTGGAGCCTGCTAAAAAAGTAGTCCTACTGTAACCCTCCGCCTACTCGACGTGATGTAGTGCCTCAACACCTCCATAGCGTCGGCTGACAAGAATTTCATGCTCGTAGTTCCAGGCAGAAGAAGAAGAACAACAAAAGCAACAATAACAACAACAATAACAACAACAACAACATCAGTTAAGAGCTGGAGTTGTTACTCATTTCTGCGATTGTAGACCTCCAGTGGCTTGTCCAAAATTTTCTCATACCCCCTTTGTCGAATTGTAGAGATCTTCATCATCATCATCATCATCATCATCAATCCTCTTTGATACACATTTGACTTCAAAATTTGTCAATAGCCTGTTTTTTTCTTTTACATAATGGATAGCTAGGAGCATAGCAGCTGAAAGAAAGTTAAACAATTTTTAAAAAATTATTCAGGTACAGTCCCATTCTTCCGTTATTTGGTTATCTTACGGCCAATTGATATGAATACCCATGTTTTACAGACAGACGTTTAACTACTAATATTTTCTTTTATGCATTAGTTTTGCTACGTAAAATGAGAATGCCTATCCAAATTAATTTCCTAAACACTTACCAACTCTACATTTCTTGTACCATCTGCGGCAAAGTTCGTTAACTCTGTAGCTTGCCCGCCAGTAAAAGCGGTTGTCTTTCCTATTTAACAACAACCATTAACGTCTTTCAGCGGTTGGCTTCCAAGCTACTGCTAGGTGTCTCATACAATTACTTGTTCCTTCTCGTTACAATTCTCTCCCCTTACCGTTACATCGTCGGGCCTATAAACACGTTCCCCTAAAGACTTGTATGAAACAAGTTGCTACGGCTGCACTGCATCTGTTTTATCACTTAACGCTTTTGTACCACAAAAACAATGCTTAATGACACACATCTGGAACTTTCGTCTTCGTTCAGTTTTTATGCCCTCTAGACAGTGGCTGGTTTCAGTTCCAGATTTCGCCAGCAAAGTTTTTTTGTTTTTTTTTAACAGAAGAAGTTTCATTTTTTTAAAAAACTTTAAGCAAAAATTACATTGAATCACTTTTAGTTTCATATTTTTGAACACCTATTTTTAACTGTTAAATAAATATGTCAACAACGAAACTATTTTTCACTTGTGCGTGCTTAGAATATAGAGAACTTTGAAACTTTCTTGCTTACTTTTATATTTAGAGAGTTTAAAAATCACATTTTCCCTGTATATTTTTTCACATTATTTACATTTTGTTCTTTTTTTCATTTCTCATTTTCAGTATTCTTTTTTTTTTCCTTTATTTTTTTCTTGTTCTGTTACACGTATCGGTTAGTTTGATTAAACCACGTGATGTGATCTGATGTATTATCAGATCCTGATTAAATCACATGATGTGGTCTGATGCATTATTGCACCCTGATTAAATCCCATGATATAGTCTGATGTATTATCACACCATGATGAAATCACATGATGTGGTCTGTTGTATTATCAAACCATGATGAAATCACATGATGTGGTCTGATGTATTATGGCACCGTGATTAAATCACATGATGTGGTCTGATGTATTATCACATCCTGATTAAATCACATTAATAATTAATATTTCTTGATATACCCATAGTGAATCACAAAAACCACACGATAAAACTTACATCCATTTCTTCAATGAAAAAAAAAAACCATCGCCCGTATAGATAGCATAACCGCTCCATCTGCCATTTTCCTGTAACTGGAAATCGTTCTCATCAGATACCTAAATCAGTTTATCCTTTTTCTATAAATGTACTGTAACACTGGTGGTTATAAATGTCAAATGTGATAAATGTACTTTATTAATCATCTTTCTGAAACATAAAAAAGGAACAAATAGTGTAGCGACAAAATAACAGTGTAATATTTTGGCTCACACACATGTTAGACAACAAAAAATGAAAAAAACAAAAAAGCACAAACAGGAGGGAGGAAACTAGATTAAATTCCACAAGTGAAGAAGCTAGAATTTAAAATGTAATTTTTAGAAAGAAGGCTTGTAGCGTTTCTATTATCCAAAGCTGGTCACACGGAAATTCTCATCACATTAGCGTAGATATCTGGTATTCTTTGAAATCGGCCTCTTTCACATGGCGATCTATATTTTAAACATCATTATTTTTCACCATAACATTGTTTCTCTCTTGTTCTTTGTTATCTAGAACAGCAGTGAAGTACATTAATAATTTTGTTCAGGCACTCTCTTGTAGTGAATATATGAAAAACTGGTAGATTCGTTTGGCAGAAATTGTGACGCATTGATATTATTGATAAAGTGAAGGTGTGAATGGTTTACAACTAAAATAGTGGTGATACTGTTGATAAAGTGAAGGTGTGAATAGTTTACAACTAAAATAGTGGTGATACTGTTGATAAAGTGAACGTGTGAATGGTTTATAGGTAAAATATTGGCAATGTTTTTTATAAAGTGCACGTATGAATGATTTATAGGTAAAATGTTGGCAATATTTTGATAAAGTGAACGCATGAATAGTTTGTAGCTAAAGCAATGCCACTGTGTTTTATATGAGTGAACGTGTGAATGGTTTACGGCTAAAACGTTATAAGAATGTTAAAACTGAGGACTTTCTGAGACATGTTTAAACTATTTTGATTTGTTCTGCAACATCTGTGAGAACTCTTTCTTTAGGTTTTCTGACCATTCGTCTGTGCATGAACTAAAGAAAACACATCTCTGTTGCCTTGAAGTTTCCTTCTTCGTCTGTTTGTTTATTGTTAAGTCCCACAAGTTTTTATCAATATTGACTCACTTCCCAGCTCAATGCTCTTTTTTCCCCTCTAATTAAGAACAAATCTCTTACATTTTTAGCATCACCTTCATATCCTACGAAATGTATTGTAATTTAACAATTTTTGTTTAAAAGTTTACCATTAATTGTTCTAATTTCATGACAGATAAATATCGCTTTTATTAATATGTAACATCGAAATATGTGAGAAATTTACAATAATATATATATATATATAATGCTCTTCCAAACTTCAGTGCGTACTACCGAATTAACTACCCTTGTTAGAAACTTGTAATATAAGGTAGGTGTATATGGGAGAAACCTTATCCTAGGCTTTATTTGTGAAGAAAATATACGTGTTGTGTTACTAAATAAATCTCACACTCACATTAACCCATTGACCTTGTTATCCTCTCTTTTACACCAGCGATCCCGCAGGTATTTATAAATGCCATTATGAAAATAAACTCGACTTCTCAAGAGGTTTAATATTTCCACAGAGAAATTTGTATTCGATTTCGTCCGAACACACACACAAAAATTTAATGTCTCTCATTTCATTACAGACGGGCGGACAGATGGATGGATGGATGGATGGATGGATGGATGGATGGATTGATGAATGGATGGATGGATAGATGGATGGATGGATGGATGGATGGATGGATGGATGGATGGATGGATGGATGGATGGATGGATGTGAACCCAGTAAGCGAAAATTCAGTGATTCTAGAAACCATCAGCGTCACGTTCTGCAGCATAAACTATTCACAACTATTCTTTTAAATAATGTAGAAAATGATGTAAACTTCACAGGCGTCATTGACTAGGAAATGAGTGTGTCTTTGCATCCTTCCAGCCCCAGGGTTGGCAGACACAACCCCAGAGCTCCATGCATCTTGGAATTTATGGTTTTATGAAATTGAAATGTTAGATAAAGCAAGTTGCTTGACTCTTCCTTCATCCTTAACATGAGGAAGGAGAAGTGTATGATACGGTAAATTCTGTATTTTAATCTTTCGGATTTTTTTTATTTTCCGTTTTTTTTGTTTGTTTAGGGCGCAGAAATTTGTTGTGCGAAAAAAGCGAAATAACTTATGCACTTCCCGCCATATTTAACACTCGTTTTAGAGGCATATCGTTCTCGATCGTTTGAATGTTATGTATAGTGATTGCGTCACATGACAGTCAATCTGCTCATTTATTGGTTGCTATAAAAACCTTAATTAATTTTCTGCACACAAATAATCTATTCTACACAGAATGCAATAAGCCCCCCCCCCCCCCCCCTTTGTTTTTTCCTCACCCACCTTTTTTTAATTCTCCTCAAAACACAAGGGACACAACCTGAAAAATTCACTTTAGGATTGAACTTTTTCCCACTCCGATCTGCAGTTGCAGGTTAAAGTATATAAAGTATTTATTACTATTTCGCTTATTTAATACTGCATGTTATTATGTTATTTATTAGTTGCTGATAGGCGTAAACTGAACAGAAAAATGTTCTTATAACATTCTTAACATTTAACATTCTTATAACATTTGAACAGAAAAACTAATTATGTCAGTCCTTAAGAACAGCGAAGAGCAAAACTTCTATCTTAATGCGAAGAAAACTAAATTGATGACAACTGACAAAACAAACAAGGCAGCTGAAATATGTATCAATGAGGAAAAATTGGAAGAAGGGAGAGTTTTGAATATCTTGGATCACTACTAACTAATAATGGAGATACAATGAGGGAAATTAAAATAAGGACATCGATCGCTCTTCAAAAAGTAAAACAACTGAAGAATCTGTGGAGAGGAACAGACAGAAATACAAAAATAAGATTTTTAAGACCATGCATTTTTACCATCGCAACATATGCCTGTGAGACCTGGACACTTAACAAAACAGCTGAGAAACACATAAATGCCTTTGAATGTGAATGCTACAGAAGACTTCTTCAAATATCATGGGCACAAAAAAGAACAAATATGTCAATACTACATTAACTTAATATTGAAGAAGGCTGGCTAGTAAAGAGGATTAAAGAGAGAAAACTTAAATATTTTGGACACATTAAACGTCATGAGAAGACCGTCTTGGAAGGGTACATAATGGGAAAAAGAAAGAGAGGAAGACCAAGGCGACGATGGCTGCAAGACATCGTTGATGATCTGCAAATGGATGCATCAGCAGCAGGCCATCTTGCCCACAACCGAAAGGCCTACAGGAGTGTTGTTAGGGAGGCAAAGTTCCGCAAGGGACATGCAAACGACTGACTGATAGGTGTAAGATGCGTGAAATATTAATTTGCTATTTTAGTGTAAATTTACCCTATAAAATACATATTTTGTTACATGTATAAGAACTGATACTGTAGAATTACATAGCTCTAACGCCTTAAAACATTGTCAGGTTCTATTTGCCCCTCTGTTCTATTTCATAAGTAAATCCACTTTGTATATTAGCACATGGCATTGACGTCTGCGTACAGCGTAATAATTTGTCAGCTCAGCGTAATCACAGTAAACACCAAAACCAGAACAACTTTCAGATAAACGACAAGCATCGTGTGCTGTGCTCCTCTGTCACTACACGTCAGAAAGGGAGCCATAGAATTAGTCTATCTTGTTCTATGTGTGAGACTTGCGGATGATGAACAGATCACCAGAGGCAACAGAGCCGTGCTTTATTCGAAGAATGTTAAGAATACGACGGACAGCTAAGATGACAAACAGGGAATGTCTAACAAAAGCAAATATGGAAAGATATCGAATTAAAACCATAATAAAATGACAGTCACCATTCATTGGACATATACTGAGAAAGGGAGGGTTTGAAAACGTCGTAGCAACAGAAAAGACAAATGGGAAGAGCAGCAAGGAAATCCAAGAGAAAAAAAAAACATTCATGAATAGTCTAACATGATGGAAGTAAAATGTCATCAGGTGGGGGCTGATGGAAAATATCAAAGACGAAGAACTATGGAGACAAATAACCAACGACGAGTACCAGCACGACACTTTGTGATGATGATAGTGAACATGATCACTACAGAAGACAATGGCATTCATGCCATTCTGTATACAGTAAAATCTCATGATCACTACAGAAGGCATTGTCAATCATGTCTCCCTGTAAACAGTTAAATCATATGATCACTACAGAATACATTGTCAATCATGTCTCTCTGTATGCATCAAAATCTCATTATAACGGACTTCAAGGGGATTGGCAAACTAATCTGCTATATCCAAAGTCTACTATATCCAATCAATCAATCACTCAAGTCCCGTTCCGCGTGGCGTAGGCGATCATTTATTTCCACAATTCCCTATCTTTAGACGATTATGAGATCCACCGGTGACTTTCATCCTAGCCACACTGACAGCTTATCCAGTAACTTCTTCCTCTGTCTCTTCTTCCCTCAATTTTTCAAGTTGCCACAATGTGTTCCAGTTTTCCTCTTCTCAGAAAATGGCCTACAAATCTCGCTTGTCTGCCTCTGATCTTTGCTGTAATTTGCCTTTTAACTCCAGCCTCTCTTAAGACTTCTTCGTTGGTTTTCTTAGCTGTCCAACATCCTTCTTATGACCCACATTTCCATGGCCTCCATTTCTCACTGTACTCTCTTATTCATGGACCATGCTTCACATCCATAAAACAAAATTGGCTCGATGTAACATTGAAGTACTCGTAATCTTGCTATATCCAAAGTCTGCTATATTCAGAAAATATGCGCGCGTGTGTGTGTGTGCTTTGCAATACGAGGCATACTGGACTGCATAGCTCACGCGGATTTTTGTGGATTGACAGGAAAATAGGATGTCTCATGAAACTTAGTTTTGTGAATATAGAACTTCGTCCTTAACAGAGAGGGAAAAAAAACGAAACACACACACACAAAAAAAAGAATCAAATTCAGTGTAACATTTCAACTCTGTTAGTTTCATACAAAAAATATTACAAAGACATCCCTTCTATAAAAAAAACCAGACTTTTCTAATCATTTTGTTTATACTGACCATTGTAGCATATTTTCAGTGAAAATCACGCCGTGATTCATAACTAAGGTGTTCTTTATTTCTTATACCAGCATTAACTGGCGCCTTAGGTAATAACGTTTAGCCATATTTAATAGTGTTTACAGAATTTGTGAAACTAGAGCTACACCAACGCTGGAAATGAGAATACAGATTATCTAAGTAATTTAGAACTGTCATGGTTTCTGTGGTAATGATAAGGAGGTAACTTACAGAACATGAAAAAAAGTTCGCAAAAGGCGATTGGATTTGCTGGCGCAACTTGCCTTAGTGTGTGTTTTCGATTCTGTCTGTGTTAAACAACTTAGTTGCTTGGGTAGACTTTTGCCTATAAGATTCATCTTATTTGTTGTAAACATGGCTCTATACCTGCTTCAGACAGCTCATTTCTTATTGTCATTTAAAAGCACTTTGCACTTCCTTGTGTTTGCACTTTGTGCTGCACACAACATGTCTATTGCCTTCTGATCCCTTCTCTGAATCCGCTCTTACCTCCCCTGATGGAAAATGCATGTGATTTAGCGTGTTCAGCCTCTCTGTTAGCAGAGATCAACTAAACATATCACATCACTCAGAACACTCACAAACCTGTCAGTGCTGGAAGTTGTTGACAGCCAAATTCTCTTGGCCTACTCGTCTTTATGGCTCAGAGACGGATGTGACGAGGTTTCTTTCCAGCTCTCCAGCCGGGAATATCAGAATCTCAAAACAATGCGTAGTAAAGCATCGACGTCACTCGGTAAACCTTTCCTATCACCCGTTGTTTATCTTGCTTATGGAAATATTGTAACCTGAAACACGTGAAAAAAAAGGGAACACTGGTCTTGCGAGTTGTGATTCACTTGTAGCATTGGGGGGGGGGGGGGGAGGCTTTTAAAACGAATTACTTGTAGCATAAAAATTGTCCAATCCTTTTTAACCAACAAAGTCCAATCAAATCGCTAGCATGAATTCTTAGTAAATATATTTTATAAACAATGGAAGCATATGCGAATACGGTACAGCAATGCATTTATTAAAGGTAGTAAAGAGATTATAAATAAACATTAACAGTAAATATAACAGTTTTAAAAAACACTAACATTTGCTTGGTCCAGTTTAGGCATCGACCGCTGAAGAACTAGATAATAGAGCGGGGAGGGCATGGGGTGAAGTCTTTCTTTCAAGTTTGAAACTTTGTCAAACTTTGGCCACATTAACCAGGTACTAGTAGATACAAATGAAAGAAGCCTACAGAAGTTATTAGATACAATAGTACAAGAAAATTGAAAGAGAAAATAGCTTAAATAGCCAAAAAAAAATGGTTACATCGCGAAATAGAACCCCATCTAAAAGCATTATTACATTACATGGAACAACACTGATGTAATTGTATATATTTATGTATTACATTACATGGAACAACACTGAAGTACTTGCATATATATTTTATATCTGTGCACGCTAGTAACATCACATGCGAAACGCGCATCAGTTAAGAATAGAATATGCCAACCCAAAACAGCTTTCTAACAGATGAGACACATCTTATGTAATGCATCTCTGTCGCTGAACATCATAAAAATAATTCTAAAATTGTACACTGAGCCCGTCCTACTCTGTGTGATTGAGTCATGGACAAAGGGCAACAGAAACTTGCTTTCTTAGAAGAATGCAAAGGGCACCATGGGCAGCTAAGATGACAAACAGGGAATGTCTAAAAAAAAAGCAAATGTAGAAAGGAATCTAATTGAATCCTTAAGAAAATGATAGTCAAAATTCATTGAATATATAATGAGAAAAAGAAGGCTTGAACATATCATAAAACAGGAAAAAATAAACAGAATGGAAGGCAAACTAGAGAAACCACCTTGGGCAGTTTAACGTGATGGCACAACAAAATGTCAGCAAATGAGCTGATGGACAATATCATGGATCGAGATTTGTGGGGAAACATGACCCCCAAAGCCTGTGGGCACGGCGTCTGACGATGACGATGATGAATTACGTAACAGAATAAGATCAATCAGAAACGTGCATCCAACTTCACTGAACTAGATGAATAGGCTGAGAGATGTGCAATTTGCCCAAACTTCAGCTCATATAATGTCTCTCGCTCCAGAAACACTTTGTGTTACACTGCATGCATACAGTAACTTTACTTCAAATGATAGTTTATACATTTCGGGTTTAAATTTATGTAGATAAATGTAAAGTATGACAGTACAATAAATAAAGCATCAGTCATGATCTTCTTTTCTTCTGAATGGCACAGTTAGAACAGACTAGTGCCATGTCTCTCTCAAGATCTCTGCCCACAGGCGTAGGATGTCATGTCCTTCCATAACCCTCGATCCTTTGTGCATCTCAACAGCCTTGTTACTGAGATCTCCAGCCTTGTCACTGAGATCTCAACAGCCTTATCACTGAGATCTCAACAGCCTTGTTACTGAGATCTCAACAGCCTTGTCACTGAGATCTCAACAGCCTTGTCACTGAGATCTCAACAGCCTTGTCACTGAGCAGTTCCCGTGTCAGCATGCGAAACCGTCAAACATCTTTTCTCGCTATCTTCCTCTGCCTCTTCTACCTTCGATCTTCCCTGTGCACTAGCCCGACTCTCCTCCGAACATGCCCTACATATACGGATTGTCGTTTTACGACCTTTGTATAGTTTTCCTTGGTGCTTGTGCTTCTTTCAGCACTTCCTCGTTTTACTTCCTCCCTGCCCATGGTACCTTCAGTATTCTTTTTAAGAGCTGGCATCACCAGCAGGAAACTCGTACGATAAATGTTTCTCGTTCCACGATTCCATTATTATCTTATTCCAAGTCTTATAAGTCTTATAAAACGAGTATTCTTAAGGTGCGCATGGAGCATATTAATCACTCCCTATTTAAAAATCAAGAAAGGAATCATTGTTAAAATACCAAAAAAGGGTAACCTTAGTGACTGTAACAACTGGAGAGGAGTAACCTTAATATCAGTTGTGTCAAAAGTATTTTGCACGGTCATTTTGAATAGACTCAAAGATATAGTGGATACTGCAATGAAAGAAGAACAAGCAGGATTTCAAAAAGGGAGAAGCTGTCTCGACCAGATCTTTACTCTCAGAATAATACTTGAAGAACATATTGAAAAGTAGAAACCATTAATACTGAACTTCATAGATTTTAAAAAGGCATTTGATAGCATACACAGAGATTCATTATGGAGAATTTTAAGTCTATATGGAATACCATCTAAAATTGTCAACATCATTAAGGACTTATACATTGGATATGTTTGTGCAGTCAAGACAGAAGAAGGGATGAGTGAATGGTTCCAGATTGAAACAGGCGTGAAACAAGGATGTATACTGTCTCCTTTACTTTTTGGGATTACAATAGACTTTATAATGAAAAAATGCTGCACAGGTAACACAGGTATTGACTGGGTACATGGGACCCAACTAGAAGATCTTGATTTTGCTGATGATATAACTCGTATCAGTAATAATGTGAATTTCATACAAGAAAAAACAGATAGCCTGTCTTCACTGCTTAGCAAAATAGGACTTGAAATTAACAAGGACAAAACAAAAATAATGAAATTCCTCTCAATCAAAATGGAAAAATACACATAGAAGGGACAGATATCGAAGAAGTCAATCAATCTGCATACCTTGGCAGCTACATAGACCAGGATGGTGACACTAGAAAAGAAGTTAGGATCAGAATTACAAAAGCAGCATCAATCTTCAAGAATCTTGAGAACATATGCAATTCAAAAGTTATAAGCACAAAAACCAAGTTAAACTATTCAATTCAAATGTAATATCCACCCTCATTTATGCATGCGAAAGCTGGAAAACAACTAAAGAACAGAAAAGAAATTAGACTCTTTTGAAAACAAATGCATAAGGAAAATACTCGGCATCAATTGGAATGAATTCAAGAACAATGCAGAGATAAGACAGATGACTGAACAACAACCAGTCTCACGGGTGATCAGGAAAAGGAGATGGACATATGTTGGTCACTTGATGAGAAGAAATGATCAGAGAATCCCAAAACAAGCTATCAAGTGGAACACAACAGGCCAAAGAAAAAGAGGCAGACCGCGTGAAACTCTGAAGAGGCCATTGTTAAGAGAGGCCAAATTAACAAGCATAAAATCCTTCGATGAGGTTGAAAGACTCGCCGAAGACAGGAAAAATTGGCAAATACTTTGCGAGCCCTATGTGACGTTTAACGGAACGGGAAGGATATAAGATAAGATATAAGATTTAAAAATCACGTGAGGAAATAACCAAACGAACAGACATTGAGAACATTACTAAAGAGGTCAAAAGAGGAAAATGGAAATGGATGGGCCACATACTACGAATAAAAAGAACAAGACACCCCTAGACTGCCTTGACGTGGAGACCTCACAGGAAAAGAAAGAGGGGGAGGCCATTGGGGATATGAAGACACACAACACAGGAAGAGCTAAAGAAAGCAGAGAAGACGGCTTGAGGTATCCCGACTTGCTCAGGAAAGAACTACTTGGAGAACCTTTGTTGATACATTATGCTCCCATGGGAGTACAGAAGATTGATGATGATGATGATGATGATGATGATGATGATGATGATGATGATTTAAAAATCTAACTTGGTGGGTTTTGATTACTTTTGCCCTTCGAAAAGCGCACTATACAGCTGCCCTTTCTTTTCTGCGCTACACTTCTTTTGCACAACCATACAAAATTCCTCTTGGAAACTCAGTATATATAATCGTCTGTTTCCTTTTCTTTATTATTTATAATCACTAATTAAATTTAATCCTGCACGCATCTCTGTTAATCTAATTTCGATAATTCTTAGATAGATCATATTTTAGACATTATTTTCTTTTACAACTTGTCTTACATTTTCGTTCACTTCCGGGTCGTATGTTCGAGGTCACAAAAAGATTCTATTTCAAGCAATTAAATTAGCTGTATTACGTTCCCCCCCCCCCCCCGCATTAAAATACATCTTGTCTTTTCTCTCTCTAATTAAGTAGTAAAATAATTCCATTTACAAATGAGATTATATTTTTAAGAAATGTTGGTCGTTCACAATGTAAATGATAAAGAGGCATCAATGGAAACGTTTGTCTTTCTTGTCCCTCACTCCCGCATAGATTTCTTGTGTTTCTGTATTGTAATCTTTTATATCCATTCCTCTGTGTAACTCTAACTCTGCCTGGCTAGAAATAGTAAGATAGGCGAGGTAAAACCCCTATTTCCACGCCATTAAGGCACATTGGGGATACGGTGTTAGGCCCGTATTTCCAAGACAATCGGCGCCTGAAAGTCTGATATGGTCGGTATCACGCCTGGCCGCATTTACCTTCCCAGATTTCTCTGGTACCTATTTCTAGACTCTTTTTTTCGGGGGGGGGGGGGGGGGGCCAGAAAAAAAATCCCACTGCTGGGATTTGAACCCGGTACTACCGGACTGTTAAAGCCAGCGCCTAACCACTCACCCAAAAGATGTTAATTTTTAATCATAGTTTCCAGTGGGTGAAAAATCCGTTATCACGAAATCCACTTTACTTCCAGAACACATTTACTCCAGTTACTTCCACAGTAGTCACTCCTCTCTCTCTCTCTAAAGTTATCTTAAGCTGCTCTTACAGACACCGAATACAATTAATTGTTTTCTGAATAGTCCCGAAAATTTTGTTTAGTAGATATTCATTTATATATGTATGTAGTTACTTCTGTACTGAGTGAATGTGTAAGAGCGAAACGTAAATGTTATATTTTATTTTATGTCTCTCAGATTCAATGTTGTTATGTTTGTTATATGAACAGCATATTTGTAGAATGTCTGGAATAGAGTGAAAGATGTATGATAAAGGGCAGAATGTCAGACGGGCCTGCGTGCCCAATTCTTAACCCTTTTGAAATAAAGATCAATCAATCAATCAATCAATCAATCTCTCTACACACACAGAATAGTAGTCACTCCTCTCTCTCTCTCCTTCTCTCTCTCTCCCTCTCTCTCTTTCTCTCTCTCTACACACAGAATAGTAGTCACTCCTCTCTCTCTCTCTCTCTCTACACACACAGAATAGTAGTCACTCCTCTCTCTTTCTCTCTAAACAGAACAGTAGCCACTCCTCTCTCTTTCTCTCTACACAGAACAGTAGCCACTCCTCTCTCTCTCTCCCCTCTCTCTCTACACAGAACAGTAGTCGCTCCTCTCTCTCTCCCTCTCTCTCTCTACACACAGAACAGTAGTCGCTCCTCTCTCTCCCTCTCTCTCTCTCTCTACACACACAGAACAGTAGTCGCTCCCCTCTCTCTCTCTCTCTCTCTCTACACACACAGAATAGTAGTCACTCCTCTCTCTTTCTCTCTAAACAGAACAGTAGCCACTCCTCTCTCTTTCTCTCTACACAGAACAGTAGCCACTCCTCTCTCTCTCCCCTCTCTCTCTACACAGAACAGTAGCCACTCCTCTCTCTCTCCTTCTCTCTCTCTCTCTACACAGAACAGTAGTCGCTCCTCTCTCTCTCTACACAGAACAGTAGCCACTCCTCTCTCTCTCCCTCTCTCTCTCTCTCTCTACACAGAACAGTAGTCACTCTTCTCTCTCTCCCTCTCTCTCTCTACATACACAGAATAGTAGTCACTCTTCTCTCTCTCTCTCTCTACACAGAACAGTAGTCACTCCTCTCTCTCCCTCTCTCTCTCTCTCTCTACACAGAACAGTAATCACTCCTCTCTCTCTTTCTCTCTCTACACAGAACAGTAGTCACTCCTCTCTCTCTTTCTCTCTCTACACAGAACAGTAGTCACCCCTCTTTCTCTTTCTCTCTCTCTCTCTACACAGAACAGCAGTCACTCCTCTCTCTCTCTCTCTCTCTTTCTTTCTCTACACAGAACAGTAGTCACTCCTCTCTCTCTCTCTCTCTCTCTAAACAGAACAGTAGTCACTCCTCTCTCTCTTTCTCTCTCTACACAGAACAATATTCACTCCTCTCTCTCTCTCTCTACACAGAACAGTAGTCACTCCTCTCTCTCTCTCTACACAGGACAGTAGTCACTCCTCTCTCTCTACACAGAACAGTAGTCACTTCTATCTCTGTCTACAGGACAGTAGTCACTCCTCTCTCTCTCTTTCTCTCTCTCTCTCTCTCTCTTCTCTCTCTCCCTCTCTCTCTCTTCTCTCTCTCTCTCTTCTCTCTCTCTCTCTACACAGAACAGTAGTCGCTCCTCTCTCTCTCTACACAGAACAGTAGCCACTCCTCTCTCTCTCCCTCTCTCTCTCTCTCTACACAGAACAGTAGTCACTCTTCTCTCTCTCCCTCTCTCTCTCTACATACACAGAATAGTAGTCACTCTTCTCTCTCTCTCTCTCTACACAGAACAGTAGTCACTCCTCTCTCTCCCTCTCTCTCTCTCTACACAGAACAGTAATCACTCCTCTCTCTCTTTCTCTCTACACAGAACAGTAGTCACTCCTCTCTCTCTTTCTCTCTCTACACAGAACAGTAGTCACCCCTCTTTCTCTTTCTCTCTCTCTCTCTACACAGAACAGCAGTCACTCCTCTCTCTCTCTCTCTCTCTTTCTTTCTCTACACAGAACAGTAGTCACTCCTCTCTCTCTCTCTCTCTCTCTAAACAGAACAGTAGTCACTCCTCTCTCTCTTTCTCTCTCTACACAGAACAATATTCACTCCTCTCTCTCTCTCTACACAGAACAGTAGTCACTCCTCTCTCTCTCTCTACACAGGACAGTAGTCACTCCTCTCTCTCTACACAGAACAGTAGTCACTTCTATCTCTGTCTACAGGACAGTAGTCACTCCTCTCTCTCTCTCTCTACACAGGACAGTAGTCACTGCTCTCTCTCTACAGAACAGTAGTCACTCCTCTCTCTCTACAGAACAGTAGTCACTCCTCTCTCTCTCTTTCTCTCTCTACACAGAACAATATTCACTCCTCTCTCTCTCTCTCTCTACACAGAACAGTAGTCACTCCTCTCTCTACACAGAACAGTAGTCACTCCTCTCTCTCTCTCTACACAGGACAGTAGTCACTCCTCTCTCTCTACACAGAACAGTAGTCACTTCTATCTCTGTCTACAGGACAGTAGTCACTCCTCTCTCTCTCTCTACACAGGACAGTAACCACTTTACACATGACAGTAGTCACTCCTCTCTATCTCTATACAGGACAGTAGTCATTCCTCTCTCTCTACACAGGACAGTATTCACTCCTCTCTCTCTACAGGACAGTAGTCACTCCTCTCTCTCTCTACAGGACAGTAGTCACTCCTCTCTCTCTCTACACAGGACAGTAACCACTCTACACAGGACAGTAGTCACTCCTCTCTATCTCTACACAGGACAGTAGTCACTCCTCTCTCTCTACACAGAACAGTAGTCATTCCTCTCGCTTTACAGGACAGTAGTCACTCCTCTCTCTCTCTCTCTCTACATAGGACTGTAGTCATTCCTCTCTCTCTCTCTACACAGGACAGTAGTTACTCCTATCGCTCTCTCTCTCTCTACAGGACAGTAGTCACTCCTCTCTCTCTACATAAGACAGTAACCACTCTACACAGTCATTCCTCACTTCTATCTCTGTCACTCCTCTCTATCTCTACACAGGACAGTAGTCATTCCTCTCTCTCTCTCTACATAGGACAGTAGTCATTCCTCTCGCTTTACAGGACAGTAGTCACTCCTCTCTCTCTCTCTCTACATAGGACTGTAGTCACTCCTCTCTCTCTCTCTCTCTCTACACAGGACAGTAGTTACTCCTATCGCTCTCTCTCTCTCTCTACAGGACAGTAGTCACTCCTCTCTCTCTACATAAGACAGTAACCACTCTACACAGGACAGTAGTCACTCCTCTCTCTCTCTACACAGGACAGTAGTCATTCCTCTCTCTCGCTCTACATAGGACAGTAGCCACTCCTCTCTCTCTCTACACAGGACTGTAGTCACTCCTCTCTCTCTATCTCTCTCTACACACAGGACAGTAGTCACTCCTCTCTCTCTCTCTCTCTCTCTCTCTCTCTCTATCTCTCCACAGGGCAGTATCCTTTTTCACAATGCTGCTCTATACCTCTTGCATGGAAGATGCTACATTATATTTGAAGTCGTGCTGCCTTCATAACATAACTGTTTTACCTTCGTCATTTGTTAATCCTGTCTTCTTGTCTGATATAAAGATAAATATTGTTGTTTATCTTGCTTCGCGTTACCAGGATCCACTATATAATGTTTCAGGATATATCCTTTTCCAGCCGCCACTGTATCGTTTTCTCCCATTATTCAAAATCTTATGCCCGTTATAAGAATTTTGTTTGCCTTTATATTTTCTTTTAGAAAAGAAAAACATTATTTATGTATAGATCGCTTTATGTGGAAAAAAAAGTAAACAGAAATCACAAAAAAACAAGGGCAATAACTCATAAGACTTCCTGCCTTTTATTACAAGCTGTATCTGGCTTGAGATACTACTTACTACCTCATGTCCGGTAACATATTTTTGTACGAATGTTTCTGATAAACACAAACGAGACTCGGATAATCTCCATAGACCACGTACATTTACCTGCATGCGTACATGGAGAGTTTGATTTGCAGTTTTTGGCAGCTTCTGTCTCATTGACGAATTTAGTTTCATCGCCGAATTTCGGTTCGTCGTTGAATCTCGTTTCATCGACTAATTTCGTCTCTTCATCCAGTTTCACCTCCTCCTGCATGAAGTACACACATTCCTGATAAAGGACACAGTTAATCTTGCTTTAGTATTCCAACGACAACCTGTTTTTAACTTTTTACGAAAAAGGGACTAAACCCAAAAAAAAAATCTGTTATATCTTTGATAAGTCACCGGCGGATCTCATAGTCAACGCAAAAGACAGAGAACTGTGGAGAGAAATGATCGCCTACGCCACGTGGCACGGCACTTAGATATTTTTCATATAAAATCAACAGCTTCTTGTGAAGTCAGTCAAAATATAATATATAGATGACATTAGATTTGTAGGATACAGATCTGTAGAAATTCTGCCCGTGTGTGTGTGTATGTGTGTGTGTGTGTTTTATGCGAAAGTATTAATAAAAAGAAATTATAGCAAAATATCTATCCATTTGTCTGGGGGGGGGGGGAGAGAGAACATATCTATTTTGTCACCCTGTGTTCCACAGCTGAGATGTTGGCAACAGATCAGAGCTGACAAATCACAGCTGACTAAGACCCTGTTCCCAACTCTCCGTTGGTAACCCCCAGTAACAGGCCTAGCTTGGCTAACGGGGACAAGGATCGCCATAGTCCCCATGGTGGTGGAGTCTGCTAAAGAAGTATTGCACATCCCCTTGCTTTTTAACTGCAGTCAGAGACTGAAGAAATAGCTGCTATGACCTACTCCCGAATCGATACGATGATGTGTCTCCAGAGCATCGACAGCAAAGAACACCAGCTCCCAGTTCCAAGGAGATTGAGGAAGAAGCCTAAGAATATCTATCTATCTATCTATCTATCTATCTATCTATCTATCTATCTATCTATCTATCTATCTATCTATCTATCTATCTATCTATCTATCTCAGTCTGTCTGTCTCTCTGGCCTACTATCTATTAGGCATTCTCATTTTGAGTGGTATAAACTATTTCTCGTTGAATCATCATCATCATCATTATCATCATCATCATCATCAGGTGCCGTGCCGACTGGCGTTGGCTGTTATGCTTCTCCGGAGTACACAATCCTTCATGCAGGTCATCACCTCAGTTGGTGATCTACTCTCACACTATCCCGTCATATTGTCCAGTATCATTTCTCTTGATCTTCTTCCTTCTATTTTTCCGGTTGTTATAATATTTTCAATGCCCCCTCTTCTCATTGCATGTCCTATGAAAGTACATTGTCTCTCTCTCTTATCTTTTTGACAAGGTGTTTTGTCTCTCCAGCTCTTCTCATAAACTCTCCATTAGTTATTTTGCTGTCCAGGGGATTCGCAACATTCTACTGATAAACCACATTTCTGCTGCTTCCAATGGTTTTTGTGCAGACCTGCCTATTGTCCATGATTCACTTCCATATAACAAGATGGGTTCAATATAGCATTTTAGGACTCTCGTCGAATACTTTATCAAATGTATCGACATCAACATCTACCTCAAGTTTTAAGTAACTTAACATCCTCATGAAATCGTCGAAACTCGTCAGATTTCTGAGAAAAATTACAAAATGTGCTGGATTAGAGAAAACTGACAAATTCTTTTTTTTTAAATTTTATCTCCGTACATGTGTAGGAGAGAACGTATGAATATCCAATTGGCAAAACATGTGAATTATTGACAAGAATTTAGTTAATGAAATGCTGCACATATTTTCAGTTATTAGTGTTGAAGTAATAATCTGCAGTCGAACGAAATACGGATCTCTGGATTAAAAGATGCATACAAATTTATAAAATAACCGTTGTTACCTTTCTGCGCTGACACTAGGCATAAATTCTGATTGACAGATTAAACGTTAGATTAAACGTTAGATTAAACGTTAGATTAAACAGTTAGATTAAACGTTAGATTAAACTTTAGATTAAACAGATTAAACATTAGATTAAACAGTTAGATTAAACGTCAGACTGGCGTGTTTGTTTATAATTATCTATTACATATTAGACTTCAGAAGTTTGAGAACGCAGGAGAATATACTCTTACTATAAAATGAAAATTTTACCATAAATAACAACGGAATAACAGTAAACAAAAGGTATTTCCAATTAATTGTTAGTCTATAACAACCTATTGTGTACATTTCTGCAGTTTCTTTTGTTGTCTGCTTGTTTTATTTGGTTTCTCGTTTGTGTAAAACTATATTCCGCAATTTTATCTATTTGTTTTATTTTGCGCTCTCCCAATTAAATGTTCCAGTTTTTAGCAGCTGTGTGATCATAGGATAAATATTCTATTAGCATTTTGCTATGAAACTTTAAATTTCTTTCTTTTTTTTTGTTGTTGTTGTTACATTGGCAATAACATGAATGCTGCGTTCAGAATAACATTTCATGATATCTTTGCTCCTGTCTTGTTCAGTCACATTGTGTTCAAGTATGCATTTAACTACCCGATATTGTTGTTTTAGCTGCTGTGTAACCAGGGACCACCCTTGGATTTTCAGATTCAAGCCAGCTATCCAGACAAGGGACCCCAGGTCCGGGCGGCACAAGCATACCTAATGTCCCGGTCAGCGTGTGCGGAGCGGCCGACCTCAACGGATGTTGTACGTAGCCACAACTGGGCAGTTTGGAAGACAATCGCTCGTGCTCAGAAAAGCAATCATTCCGTTGAACCTCATCCTTTATTTTTCCCATATAAAACAAGTCATTTAGATAAAACACTTCCCATATAAAACAAGTCATTAAGATAAAACACAGAAATATGATTAATACTTCAGGCTAAGTATTATTTGTATTTTTTTTCTATGGCGTTCCTCGTATCAACCATTGCCAGTTATATTTATTGAAATGCCTCTTCAGTTCCAGTACAGCACTCCGTCTAGTCTAGCTTTTATTTTTTGCTGCATTTAATACGTCTGATTGAAAAATGCATTATTGATAAGCCTGTAGTGAAAGGCACGTTTTGGCGGTCTAAGCTGTTCAAGTCTTCGTGTTTATGCTTACCTAGGCTTTGGTTAGAGGCTGTCTGACAACGGCAATCGTCTGTTGTTTTACTGAAGCAGGAATAAGGAAGAGAATGTTTTGTAAAAGATAGGAAAAATAAAGGACGACAACAGTTCAATACAAACAATATTTTGGTTAAAAATATGATCTGTTTGGGGGAAAATATGAGAAGATAAACAACAGATAAACATGAGAAGATAAACAACAGATAAACAGCCAACAACTGCAATAAATAAATTACTTTTGTGGTGTCGATAAATATTTGCGATCATGTTTCTACATACTTTGCGGGTCTTGATGTTTCCAGTTACTTCTTGTGGTCTTCATCTTTCCTGCCACTTCGTCATGTCTGTCAGATATTTTTATTTCGACTTCCTTCTCCTTTGTTTTCCCTTAAATTTTCCTATTGATTGATGACTGTGGGTTGGACAGGTGTATCATTTCATGAAGTATCCCACGAATTCTGATTGTCTTCTCCTTAAGGTTTGAAGTAGTTTTCATTGTATTGTATACATAAAAAATAAACTAAAATAAACATATTCAGAAGAATAATCACATATTTTACAGTCACCGACTCTCACGAACTCAGCATGTATTCAAACAGCCAAGTCTACGCCGAAGAATTAGGAGATCAGAACAAATGAGGGAGAGGAACAAACAGATACCTAGCAATGAATTTATGATGGCAAATTCGGAAGTTGAAAAGAAACATTAAGTAGAGAAATGAAGAAGTGATCCAGTAATAAGATACTAGAAGTGTTAGGACAAAATTTCAGATGGCAGACTACCAGTAGACAGTACTGATGTTCCTTTTAGAGGATTAACATTTGTCTCTACAGTCAAAGAAGAACAACTCACTAACAGCAGGGAAATGTAATTTGACGAGATGCTGAGTATAGAAGAGTCCAAAAGAAGAGGAGCAATAAATACTCCTGAGATGGTTTTTTCTTAGTTCTGGTACAACGAGACATTTTTCACCCGAAAAGAACAAGATTTAACCCTTGTTGGAATCTAGTATTTTTTTAAATACATTTTTCATGATTTGCACGCGACTGTTACTTTTTGGACTAATTTTACATTTTAAAAGGACAGCTTTCACAAGCCTGTGTAGAGAGTAAATCCTTTAACAATCTGGTCTCAGTATAGAAAAGAGTAAGATAATTTCTCTTATGGGGCGTTACGTTACAACGTCTTGGAAGCGAGTGAGAAAATAACGCGAGTTTGTCTCTGTCTTGATAAAGAAAAAAATTGATGACCGTAGATTTCACTTTTCAGCTTCAAAGAACATTGTCGCTGAAGCAGTGTCAAAATGACATTTAGGTTCTGCTAACATATTGACGAAGCCTGTTAAGTTCATTGCATCATACTAGTCTACTTCTGGGTTTCTGGTTGGTTTAGTGGCACGATGTGTGTGCTTAGTAAAAGATTCCAGGTTCAAGTCCCTTCTGGAAGTAGCGGGGGTTTTTTTTTTGCAGGTTCAATGTTACTTTTGTGATCTCAAGGTCCCTGTCATTTTCTGGACCGTCACGTCAAATCCCTAAAGACTGCTTGAAGTTAAAGGCCAGGGATGCGAGGCCTCTTTAGTTCATTAGGTGAAACGGACATTAGCCAAACAAAAAAGGGTTCATTAAACTATTTTAAAACTTCCACCTCTGTTGTATGTGGCATTTTAGTACCCGCGTTTCTCTTTCTAAATCTCATCAAAATTGTTCTCTTCTGCCCTCATTTATTTTTTTTTTTAAAGTCGAGTTATTCTCGCATTTTGTTTAAAGCACGGCAGAACTATGGTGAATGATTTTTAATTTTTTGCATGGTTTAAAATTTACTTTTATGGACAGCGATATAGTTTTCTTAAGGTTTACAGTTTCTATATGCATATGTATGAGAGACCAACAGGCAAACTGACAGACAAACAAGCGACAGACAGACAAGCGGACAGACAGGCAGAGAGAGCAGAAATAAAGGAAAATAATTTCTCGGAGGAATATATAAATGCATATAAAAATGACTTTCATGTTAACAGTTAATTAATAGTAGTTTTTTTTTTTTTTAATTTGTGAAAAATTGGTGAAGAGCATACAAAAACAACAAGAATACCCCCAGACAGTAGTCTATATCTGAAGTTATTATATACTATTATAAAAGTAAATATAAATGTATAATCCAGGTTTCCATGCCATTAAGAGATAGTTGGGATACTGTATTAGACCCGTATTTCCAAGACCTTCGACACAAAGCGTATTGTGCTCAGTATCACGCCCGTCTGCATTTACCTTCCCAGATTTTTTAGAGGTTGGATGGACCCAGGGCCTTTTTTTTTGGTGTGGTGGTACCAAAAAAAAAAAAAAAGTACCCACAGCTCGGACTTGAACCTGGTACCACCGGATTAATAGACTGAGAGCCTAACCACTCAGTCAACTAGGCCGCTGTAGGCTGTTATACAGTACTTTATTTACGAGAAAGACCAAGACCATTTGCAGTCGAGAAGGCAATTATCTTCTGACTCAGCAAATTCAGAAACTAAAGGAAAATATAAAGAAGATAGATATGTATCGATGAACATATATCGTTCACGTGATGAGAAGAAGCAATCAGAGAATCCCAAAACAAGCTATCAAGTGGAACACAACAGGCCGAAGAAAAAATAGGTCGACCACGTGAAACTCTAAAGAGGGCATTGTTACGAGATGGCCAAATTAGTAGGCGTAAAATCCATTGATGAAGTTGAAAAACTCATCGAAAACAGGAAAACTTGGCGAATTACCATGCGAGCCCTATGTGACGTTTAACGGCACAGGAAGAATGTAAGATGTATAAACTATGTATCGGTGACAAAAGGGAGAGACAGTGTTCGAGTCACAAAGGAAAAAATAATAACAGATGTTGTTGATACGTAGACATTATATAAGTACATAAGACTGAGTGATCAACATCAATTTGTGAGGTGTATAACAATATCTGTGACGATCATCGATATCAAGAAGACGTGAGGAATTTGTTCTGGGCACAACATTCTTCAAGTATGTTCAACTAATGTCTGAAATGTTCACAAAAACAGCCAAACATACGATCCATGGATCTCTACAATCAGCTTTCCAAAGAATGCGTTATTTGATACATAGTTTTCTTGTCACATTTCAGTCGAATTAACTTAGTTTGTATAAATTAATTGTAGTTTTAACCGACATGAACGCAGTCAGCATCTAGATCTACCTTGCAGTCAGCATCTAGATCTACCTTGCACTCAGCATCTAGATCTACCTTGCAGTCAGCATCTAGATCTACCTTGCAGTCAGCCAGTCCTGTTCCCCTCTTCAGATCTATTCTCCCTATTTCTTGCAGATTTTGTATTTCTTACATCTTACATCCTTCTCATGCCGTTAAACGTCACGTAGGGTCCGCATTGTAGTTCGCCAAGATGTCCTGTCTTCGGCGAGTTTTTCAATCTCATCAAAGGATGGTATGCCCACTGAATTGGCTTCTCTTAACAATGTCCTCTTTAGAGTTTCACGTGGTCGACCTCCTTATCTTCGGCCTGTTGTGTTCCATCTGATAGCTTGCTTGGGGATTGTTTATTCTCATAACATGACCGACATATGTCATTCTTCTTTTTCTAATCAACCATGAGACAGGTTGTTGTTTGCTCATCTGTCTGATCTCTGCGTTGTTCTTGAATTCATTCCACCTTATACCAAGTATTTTCCTTAGGCAATTGTTTTCGAAAGAGTCTAATTTATTTTCTATTTCTTTAGTTGTTTTCCAGCTTTTACATGCATAAATGAGAGTGGATATTACATTTGAATTGAATAATCTTAACTTAGTTTTTGTGCTTATAACTTTTGTTGTTATAACTCTTATATATATATATATATATATATATATATATATATGTTCTCAAGATTCTTGAAGGTCAATGCTGCTTTTGCAATTCGAATTCTACGAATTGTAACTTCTTTTCTGGTATCACCACTTTGGTCTATATAGCTGCCGAGATATGCACAATGGTTTACTTCTCCAACAGCTGTTCCTTCTACGTATATTTGTCCTTCGTCGTTAATGAGAACCTTCATTATTTTTGTTTTAGCCTTGTTAATTCAAAGTCATATTTTACTAGCCATTGAAGACAGGGTATCTGTTTTTACTTGCATTGATTTCATATTGTCGCTGATAAGAGTTATGTCATCTGCAAAATTTTGTATTTAGATAGTATTAATCGTAAATGGGCAAATTGCAACCTCGCGTTTGTGCTTGTTTTACAGATGACTACGTGCATTTTATAAACACTATCTGCAGTTTCTTTTTACTGTAACAGTTTGAAAATCTAAAAGCTCTACCAGTAAACTCTTACGTGCATGATGAGACTGCTATGTCGTATTAACAGATAAAACATAGGTATCATTCTAACATTTTGCATACCTGCAGTATATATAACAGTGCATTTTAAAAGTCTGTGTAGCTAACAATAATATGTAACAGATTTTACAAACCAAAAAATATGAAAGTTCTCACAAAATCAAGAAACATTCGAAGATATATAATTATGGCGAACGTCCACGTCTTCTGAGCTGTCCTCGATTTTGTGCCTTGTTATATGAAGAAATGATGTAAAATATTACAACCATTACTGTACCGTAATGTTGTGTTGTGAATCTTTCAAGTAAGCTCTGTAGAATTCAGATTGAAGCACTTGTACACACACACACACACACTTGCAAGATGGGCTTTAAAAGTTGTGCTTTAACATGTTTCACGCTCCCTTAACTCGTATCTTGTGAATGAAATCGCTTTCCCTCTTACTTTGTCTTAATTCGAGAAAAAAAAAGATACTTAGTAACAAAAGTGTTAAACACTGTAAATGAAAAAGCTTCATAGTAAAGTCCCAGTTCATCAACAGAGAACCAATGTCGGCCTTTGCTTTCACTAATATATAGATATTATAGATAAACATTTTGTTCTCACTTTACTTCATTAACTCATTGACGTAGTTTTATAGACGGGCACGTTAGTTTGTTTTCAGCTTTGTTTTGTACAGGAGTTCTTTGATCACAGTTCAGTGTAAAGAAATACATTAGTCCCCAGTATTTTTATAAAGAGGCACATTAACACACACGCTGTTGTAGAGGGATACATTAACTCTTATGCACCGGCATATAATAAGCATTTAGTTCTCAACTTTTGTACAAGGGTGAGTCATCCTTTCAACATTAATTTGTTGACCGAGTGAGGCAGTAGTTGACAGAATGTTGTTGTTCCAGGTCATCGATTTTGTCTTTCAAGCATATATAAGTTCTATCCCTTGTGTAGCGGAGGATACAATATTTTTATATATATATATATATTATATATATATATATATATATATATGTTCTCAAGATTCTTGAAGGTCAATGCTGCTTTTGCAATTCGAATTCTACGAATTGTAACTTCTTTTCTGGTATCACCACTTTGGTCTATATAGCTGCCGAGATATGCACAATGGTTTACTTCTCCAACAGCTGTTCCTTCTACGTATATTTGTCCTTCGTCGTTAATGAGAACCTTCATTATTTTTGTTTTAGCCTTGTTAATTCAAAGTCATATTTTACTAGCCATTGAAGACAGGGTATCTGTTTTTACTTGCATTGATTTCATATTGTCGCTGATAAGAGTTATGTCATCTGCAAAATTTTGTATTTAGATAGTATTAATCGTAAATGGGCAAATTGCAACCTCGCGTTTGTGCTTGTTTTACAGATGACTACGTGCATTTTATAAACACTATCTGCAGTTTCTTTTTACTGTAACAGTTTGAAAATCTAAAAGCTCTACCAGTAAACTCTTACGTGCATGATGAGACTGCTATGTCGTATTAACAGATAAAACATAGGTATCATTCTAACATTTTGCATACCTGCAGTATATAACAGTGCATTTTAAAAGTCTGTGTAGCTAACAATAATATGTAACAGATTTTACAAACCAAAAAATATGAAAGTTCTCACAAAATCAAGAAACATTCGAAGATATATAATTATGGCGAACGTCCACGTCTTCTGAGCTGTCCTCGATTTTGTGCCTTGTTATATGAAGAAATGATGTAAAATATTACAACCATTACTGTACCGTAATGTTGTGTTGTGAATCTTTCAAGTAAGCTCTGTAGAATTCAGATTGAAGCACTTGTACACACACACACACACACTTGCAAGATGGGCTTTAAAAGTTGTGCTTTAACATGTTTCACGCTCCCTTAACTCGTATCTTGTGAATGAAATCGCTTTCCCTCTTACTTTGTCTTAATTCGAGAAAAAAAAAGATACTTAGTAACAAAAGTGTTAAACACTGTAAATGAAAAAGCTTCATAGTAAAGTCCCAGTTCATCAACAGAGAACCAATGTCGGCCTTTGCTTTCACTAATATATAGATATTATAGATAAACATTTTGTTCTCACTTTACTTCATTAACTCATTGACGTAGTTTTATAGACGGGCACGTTAGTTTGTTTTCAGCTTTGTTTTGTACAGGAGTTCTTTGATCACAGTTCAGTGTAAAGAAATACATTAGTCCCCAGTATTTTTATAAAGAGGCACATTAACACACACGCTGTTGTAGAGGGATACATTAACTCTTATGCACCGGCATATAATAAGCATTTAGTTCTCAACTTTTGTACAAGGGTGAGTCATCCTTTCAACATTAATTTGTTGACCGAGTGAGGCAGTAGTTGACAGAATGTTGTTGTTCCAGGTCATCGATTTTGTCTTTCAAGCATATATAAGTTCTATCCCTTGTGTAGCGGAGGATACAATATTTTTATATATAATATATAATATTATATATTATAATATATAATAATTATATATAATTTCTATCTCTTGTATCAGTGAAGGATACAGTATATATTAGTTCTATCTATTGTACCTTTCGGCTCTGTACAGAAACATCACAGATAGAAAACGTTAGCGAGCACAAAACACTAGGTCTTATTATTGACCAACATCTGACCTGGAACTCTCATGTGCAATGTCTAACAAAACTCATCGCACAAAAAGTATACCAATTAGCTAAAATTAAGCACTTCATAGATCAAGACACTAGGAAGACATACTACATAGCTCATATACAAACACATTTAGACTACTGCTCAACAGTTTGGGATGGTTGCTCAGTGTCAAATACAAAAAGGCTTTGCTCTTTCCAAAAGCGAGCAGTAAAGCTTATTAGTGACAAAGATCAAGCACAATCAACTAATCATCACAAACGTATCAAAATACTACCTCTTAAGAACAGGTTCCTCTTCAACAAGGCCAAGTTAGTACATCAAATTCTTTCACGGCATGCCCCGCCTTATCTATGGAACCTGTTTAAATTTAACCCAAAGTGCAGCCAACGCTTGAACAACATATGTCTTCCAAAACCTAGACTTGATCTTTACAAGAAAAGCTTTAGTTATTCTGCTGCTCATCTTTGGAATACCCTCCCATCCTATATAAAAAATATAAATTATACTCCTTCCTACAACTACAAGCTTTCCCAATATCTATTTGATGTCGACTACATGCCTCCATGAATTATAAAACTTAAAAGTTATCTTAAGCTGCTCTTACAGACACCGAATACAATTAATTGTTTTCTGAATAGTCCCGAAAATTTTGTTTAGTAGATAGTCACTTATAGTGTATGTATTTACTTCTGTACTGAGTGAATGTTTAAGAGCGAAACGTAAATGTTATATTTTATTTTATGTCTCTCAGCTTCAATGTTAGTTATGTTTGTTATATGAACAGCATATTTGTAGAATGTCTGGAATAGAGTGAAAGATGTATGATAAAGGGCAGAATGTCAGACGGGCCTGCGTGCCCAATTCTTAACCCTTTTGAAATAAAGATCAATCAATCAATCAATCAATCAGTGAGGGGTATAATATACTTTAGTTCGTCATGTTTTTTCTATGCGAATAACACTTTTTTTTTCATCAAAAATTATCGTAGAGTTAGACAAAAGTGCTGCGTTCAGTTTTTGTGAAAAAAAAAATAGAAAGACCAAAAGATGGCAGATAAATTAGCAACAGGAGATAAGAATACTGAAAATGGTGTGAAAAAATAAATTAGCAACAGGAGATAAGAAAAGTGAAAATGTGAAAAAAACCAACAACCACCCAATATTTCAGCCAAAGTAGTTACTTTTTTTCATAATAATTTCATTGTTATCTCCCATTGCTAATGTACATGACTTACCTTTCCTTTTTGGTAAACAAAATTACATCATACACCTTCGTTTAAGTCTGCTAGAACCAGTTTTACCTTAGCCACTATCACATGCATCTAACAAAATTGGGTAATATTTGTCAGTTTATTCTTCCTATATGATCATATCAGCTATAAACCAGTGTTAGTTATCCTTCCTGTCTCACTATTGCTAGCCATCTAGTTGTATTAATTTTGTACCTACTTCCGGGCGTAAAAGTTGTAGGTGCATCCATTTTTGCATTGTACGGGGGTCTTTGCCTAAATGTGTAGATAATCATTCCTAGCGTTTGTCTTTATAAGTTAAGTTTCTGCAGTTGTCACATTAGAGTGCAGCTTAATTTCAGCAGTTACCGTCCTTGTTATGTTTCAAATATCTAAATTGTTCAAAGTCCTTGTAAATGGTTTCCAATGTTCTCCATATGACGTCAGAAATATAGAACAATTGTTCTAAATGCTTATATTGCACTTTATAGTGGTTTTTTTTTGCCATTCATTTTCTACAGTACATTATGAAACAACTTTCACTGAAATATTGATAAACGGAAGCTAAAATATTAATATATGTTACTGATTCCGATAAGTTTCCATTACATTCTTTGCTTAACAGTCGTATTTCTCAAATATGGTGAGATATCATACCAGATCATTCTTTCATATGAACACGGGTCCTTTGAAAAACACTTAGAAGAGACTTTATTGATGAATCTATTGGTTGATAAAAAACAGTAAATAAAAGTCGACTTCACATTGTGTACAGAGCAGAAAGTTTAGATTACAAGGTTATTAAACAAATATCTGAACAACCAGGTTGGGACTGACAATGTTTTAGTTACAGAAACTTGTGACAGACAACACTTCAGTTAAAGAAGCCCTTGTGACAGAAAACACTTCAACTACAGAAACTCTTGTGACAGACAACACTTCAGTTACACAAACTCTTCTGACACACAACACTTCAATTACGGAAACTCTTGTGACAGACAATACTTCAGTTACACAAACTCTTGTGACAGACAACATTTCAGTTACACAAACTATTGTGACAGACAACACTTTAATTACAGAAACTCTTGCGACAGACAACATTTCAGTTACACAAACTCTCACAACAACAACGCTTTAGTTGTACAAACTCTTGCGCAGGCAACGTGCCAGTTGCACGTTCTCTATTCTCACTGCAACATTTCTTCTTCTCTTTCTTCCAGCGAAAATCACCACTACATTACATACAATTTTTAACCTTTTGAATTAATAAAGTTTTTTAGAATTTACAATTATCAGGGGAAATAAACAAAAAAAGAAAACATCTTAACATGTTCAAGAATTTTTTTTTAAGTTCATTTCGCATAAACTCCAGACCTCTATAAATAAGAAATTGTTTGTACAAAATCTTTGAAAAACTTGAACCAGTAGTTCTACGCATTAAGAACTAACATTATTTGATGATTTTTCGATTAGTATATACATACTCGTATACATATATATATATATATATATATATATATATATATATATATATATATATATATATCTGTTGGAAATTTCCTCGAATTAAGTGGTATTTGTACAAACTGAAAAATAATCAATATTGTCTCGATCATTTTCAATAACCATGTACAAGGAATTCATTTTAGACACGCATTCCCCCAAGGGGAAATAATCCATTTCATTTTATATCATCTGACAATAAAATTCTGTTCTTCCCCTACGACAAATGTATCCATCCGCAGTTTTTTGTTATTAATTGTAGTGTGTGTCTCGCCTCGGGATAGTTTCTGAATATTTTTTTTCGTCTATTTATTTCAAATTAATTTCTTCAAATCTTTTGTGCAATATTACTATTATTGTGGTACTAGCAACAACAACAACAAAATTATTTCGTGGTATGCAGACTTATTAGTTTTTCCACATGTATTGCTGAAGAGATGTGTGTCTGATTTTGGTATTTTAATAGAAGTGCTGAATAATTAGAGATTGCATTCTTCTTTGTTACTGTTTTTTTTTAAGTCGCATTAAAATTTGTGCGTGAAATTTTTTAATGCATTTAATTATATATATGAAAAGAATTTTTTTAAAAAAGAACTTGTTTTGATCTATAAAAGAAATTGAAAACCTCTTAGAGAGTGGTGGAAAGATTTATTGATAGTATCCACATCCATTTATCCACAGTGATATCGATAACGGGTAAAAAATATGTGGACCTGGGCGAACGAATCCACCTCATCTGTAATGCTTCGGGTGGGCCAAGGATTCCAGACGAGATAGACTGGTTCAAGGCCGGGGACAAAATCGATTCTACAAAATACAGGTAACCACATCCATCATTGCCGGTGTGTGACAGTGATGAATCGCTTCTGTGTGCAATATCTGCTAAGTTTTGTCGTGTCGAGTTCTGGACTTGTAACGTTACTAGCAATTGTAACTGGAAATGTGCTTCTAAAGTTGTGTGATCTTTGTATGATACGTACGTGAAGGTGCTGAAACGACGGAAGTATTGCATTCAGGGTCAGTAAGAGAGAGGTCAAACCGGTGCATTGTTCTAGTGCCTGGAGCTCTTCCCCTGTTTTAAGAGTGAGTCTGGCCTTCTTACTCTGTCTTAGGGAGGATGGGAGGTGTATTTGATGAAAACAGAAATAGTTTTGCACCAGCTTTCAAAGTTCTTCTCAGATGGCCGGATTGCGTCAGTGTAATATAATGTGCAGTATGAAGTCTCCTCCAAGACTACTCAGCGTTTGGGTATTAGAACGAATAAGGGGCAATAAAGAGGAATGGGATCAAAGAAAAGGTCTGAGAAGAAGGTCAAAAGAGTGCTGAAGACCAGCAGGAGTTTGGTCATTGTTGTCGGTTGCTACGAAAGCCAAGACGACTGTCAGGGAGTTATTCACAAGTTCGTGAGCAGTGCTTGTAAGCTGATATTACATGGATCTTCTCTTGTTCTGTCGTGTTTATTTCTTTGAATAAAGTGTCCGCTTTATCTATTGGCAGAGTGTTGGCCTGGATGAGTCATGGAAATTTATCAAAACTATCGCCAGCTGAGTAGAGTCTTGGTAACATGATCACTGGATGATAAGGTGAAGACAAGTCGAAGCTAGCAATTCTTATCAGACCTTGACATTCAGACATTCATTCATTATATGCCGTGCTGAAATTCGTTGGCGGTCATTTACTTTGTGCAATCCTTGGTGTTTCTAATCGGACTGGGTGGGTTTTTTTCCGGTGCCACTTGGTCAGCTGTGTCTCTCGATCTCTTTTTTCCTCTAGATTTTGGCCTGATTAGTTAGAAAGAAAAAAAGAAGTCTACCATACACCAAGATGGACAGCACAGTGGAAAAGAAGTAAGGGTAGACCAAAAGAGACATGAAGAAGAGCAACAGAGAGGATGTTGAGCAATAGAGGGCTCACCTGGGCAAGAGCGGAAAAAAAGCAAATGACAGGCATTTGTGGAAAACCCTCGCGGAAGCCCCATGTGTCCTGGCACTTAAGATTCAGAGAGAGAGAGAGAGAGAGAGAGAGTCAGATTCTAAAATTCTGTATACTCATGGCATATATACAGAAATAATATTTATCTTTATTTCAGATTTTAAACAGTTTTAGTATTATTATATGCTGATAAAACATCTATACCACAGGCAGAAATTAGGCCAAACATATCCAAGCGTCTGTTCTTCAGACAGCGCAACATATCCTCCGAAGATACCAGCTACCAAAATATCCTCCGAAGATACCAGCTACCAAAATATCCTCCAAAGATACCAGATACGCAACCCACATAGACAAAAGACCTGACCGGACCAAGATCCTCTACAGGAGAAACTCAATGTCGAAGGGAAAAACCAAAGATGAACTGAGAGAGTGAGAGAAAGAGAGAGAGAGAGAGATTAGCGTCGATATATCAGCGAACGAAGAAACTGTCTGTCTTAATCTGTAATTGTACAGTTATTTACGCAGCAAATGTATGGGGAACTTTGTTCCAGTATTTTCTCCGTATTTTGACAGACACGTCATGTTGGACAAGTACCAGTCTATAATTGATCGCTCCTTCATATCAGAGCTGATCATTGAGCACAGCTCTCTATCAGACACTGGTGACTACATCTGTCGAAGCAGCCGCAATGACATAGCAAATTTGAAAGTCACTGTTCTTCACGGTAAGTTTGTCAACACTCTCGTTGCATCTTTTGAATTAGCATTATCATCAATATTAAAAGCAAAAAAAAAACAAAACAAAATCCACGGCGCTAAGCTTTGCTGTCTCTTTCCTGTTTCAGAAGCTGTATTCTCCTCTCTGTTGATTGTTACTTTCGTGACATTTGTTAACAGCAATATTTGTGTGATTAGGGTGGAACCTCGTCAGTTCAAACTCCTCCCACGTGAATGATTACGATAATGATGTAATCTCTCCAATTTTAGTGTTAAGAAGGAAGGAAAGAAGGAAGGGTGGAAGGAAGGAAGGATTTTGTATCCACAAATACCGTAACTGGGACATACAATAAATTCATGTTTAGTTTTCTTTTTTCACATATATCACTCTATAACGACAAATACCGTAACTGGGACATACAATAAATTCATGTTTAGTTTTCTTTTCACATATATCACTCTATAACGATACATGTCATGCAAAATTAAGACTCCTTCTGACATAATGGCATTATCATGGATATGTCAATAACAGGATATACAGGAACAAAGCTGTCTATGTTGTTTTGGAACCCTTTGGATATAAGGATGCGGGGCTCGGGAAAATCCATTCCCATTCCACAAAGGTTATTAAATATTGAAGAAAATGTCTAAATTTCTCTCGTGATCGATCACTGAAGGGCAATACGGACTTCCCCTAGATATCTTGTGCCAAGAATCTATATAAATTCCATCGCATATTGAGTGTGTTTGCCATTGCCCATTTGCATGGTTTATCTTATCTCCCTACATTACCGAAAGTCTCTGTTACTGATTACCCTGATAACTTAGACACTTTATCTGTTTATTATTAGTTACACTTTTTGACACTAACAGAAGTTTCATTCAGTAGAGAAAGTTGCTCGTCAACTGTCCAACTTATTCATGAAAAAAGCATACAGAATGGAATAAGAGAAATGTAGAAGAAACCTGTTAGAAGGAGGCAAGATATAAACAATGTTAAAACGATACTAGAATCTCAGCTTGAGATTTCTGTGAGGAAAATGAGGATTACTTTGACCGTCTGTTGTCCACGTACCGAAGCTGGGTATTTACATGATCTATGCATCTGTGACGGAGCAGAGAAATCATCTGGTTACATTATTCAATTTACAGTGGGTGTCTTTATTCTTAGGCTGAAAAGGGGGAGATAAAAGTATACCTCGTTAGGCTGAAAAAGGGGGAGATAAAAGTTTACCTCGTTAGGCTGAAAAAGGGGGAGATAAAAGTATACCTCGTTAGGCTGAAAAAGGGGGAGATAAAAGTTTACCTCGTTAGGCTGAAAAACAGGGGGAGATAAAAGTGTACCTAAAAGTGTATACACAACATAAACCAGATAAATATAGAAATATAAATAAACCCACACAAAGCATAGATATAAAGTTTTCTTTGAACACTCTGGCGCCAACGAATGTAGACGGAAAGGGGGACACTGACAGGGCAGAAAGAGGCAGAAATAATGGAAGACTGTTAAACAGACAGCTGTCATATATATATATATATATATATATATATATATACATACATTTTATACGTATATAAATGTACATTGTTTATGTGTATCTGTTTATATTGCTTTCAGCTGAATCGGCCAATAAGAGAAGAGGTAAGAACACAGTTGTATTGTCCTCGACTTTCATGTAGTTACTATTAGGTTATTCAGGAAGCTTTTGATATAACAGTGATTTTACAGCGATTACGGTTCTATAAAATATAAGGACGCAAATCGTCTACAATATTCTAGCAAAGTTCTTTTTAGCTCTTTCCATCTGTAATTGGTTCCCCAGTTCTGGTGCGATTGATTACTAATTCTCTGTAATGTGGTAACCACTGGTTTTAAAATTAAAACAATGGGGAAAGATTAAAATGATCATTAACTATTTTTATAAGAAGCATGTTATAAGTTACCTTACGTTTTGATCACATAATCCGCTCATTCCTGTATGTTTGCCTAGGAACTGGCCCAGGGCCGTCGATGGGTAGGAACCAAGGTGATGAGAACGGAGGTCAAGGATACAGAAGCTGTCACGTGCTGTTACTTGTGGTTACCTTTTCTGCCGCCATTTTGACTCTGCATTCGTACTCATCATTGTTATGTTCGTATTCGTGACCGCCCAGGCTGACTACGGTTCTGTGTGATATTCAGTCGAGGAAAGCGCCGATAACGGTGTCTAAATTGTCCATGATCTTCGACGCTCAAAGCTCTTAAGATGTGTACAAAAGTCTATTTTCATTGTGGTGTAGACTCAATGAAATTTTGTGTGAAACGGTTATATGCACGATTGCTTCACTATATCACACTGAAATCATAATGAAATACGTATATTTAGTATTGATTTAAAGTGGATATTATCCAAGTAATATTTGAGACTTTTACTGTGTCGAAGAGTCCATTCCTGTGGAAAAAAATGTGTTTTTTTTTCTATGTAACACCAAATATGATAACACTTTCTTAGCGAGCGAAAAAAGACACCACTTGTCGATTAGCACTGGAGAAGCTAGAGATTAGCCATATTTCTTTACAACTGTTTTTGAACCTGCATAATACAGAACAGGTTTCATGTCTCAGATAATGTGTTACATCGTTGTTTTCTTAACGTAACTAGCTCTGGAGATGTGGCAGGCCACTGATAAATGGTTTTTTTCGTGACTGAAAATGTTGTATTGCGTAAAAGATGGAATGAGAAACATTGTGGCCTCTGGATAAACAATAATGTGAGTGACAGGACAAAAGAGATTCTTTTATTTTAGTGACACACACTTTATGAAACTTGTATTACTCGTTACCATTTCGTTTGTAATAAATGTAGATTTGCTACTGAGAAAATGTAAATAGTCTTGAAATCTTCACTTTCCGATTTATTTATTCACACACATTCACACAACGAATTTCATGTGTGACTTCACAGCTTTTATTACGTTTCAAGTGTAAGTGGGAACTATGGAGAGATGGATGGATCTAAAACTTAGAAACGACATACCTTAAATAGAAAGAACAAGACATTATTATAAATACGGAATTCATTGTCTTTTGGAACACTTACTTACATTTCATGTAGGGAAAGACGAAAACTGTGCACTCACCGATCACAATACTTCTACGAAACAGCTGCTACGCCTGGGGGTAGCTCCTGATTATTTCTGATGTGACGAGAGAACAAAAGCAAGTCGCACTTAGTTTCTGAGTGGGTGGATTTTTCAGCCAACATCAACAGTATTCAGATGACTTGAGTTTTCAGAGTTGCTCATGATAGTTTCTGTTTCTTTTAATGAATGTCCAGTATGCTTTAGACTTATTTTCATCAAACTCCGTGTCTGATAGCAAGAGAATTTTTACGGGCGACCTGTAATAATTTAGAATTGTTGTGATTTCGTTGCTAACTTATCCAGATATCGTCTGAAACGCGGCTTGATTACTCAACAAGAAGTCTTGTTTGACTACTCAACAAAAAGACTTGTTTGACTACTCAACAAGAAGACTCGTTTGGCTACTCAATATGAAGACTCGTTTGGCTACTCAACAAAAAGACTTGTTTGACTACTCAACAAGAAGACTCGTTTGGCTACTCAATAAGAAGACTCGTTTGGCTACTCAATAAGAAGACTCGTTTGGCTACTCAATAAGAAGACTCGTTTGGCTACTCAACAAAAAGACTTGTTTGGCTACTCAAGACTCGTTTGGCTACTCAATAAGAAGACTCGTTTGGCTACTCAATAAGAAGACTCGTTTGGCTACTCAATAAGAAGACTTGTTTGGCTACTCAACAAAAAGACTCGTTTGGCTACTCAATAAGAAGACTTGTTTGGCTACTCAACAAAAAGACTTGTTTGGCTACTCAACAAAAAGACTTGTTTTTTGGCTACTCAACAAGAACACCGCTGCAGCCTAAAATCCCGCCTGATGTTACAGGACTAACAGTACGACGAAATATTGTGTGTGTGCGTGGGGGGGGGGGATCTAGTATTGTAGCACTAAGGGCTTGTTTCTACCAGGACATAATCAGAAAGTTCAGTCTTTTTGACTCTAAAATGTGTAGACGACAAACATTCAGACCTCTTGTTGCAGACGTTTGCAAGAGACAGTCCGTCCTTCACGGAATAAGATTTAATCATTTCTGTGTAACCCCTTTAATCTCTCTGTTATCATCCATTGCAGTCAAACACTTTATAAACTGAAAATCCATACGATTTATTCATACTGCGCACTACCTTTTCCGTATAATTGTTTCATTCTGTCATTTGACAATAAAGATATGTTTACCTTATTGGTCTGTTCATAGTCTTGAGTGTAAATATGAAGTTATCACCTTTATGCTCTTATTTAGTTCCATCATGAAGTACGATTTTAAATGTTGATTAACACTTCAGTGATAAACATTTGTGCTGTGGAAACTTTTAGCAAACTAAGAAAGAAGACTTATATACGCTAATGAACATAGTAAACTATTACAACAGATAAGAATTAGAGATTTTAACAAATATTTACTGTATAACCGATTTTGCACATTTTCCTACTAGTTAAAAAAAAAAAATATCTGGCGAGTATTTTCTAAAGGGCAATTTTGTGGACAGTCTTAAAAGGAAAGAATAAGGTTCCCGTATACTGTGGAAATTACACATATAAGGGACTTTGTTTTATAAAAGGAAATCCCTTTATATTTTACATAGCACGCAACTTAATGTGTTGCATTTACAACGGTGGCGGTTATTTATGTGCGTTTGTTGCTGATAGTGCTCATCATGTTTACAGTGAAAGAAGCAAATTAATCCAAAATGGCACCCGCGACTGCGTGTTTGTATACATCAAGAATAAGTAAACTGTATCATACTTCTTCTTCGTTCGCATAACTGTATCATACTGTTTTCATACGAAAAATGTTTCATGCATTTTGTATCTTGTTTCGCTTTATATTTCGCTGCTATTTTCACGATCACCACAAGTCTAGACACTTCATTTTGAGTATTCACACCGTCGCAAACTACCGCCATGTTCCCTGTGTTTATCTCGTTCGTACAGCTCACAGCTATAGTTTTGGGAAAGATGAGAACTCGCTTCTATTCCCCTGTATCCGATCAACGCTCATGCAGCCCCAGCCAGTATCTTTAAAAAAAAAGCAAACCCGCTGCCTTAGTCCCAGTCATGATTCTCAATTTCCTGTAGACCCGAACGCTTGTCTGGCATTAGAAATAAAATGACAGCGTAGTACTGATAAGAATAAAGAATGTTTGATTGACGAATATCTAATTTGTCTTGTGGGTTATCCCCGCTCATTTTAATTTTTTTTTTCTTCGAATAGAAACAAACCATCAGAGCTGTAATTTACTGCTTTTAGATTCAACACGAACTCGTTAGACACGTGACTTGTGCGAATTTCATTTGTCACGACCAAAGTGGAAGGATGTATACAGCGGGATTTAACTTCCTCTCATTTATTGGTAATTTATAATACTGTTACTGCACCTCTATAAGGCTATAAAATGACGAGAAAAGAAATGAAAATATTGATTTCCACTTCACAAAAAGAGTGTCAGTGAAGGCTGGGTTTGGGGGGGGGGGGAGATGCTGAAACTATAATCAGAAAATACAGTACCTGCTTGTTGATAAAGGGCACTTAACGCTGTTTAAAAATTGTGAGTAGGGTCATTTTTACTATTATTTCTCTTTCACCAACAAACAGTTACTATAGATACAGATTTAATTTCGCGATAATGATAAAAATGTTGATAAATTATCAATACTGTTTGTTTTGTTGGTTCTGCTGCTACAGTCACCAACACTGCTACACCCGGGCATTACATTTAGAACAGTATGTGATCTCTAATCAATCTCTACAGAACAGTAATGACAAATTCTTAAGCGAAAAATAAGTCTTGGGACAACTTTTAACAATATTCTGCTTACTTGAGTTGTACAAGATCTTCGGGCCTTGAGACTTCACGGAAAGACACAGAACATCACTTCAAATCATTCACAGAAAATATGCCAGTTTCACTCTTCACTCATTGGACTGGGCATTTTTTTTTCTAGGTCATAACAGCCAGAGTTCGTTCCTTCTGCTGCTCTTGGTATCCCCGAACCACAGACCCTTTCTGTTGCTTTCTTGCTCTCCTCACAGAACTCTTGTTTCCATCACACTCACTCAGTCAGTCATCAGTCATTTGCATGTCCCTCGCGGAACTTTGCTTCCCTAACAGCTCTCCTGTAGGCCACCCGGTTGTAAGCTAGATGCCCTGCTGCTGATGCATCCATTCGTCTTGCAGCCATTTTCGCCTCGGTCTTCCTCCCTTTCTTTTTCCCATTATGTACCCTTCCAAGACGGTCTTCTATAAATTCTCACGACGTTTAATGTGTCTAAAACCAGTCCTTTTATACCCCCCCCCCCTCACTTCCTTCGTCCAGTTCCATCTCCTCCTTTAAATTAACAGTGCCAAGTTCTGTTATGCATGTACACTGTGCTGCAACAAATACTACTACCACCACAAATTTGCCACATTAATAATGATCAAGAGCAAAATCAGCGTCTTTCATATCTTATCACTTCTCGAGAACTCCATCTTAGACACGTGGATGACTGATAACAGTTTCTCCCGGTCCTGCCATTATTATAATAGCTGATACTAATGCAGTCTAATATCACGTATCGTTTTTTTTCTTTCTTTACTACTTAAATTAATATACTACTATTAAACTACAACTGTTTGCTACTAATGCTACTGCCTCTTCTGATTCCTATACTAAACCATCCAGTTACACTTTTACTTGTTCCTATTACAACAGACTTAACTGCTACAAACATTATTATTGTTACCACGACTGGTTAACTACCACTGATGTTACGACTATTCATACCACCACTACTACTACTACCACCAATGAGGCTAATATTACTCTCAACATCACTGGGATGTTTGACAGTGATTGAGCTAGAACTCTTTGAAGCCAGTGCTGTTGTACCCGTTCTTCGCCTTGCGTGAATCACTTTTCGAAACAACGGTTTTCTCGATACAACATTCGATATCTTACATTTTTTAAAATGTAAAATTAAACACACTTTTACAAACATCGACAGGAATTAAATATTCTTGTGAATTTTTTTTTGCAGCGAGATTTAATCTTTACAAAATGCTCACAACTGAACCAAAGTCAAAATTGGCTGATTCTCCTCTACACAAACTGGACATCACCATCCTACCGGCCGCACTTTCCTACAACCGATTTCGCTAGTTGTTTTTATTATGTTTTTAGTTATATAAACCTTTTACAGTAACCGGCGTCCTACAAAAGTTTCGGTTTTTCTCTTTTTTTTTTTTTTAGTTGGCCATTTACTAGTAACTGCCGGTTAACGCGATCACTTGTTTGAGGAGAATACAAAATATAACAAGAAGAGGCAAATCATAAATGATACCATCAGAGTAAACTTACGGCTAAAACCATTATTACTCTATATCCAGAAACAAGTGAAATTGTTTGGGCGCGTTACACTCCTACCGCCGGGCAGAATATATCATAGAAAACATTTATGCTAAGAATAGTAGGAAACAGAGGAAGAGGCCGCCCATTGAGGAGGTGGATAGAGGACATAGCAAGTATCTTTAACACCCCCTTATACGGGGCAAACTGTTGGGTTCTGTCAAAAGTGTATTATCCCCTCAGCACTGAAAGGTATGTGAGGAAGAAGACAAGATAAGACGGTTACTACAGCATATACTGCTCCAGGTATTACAGTTGTTACTGCCATTACCAACTATGGCCTCGCTGTTTCTACGTATTCCTGTTACTACCGAGAGACATTACAGAATTTGGCAACTAGTCACGGCCAGAAATAAGAGACGATCTGCATTCTGTGGAAACGCCATACGCAGATGCCAGCTGGAGAACCTGACAATCACTGGAGAAATTTAAGATCAAGTCTACCAGGTAGATGAAAGAAAACCACTTGGAATAGCTGACTAAATGGGGCAGGGGAAAAAAACACATCTAATCTGCGGTAACAAGGAGAGATTTTAAGAAGCAAGACCATCCAGGCTTATCCACATGGCATGTGATGGTCAGATATGAAAGTGGCTGGGGCTCACTTTTGGAAACTCGTACGCTAGCGGGGAAAAAACACTACATTCAGAAATTTCCGCACACGTAAGGTCAAAACGTAGTTTTTAGGCATGCTACACAGTAGACATGAGTTCAAAATGAAGGACAGTGGCAACTCATTCATCAATGAGTAATACAAGACGTGCCCGATAAGTAATGAGACTTATTTTATTCATTCACTCAGCAGGCCCGGAGGGGGAGGGGGCGGATTCTCCGGGCCTGAAGGTTAGTGGGGGATGTTATGTAAAGGGTCGATATCTCGTCATTTGACTCCGAGCTTTTACAGAGTGCGGATCGCTTGCGAAGTGGACAGCTGTTTAAGCGTCGCGTAATGGTCGAAATGCAGAGGAGTGTCGAGCAGCGATAAAGTTTTGTGTTAAACTTGAAGAATCCGTGACCGAGACGCTTGTTATATTACAGAAAGCCTGCGAGAAAGATGCTTTATCGAAAGTGATAACCGATAATGCAAGATAGGTCTTTGAGTACGATCCGGAGACGAAAAGACAGAGCTCTGAGTGGCACACTACCGAGTCTCTTCGACCAAAGAAGGCTAGAATGAGCAAATCGAAGATTAAATCGGTGCTAATTGCCTTTTTTTACTGTGAAGGTGTTGTCCATAAGGAGTTCGTATCAACCGGATAAATGATCAACGCAGTATTTCACGTGGAAGTGCTTAAACGGCTGAAGAACAGAGTCCGCCCGGAGAACGCCAAAACCTGGGTTCTTCATCACGACAATGCGCCGAGCCATGGGTCGCTGCTAGTGAGAGAGCTTCTGGCGAAACAAACCATGGCAACGCTATGCCAGCCTTCTTACAGCCCGGACTTGGCCCCGGCTGGCTTCTTTGTTTTTCCCAGCCTCAAATCAAGCTTGAAAGGCCACCACTTTGGGACTGTTACTGACATGCAAGCTGCCGTGACGAATGCTTTGAAGAAGATCCTTGCTCAAGACTTCCAGGCTAGCTACGACGCGTGGCAGAACCGTTGGCAACGGTGTGTTGATGCACAAGGGTGCTATTTCGAGGAATTTTAAGTATATGTAAGTATATCTTGAACAAATTGAGTTTTATGGAATCAGTCTCATTACTTACCGGACACACCTTGTACAGTGGAGGCTGAAAGCATCTTTTGCAGCCTAACTTCTGCCTCGATATTACTACCATAATTCGCTGTTGGCGAGATCTTCAGCTGCCGTGCGTGGAGCGGTGCTCTTCCCGGCCAATGAAGAAATTTGCAAATGAGGTTGCCGCGCAGCATCACTGCGGAAAAGGTGGTTGAAAGGATAAAGCGAAGCAAACAGTCAAATCACGGCACCTCTGGTTTGGAGGTCGGCCACGTCCTGAGTGCAGTCATATCGGGTGAAATGCATGAACCGGCTTGTCCCAGAGGTTAAGACACTGCTGGCGAGACTCCTCAAATGCCGCGTGTGGAGTGAAGCTCCTCCCGGTTAAGGAAGTAAATGCGGAAAATAAATAAAGGTTGATGTGCGGCGCCGATGGGAAAAGGTGGTGGAAAGTGAAGTTTAACCGTTATGTCCAGTAGTAACGCTACGAGAGCTATACCACGGCACCTCTGCTCTAGAGGCCAGCCATGTCCGAAATACACCTACACTGGTGAAATATGCCTAAACCGACACACACCAGGGGTGGAACTCGATGGCTAGACATGTCATGCCACCTCCGCTCTAGAGGTCGGTAACGCCTGATAAACACCCATACTGGTGAATTTTGCCTAAACCGGCTCATACCAGGGGTGAATCTTGAAGGCTATGCATGTCACAGTACCTCTGCCCTAGAGGTCCGTCCCGTCCCAAACACACCCATACTGGGAAATGCCTAAACCGGCTCAACCCAGGGGTAGAAGTCACTAGTGGCGAGGATTCGTCCTCCTGGACAAAAGCTCCATCCTGGTCACAACTAGGAAAGGTAGCGGCCACGACCGCAAAATGCTGAAGTCGGAGACACTGGACCAGGGAAGTCTAGATAGGCAACCACCTCTCACCCGGCGGGGATGTCTGCGTATCCTAATCACGCTGAGGTTTTCCGGTGAGAAAGTCCAACCCTGGACTGGATGGGCAACCACCTCTCACCCGGCGGTGATACACGGGTATCTCAAAACACGTCGAGGTTTTCCAGTGAGAAAGTCCAACTCTGGCCTGGGTGGGCTATCGCCTCTCACCCAGCGGGGATGCACTGATATCCTAAACACGTCGAGGTCTTCCGGTGAGAAAGTCCAACTCTAGACTAAACTGGTGCAATGAAAACCACGGTGTCACGCAATCCCGCTTCCAAGACCCACCAAGAATACAGGCTAAAGCACTGTGAACCCCTTGTGGTCCTTTCGTGGATCTCGTGTGGTCTATTTTGGACCACACAGGGGACCATGGGACCTAACGAGGACCACAGGCGTGAATTCAGTAGGATCACAGTGCGGTTTTTGGTGGTAGAAGTGAACGAAGAAGAAGAAGAAGACTACCATAATAATCAGTTTTCTGTGATTCTTTTCCTGCATGTCATCGGCAAGTTAACCTGGAAGGCACTGTCCAGTTCTGTGCATAGTTTTTCTTCCACTGTCCCATTTAGTTAGCTTTATCACGTGTTTCTCTTCCGTCTACTTTTCTTCTCAATTTTTTGCAGTGGTTGGCACTTTCCAGTTTCTCTAACTTGCGTCTGCGCATGGGATTTCCAAAGAATGTTTATTTTCTCTTATGTATGTTTTAATTAGTTGCCAAATTCTTTGTTTCTTGTAAACGGTACTAAAAGCAACGTGTAGAAGTAGTGAGGCCAAAGTTTATCTATTTCATTTGTTCCATCACCATTTTGTTATTTTACCACTGTTTTTTTTTCTTTCGATTACAAAAAAAATCTGTCTTGCTTCTTTTGTAATCCTACATTTACTGCAGAATGAGAGATGTAGAATTTCCATTATATCTGTTTATATATATATATATATCTTACTAATCCATTTGATCTCGATTTAATCTGGTCTGATGCCAAGAATCAGGAACAACGAACAAAAGAAATGGGAAAATTTGAAAGAAGTGATAATTTCTTGTTCAAACGTTAGAAATACATAGAGAGATTTGGCTTCCAACTTGTAGCCAAGTGCAAGACGCCATCCTTCAGAAACTAGTACGCCAGTAGAAATCCCGATGCGAGTCTGCGATTTCTCAAAGAGATTTTTACACACGAGATCATATATCACCAAAGAGAAACATTCTTTCCGTCTTTCTCTTTAATATTTTTACTCTCTCGCTCTCTCTCTCTCTCGTTCTCTCTCTCTCTCTTTCTCTCCCGAAATGCCTGTTATTGAATATGTTATTAAGAGATGAATGTAAGAGTTTGTTAATTAAGTTTTACCCATTCTTTTTATGTGTATTTCATAGCAAATTGTTAGTGAATATGTGTCTGACAGTTTAATGCTGAATAATAACGCATGTGCTGTAAACTGGCCTGGCCTGTCTACCCAATCCATCCATCCAGTCATCTGTCTGTCCATCCAAGCACCCATCCATCCATCCATGTTTTTTTTCCAAGGGGTGACGCGATATCTCTGTAAATGTGCGTCAGTATGTTGTATTTAGTTATTCTGATGGTATTAGTTATTAGTTCTTCTATATTTGTGAACTCGTGGATAAGAGGATATTTGGTTTGTTATTTCACATTTTGATCATCTTCCTTATGTTTTTTATATACTTGAATTAAACTGAATGATTGTAAAAAATGAATGATGAGGACAGACGAGTACACGTGCCCAATTATTTACTCTGTGCAAATCATTCAGTCTGTATATATATATATTTGTACAGTATGTATAGCTTTTATTGGTATATGAAAACCAGTGTACCACTCATAAAATGCACAAGTAACATAGTGATCCTTATTTCACCTTAGTTTTTGTTTTGTTTTGTTAGTCTTATTGTTCCTCCTAAATATGCCTGTTCATGTGCTGCTCTTATCATTATTATTGTAGCATTAGTTCCTACCATTACAGTTTTGTCTAACAGTGGCATGGCGCAAGGATTATTAATTAAAGGGGAAAAAAATTGGAAATGTTATATCTGCGGGGCCTAAATGTTGGATTAGTTAAGTGAATCTTAGTTATTGATGCTTCCAACTTGGTACGTTTTACCATCTCTTTTCCAATATTAAAATGACAGGAATAGCAAGAGAATGCGCAGACCAAGTGGCACAGAGAGAATGGCAACCGATGTAGTTAGTTATCGAAGGCTTCAAAACGACGAAGCGGAAGAGCCGACAGCTGTCGGCGGAGAATGAAGCTCTGAGATGAGATTTGATGGGAAACGTGTCTGTGAGTGACGCGTCGGAAGACGTGACAAAGATTGATATGACTGCTGACACGATAAATAAATTAGGTAGCACAAATCCTATTCACTTTGAGATGATGCTTGTAACCCCGAGAGACGCCCTGTCCCGTCCACGAGGAAGCATGCAAGTAGGCAGACAAGAGTTTCTGTGTAGTGGGGCGGTAAGTAGCTGACAGATATGGCTACGTGGCTCTCAAGATGAACTCAACGTCCAGTTCAGTTATGTCATAAGCTGGTCACGACTGAACGAAGTTTTCCAGCAAGAACTGCAGACTGACTCTGAGAATATCTGGAAAAAAAATATTTTAGATGTGCCTCCCTCCCCTCCTCCCCCATCTCTCTTTCATTCCTCTATCTGAGAAATGAAAACTATACGTTCCTGAATGTAGAAGAAAATATTAAATTTCCAGTCCACAAAGTCCACGTATATAAGGTGCTATGATTTCTGCTTAATTCAGCACAATGATCAATTATTCCATTGATTATCGGTCATGAAAGTTACATCACGTGATCGAAAACGAAACCGTGTGTTGTCTGGAAGGTGAACAAGAATTACTACACAGATTCAGCATGCAGAAATCTGGCAATGTCGGTCTGATTAAAATGCTGGATTAGGTAACAGTTAATAAGAGACACAATAATGGTGAAAATAACGTACCCCACAACTGGGGAGACATTGTGTTGAAATATCAACGTAAAGACATTTTCCAGTACTGATGAAGTTAACTTTAAAGTTCGCAATCAATTTATGATGAGTAGATATTTATTTTGTAGACTAGAATAAAAAAAAGAATTAACAAAATAACAATAAATAAAAAGGCGTGTAACATTTGGAAACAGTAGGAGTGTGAAATGGTAGTATCTTCATTATTCCTAGGCCACCACAGATTTATGAAGGAGGCCAGCACAGGTCCTTGCTGCCTTTGCTTTGCCACGGGCACCCCAGGCTCCCACTTTCAGAGCCTGGATTGACTCCCAGTGCCAGACAGTCCACCTAAGAGTGGAATCGAACAAGGGATCTTCCTCGTCGACGGACGAGTACACTAACCACTACACCAACACGGAATTATAACTGAAAAGTAAAGATTACCTGTACTTGTTTCCTTGTTCGGTTTATAAAGAATTTACTTTTCCAATGTTCATACATGTTTTTCTTTTACATTCATAGAAATGAATTCCTTTTCTGTTACATACTTGTACTTTATGTACAGCTACAGTTCTGCCCGTGAAATTCACGAGTTACATATCTTTTATTTTTTCCTCTCTGTCTGTCTGTCTGTCTGTCTCTCTCTCTGTCTCTCTCTCTCCCTCTCTCTCTCTCTCTCTCTCTCTCTGAAGGGGGCGGAGGGAATTTAGCTGTTGTGAGCACGGCATCCGACAAACTTGTGTAAGCCTGGGCAAACAGCACTCCCCCCCACCCCCCACCCCCCACCTTCCTTTCCGATTATCTGTTTTCATTCCTTATGGCCCCGAAGGCCTCATAGCCCACTCTCAGAACAGGGAAAACTCTCTGGGCTTCTTGACGATACACCAGTTCCCCCCTCCCCCATTTTATAGGGCCTGAATGTGTATTATATTAAACAGAGAGATTAAGCGTAGTCTGGTCCTGTTTCTGCGTTGTATCATAGTGCCGGCCATAGTGTGAGTGGCTAGGGATTGGTGAGGGAAAGAACTCGCACTGCATGGCGACAGAGAGTATGAGATGAGCATTGAAAGAAGTTCTTGTTTTTTATTTGTCGGAGCAGTGCCAAAAGCACGTTTCTAGGAAAACGCTGTAGACGTGTATCTACCCTCCACTCTAGCATCGTATGGAATACACAAAATCTTGATCTTGATTCTGGCGTGACTGAGAATAGCATAAAGAAACTCTCTTTTCTGAAACAGACACAGAAACAACCACGAGCTTTGCGAGTGAAGAGAGACAGAAATAACGCCATGTTTTTCCGGCGAATATTTCTGTTAAAAACTCTAATAATCTGGAGGGATAGTGCCCATTTTCTCTTTCGCAGTCCTCCTTTTTCCCCCTCTCTCCATCTCCCCTGGTGTAATTTCTTGGAGTCTATGGGTTTTTGTTATTTACAACACATCATAATACATGCTTTGGTTGAACAAGTGAATCGAACTTTCACGAAGACTTAAAACTCCACGTACTGAGATTACACATTTCTTATTCGGTACAAACTTCAAAACTACCTCACTTGCCGAACACAGGTTCCTCGTGTAGTCGTACACTGAGAGACGGGTAGAAATAACAGTTATTCAAGCTAATTATAATTTCAGTCAAAAACAATCCAGAGCAAGGTAATTAGGATAAGTATGTATTTCCAATAAGCAGCTCAGAAACTGCTTGGTTGAGAAGAGCTGAATATGTAACACAGAAGAATTGGGCGGGTGTAGAGGGAAATAGCAGTTAACAACGTTTGTAAAAGATGGCTGGAACGACATCATGTCTAAGACACACAGAGAAGCAAAGAATCACGTGGTTCGGCCACTTAATGAGAATGACACAATCACAGCCAACAGCGAGAGCCTTCAACCAAAGAATTGCAGGACACAGAATAAGAGGAAGGCTCAGAAAGAGATGGACAGATGGTATCAGAGAAAGAGATGGATAGATGGTATCAGAGAAAGAGATGGACAGATGGTATCAGAGGAAGAGATGGACAGATGGTATCAGAGAAAGAGATGGACAGATGGTATCAGAGAAAGAGATGGACAGATGGTATCAGAGAAAGAGATGGACAGATGGTATCAGAGAAAGAGATGGATAGATGGTATCAGAGAAAGAGATGGATAGATGGTATCAGAGAAAGAGATGGACAGATGGTATCAGAGAAAGAGATGGATAGATGGTATCAGAGAAAGAGATGGACAGATGGTATCAGAGAAAGAGATGGATAGATGGTATCAGAGAAAGAGATGGACAGATGGTATCAGAGGAAGAGATGGACAGATGGTATCAGAGAGACACTCGCTAATTATGGCATGACCATCACTGGGGCCACCCATTTGGCCTCACAACGCAAACTGCATCTCCCCTCGACACGTCACGGTACAAGAGAAAGGATAAAGTAAGCAACGTTTGTAAACAGCCGTGCATTAGACACATTAAAACGGCACTTGGATCAACAGAGTACGTTTTACCAGCTAATTCGTGTAAAGAGTGGGGACAATATAATTTCAGACAGCAGACATCGGTTAAGGAAAACAATATTCTAATAACACTGAACTACAAGGTGGAAAGAATGTTAACAAAGTTTATAACGAAAGTAAGAGCAGCTTTCTTAACTAACGAAATTATAAACTAGGAAAAAAAGTAAGAACAGCTTTATTATTTAACGAGCACACACACACACTGTCTGCTCATTAATTAATAAAGCTGTTCTTATTTTTTCCTAATTTATACAGTTTGTTATCACAACTTTACTATATTGGCTTCGTCTATAGTTATATACTTAGTTGTGTATACTTATACACTAAATATTCGTGTTAATTAACGAGCACACAGTTGTAATGTTTCAGTTACACCTTAATTATAGAAAAGCATAAAAGACAAAGAAATAAGAAAAGAGAGAATATAAATTCATATTTAAAGTTTGAAAGCATAGGTAAATGCTTCGTATAAAAATTTCGAGAAATAAAGCGGAAAATATGTTACCACACTCATATTGTTGAGAAACACAAAAATGCCTTTGAATGTAAATGCTACAGAAGAGTTCTTCAAATATCATGGGCACAAAAAAGAACAAATATATCCATGTTACAAGAACATAATATTGAAGAAGGTTGAGTAGTAAAGAGGATTAAACAGAGAAAACTTAAATATTTTGGGCACATTAAACGCCATGAGAATTTGTCTTAGAAAGATACATAATATGAAAAAGAAAGAGAGGAAGACCAAGGCGAAGATGGCTAAAAGACATCTTTGATAATCTGCAAATGGATGCATCAGCAGGAGGTCAACTTGCTTACAACCGAGAGGACTGCAGGAGAGCTGTTAGGGAGGCAAAGTTCTGCAAGGGACATCCAAATGACTGAACTGGACCCATATTGCTATTGCAGGTGTATAGCAGATGATAGTTAGTTAATCTTATTTATAAAACTTATGATTAAATTTGCAATATGCGTATTATATTTCTTCTGACTATAATGAAGAGTGGAGAGAACATCAAAACAGACAGCAAATTCTGTGCATAAAGGCATAAATATAGAAGGTATTAACAGAATTCGAACAATAATCACCATATTAAAAGAATATGAAACGTACAAAAGTCGATGGCAGAAATGAAAGAATGTTTTACAAATTAATATATTATGAGAACACGCCACATTGCATTTGAAATCACCAACAAATAACAGTGTAGAACACTTTCATAGAATTTTAACAGTAAAAATTACACTAAAAAGGAAATTCGAAAACATGAAACGTTATAAAGAACAATTTTAAGATTTAATGATTATATGTTATATTATATATGATTATATAATAATTATAATGATTATATATATATATAATTTCTGCCACCACCAAAAAATCAGATCTATTGATAATGTTACCTGTATTCTGAATTGTATTTTTGTTGTAGAACTAAGGACGTGATGCACGCCAACGATGTCTACAGAACTGAGTGGCTAAATATTTGCAGTTTTCCCAGGACCATTTGAAGTTCATTAATTATGCGCAGTTAATGACCCCAAATGTTTTCTCAGTGTGGAACTAGATGAAAGGGGTAATTATTGAATAGTGTGTGCCAAACTGACGTATAGTTTCCCGAGGAGACATGTAGACTTCAAGAAGAGTTGTTCTTTTTTTTTACCCTATGTTTTTGTACAAAGATGGAGCGTTTTACTATCATATTGTAATATTGTAAACTCGCCTGCAGTTCTATATATTCATTAACTCTTTCACTTCAAAACAACATCTTTGGTAGATCTTGCACGCCTATGTGAATCAATTCTCAGAGCGATATAAAGGCAAAGTCTAAACACAGTGAAGAAAAATACTACATTTCTAACCCAACCAGTATTTTTAAAGAATAGAGTAACTTCCTTCAAGTTTATTTTTATCAAAATTTCTCATCAAAATTTATTCAGCCAGAGCATGGAAACTAATTCTAGAGTGAAAGAGTTAACATACGCAAGTGGGTCATAAATATGTACACGCATTACAGCGGGTCATTTCTATTCGTACTCGTGATGAAAGCCACGAGCAAAACGTGGCAATATCAGGTACAAACGCCAGGTAAAAATGACACAGAAACATACGTAAATTAAGATATAACTGGTGTCTTCAGTTGCTTTCCGCACAGTGAAATATTATCAAGGAGATCTGAATACCTACAAAATTGTTCAGAGTGCAGTAATAATAATTTTGTCAAGAGACTGCAGAGTTAACTAATGGACATTTAGTTCATTGGTGAGAAATGTTCTTCTTGTTCCGCAGAAAATATCCTCTCATCTAAAAGAAAAGAAAAGTTTTCCCCTTAAAAAAAAAAAAAAAGAATCAGTTGGTCGATGTCCAATTTTCCATTTTGGACGAAACGAAACAACAACAACAACAATAACAACAACAGCAACAACAATCTTCAAATACCATTTATCAAAACAAACAAAAAAAAACAGCTTCTGAAACACGAAGGTTGATGAACCCCGCATCATTCGCATTGCATACATTCGTAATTAGAATCAGCCTGCAATTCGCTGGTACCTTCTTTTTCAAGTAAGCCATCATTATACAGGCAAGAGAATTTCCAAACTAAATGATCTAAAATTAGAATTCCGTATTCTTCTCGTCTGGAAGATAAATTCATGACTCCATTATAAACTACAGGAATTATCATGGGATTACATCTGCACAGTCTGCGACGAAAATTCTTTCTTTTACGGGGTGTTCCACAAAAAAATGTGTACACAAAAAAAAAACTCTTATCTCCTGTAGACAAGTCAGCTGGGTAGTGTTAAGGAGGACTTCCAAAGAGGAATTCTAGAAGTCACTGCAAAACTGTTCTCTCTTCCCTTTCCCCAGCCCCTCCCCCCCCCCCCCCCCCCATCCTCCTCTCTCCTTCTTACCTTACTGATTAACCATTCTATTTTTTCCACTACTGGCCTCCGGCGGCTCTGGGAACCCCTTCGGGAAAGTCTCACAGAAAGTGTCTCCTGGGTCCTGTAGCATTGCACTAGCTGGATCCCCTAATCACTGCATCTGGTGTTAGACGAACATTGAGATTCCTGTCTGGTTGTTGGTGTGCCGGGGATCTTGGTGAAGTGTATTTTTTGATACATTGCAAATCCTTGTATCTTAGAAAGAAAGAAAGAAAGAAAGAAAAAAAAAGAAAGAAAGAAAGAAAGAATGCATGTTCTCGAATATGTTAATTTATATATTATTTTTAGGACACCTTGCACCATTTGAAAATGTTTCAACTGTTAGAAATGTAAAAATAGTTATGAGATGGAAGACAAGTAAGGCCTTCCTTTAACAGAGAATTTTCACACAGCTATCTCCATATACTAAGTTTTGACCTGATGTGTTTCAAAACCTCATCTCATATGCATGTCTGCAAACGACCGAGCACAGTATATTTATGTTGACCATCAATAGCCCCTTCATAACCATCAGTATATTGGATGACATAAACATACTGGACAAATTTCTCCAGCCTATACTAACATGTGTCATGTTTATTCTCTTTATAATTCATGTAGACCCTCTCTCGAACATAAATCGATGTGTTTCTCACATGTTGTACATAACGATACTGTTAACTGAATGGCCATTGTAATTCATGCACTGCCTTCCTCTGTGACAAATCCTTAAGTAATTATTTTCTTTTTTTCACATCGTCAGTTCTGCTTACGTGCTAAATATATATGTTTGCTGGCAAGTGAGTAGTGTGTTATTTCATAAATTCAAAGCACACATAGCAACATTGTCAGAGGAGGCCATTGTTGAGGGCAACCTCTACAAGTCTCTCAACATTCTGTCTGATTTAATAAATGTTTACTATCCTACAAGGGAAGAAAAAAAAAAACAGAAGATTATTGTTAGCCCACCACTACCGCCCTTTTCGATTCCTTTTTTAATAGTTATAACACCAAAGAATGGAGTAGTGGAACGGAGCATAGCTGCCTTTCAAGTGTTTAGTTTCTAAAAGTTAGATGCCCTCTTCCAGCCTGTGTTCCTTAAGAATAGAATGAACTACCCATTTTTCTCTACCAAACTGACAGGAAAGCGCCGTAAATCCGTCAACGACCAACTCGCTTGGACGTAAGAGGGCATTTATTTAAACTGGTGTGCTTCTCTCACGCTCGAGCAGATCTATACAGAACATTAAAATGTATTGCATCGTTGTCACGTTGTATTATGTTAATAATTCTTTCTTATCTTGAGTATATGAAGAAATATCTTTCATGATTGTCTTAAAATTCTACAGAACGGAGACATACAATGGAATGTAACTACCTCAGATATTTCTGGAAATAATAAGTACGTGTTCTGTATCATAGTTAAAGAATGCAAGCAATCTTATGGATGTTTTCATATTTATCATTAATACTGTATTTACCATATTATTTGTACTGTTTTGTTTCAGATACGCGAGCACATTAGTTTTAACAATTTTCTGGGGATTCATTGTTTAAGTTGTTCATGTTCCGAATAAATTCTTTTTCATATTTTTAATAATTTTACTTCAGCCAATCCGTGCTCTATGTTGTCATGCATTTGTTCTGTTAATTATAACATTATCCAAATCTGATCGCCGGCTATGACTTCTTGATGATGGTATATTTTTTGTTGCTTCACTTTAATTTATTATTTCAAATGCACTTGTTTTATGAAAATGCTTACATTAATGTCTATATCCGTAGTTTTTTTTATTATATGTGTTTATATGTTTTAAAGTGAGATTTCCTCTTTGTTGTAAAGGGTTTTTTTAAATGTTCTATTCATGCCTGTTCGTGGTTTTTTTTCAATACTGTATCTCGCATGTCTCTACATATAACATTAACCCTTCTTATAGGAAACATATATATAAATACAATTAAAATCTCATGGGGGGACAAAGTAAATGAAAGGCCCACAACCAATATAATTTAAATAAATTCTAACGTGCTTTATCACATTTAAAATGCGCTGCAAAAGTCAGACAGCAAAGCTTGAGAACATTTGATTCCATGGACTTGCCTTATGAGGGTGTGGCACGGGAAAGTAAGAAATCAGCCCCTTTTTAAAAAATCGTTTTGAATTTTGTAATCTGGCGCAAGCGCTGGAAATGATATATATTTTTAGGCGATTAAAATGGGTTTGAAGCTAAGTTTACGAAAAATAACAGATGCGTTATATGCACCACGAATATTATCTTCCAACCTGGGTAAGACAGAGTAGCATATGTAAGACTGCTCCCCATAACAAGTCAGTGCAGCCCATCCCCCCCCTCCCCCCCCCCTCTCTGAGACCTGAGCCCTGGTCGGCTGCCTGGATAGACCTGATATGATCAGATGTGAGAAAACCGGCTCCGACAAATACTGGGGGAAAAAAAACCACAGGATGTAGGGCTTCAAATTCTGTTTCCGTTTTGTTTTAACGACTTTAGAACTATTTTCTTACATCGCGTTAAGCTTAACCTGATAAAAAGTTACACAGCGTTACACTGTTTCAGTTTTATGCAGCCCAGCAGTTGTAACTTGTTAAAGTTTTTTTTTTAAAATATGAATTTTGTTTCTTCTAAAACTGGATTTGAAATAGCTTTGCTGATGATCTCCCTACAGGAATATTTATGTCATCTTTTGTGTTTTAACATGTTGATCATCTTTCTGAATACAGAGTATCAAAGAAATGCGATTTGTCTCTTGATTTCTTCTTTTCATTTCTAATAGCGAATAACAAATGTATTGCAGCTGTGCTAATAATATTTTTTTAAAGAAACTGAGTGTTCGACTGAAAGTATATCAGTGCGATGCAGTTACTATGTATTGACACAACAATGATAACTAATATACAGTCTTTGGAATAACCTATTTTGGCTATTTGACAGTAAGTGCTGAGATTGTTTCAGTTTGCAAGACGTTTAGAAGAAAACACTCTAAGACAAGAGAATAGACACCAACCACCCACCCCCGACTTACGTGGATCCGGACATATATTTTTTTTAATCCAACACGCGGGGTAAAAAAAAAAATCTACGAATTTTTACGGAACAAACCGCCAATTTGTATATAACAAAACCATAAAAATCACACTGCTCACACGACTGCGGAACAATTAACTTGCAGTTTTTTTTTTATTCGTCTGGCATGTCTTCAAACTATCTTGATAGACACCAGAGATCTATCCTCAGCAACAAGACCAAAGAAGAGTAAGATAAATACGGGCTTACACCATTAACCACAGAACCGTTTATACAGCAAGAAATGTGCACACAACTTCTGCACTTTGCCACTGACAACATAATAAACTATTTCCATTTGAGCCGTGGTACACATCTCATTTCACCCAATCTATTGGTCAGCATAAATTATAAACAATTATTCTTACATCTTACATCCTTCCCGTGCCGTTAAATGTTTCATAGGGCTCGCTCGGTAGTATAATATTGTTGGGTTGTGATTTATATATTAACTAGCTGATTACCCTGCGTTGCCCGGTGATTTCTTTTTCCCAGTCGTCTATTAGACAGGAAATGGAATTAACTCTATCTATAGTGCAATATCGAAGTAATTTTATTTACCGCTATTTAAAAGTGTATGTACAGTATACAAATTACAAAATAAAGTCGTTTTACAAATTCAATATAATATTAATTTAATTCAAAACTTGATTATATACAACATTTTTAGTTTCATCTCCAGGAGCAAGAATAAATAAATTCTTGGGTGAACCTACCCTTGAGGAAGCAACATAAGGTTTCTGTGGGAGAAACATGGCGATCTCAAATATATCTCGCTTCCTCTCTCTCTCTTTCTCTGACCCTATCTCTCTCTATCTCTCTCTCCCCTCTCTCTCTTTCTCTCTACCTCTCTCCTTCTCTCCCCCTCTCTCTACCTCTCCCTTTCTCCCCTCTCACTCACTCTCCCTCTCTCTCCCTGTCTCTATCTCTCTCCCTCTCTTTCCCTCCCTCTCTCTTCCTCTCTCTCTCCCCAATTTGAAAAGCTAATTTGAAAAAGTAAAAAAACAGCACACTGTCACTGAGCAATGAAATCTACTATAGAATACAATAAAAATCTAATATAAATATAAGGAGAAAAAAGTTAAAATTTATTTTTACAAATATAATTAAAACAAAAAGAAACTATCAAAATTATTTAGACCATCAAAATTATTTGAACTTGCCATGGAAGGCTAGAAATGCCCCTCTTAGACCAGCAATGATCTATTTCACGATTATCTCCCTTAGACCATTCTTTTGTTCTCCTTCAATTTAGTGATATTACCCCCTTCGTACCCCGGTCCCTAGAGAGATGGGGGTGTTTTATCCCAAATTATGCATTTCCAGATGGTAAGTCATATGTGTAGCAAGTTTAGTTGAAAGTGCTTCAGGCGTTCCAGAGTGATATTGGAACACACATACATACATACATACATACATACATACATTATATATATAGAGAGAGATGACGAAGTAATCACTGATTAATACTGTCCGTTATAATACTGACGAAGTGTTCTGTGTTGAATTTACTCTAGTCTTTATATTCTTTTGTATGATCGCTAAATTGACCTTCATTTCCATTTTAGGCTGTGGCCGCGACATTCGATATTCCTTTTCACATTTTAAATTTATGAATGCCTGTTACCACTTTTTATTTTTCTCTGTCTTTCTGTTATCTTGTTCCCTCTTTCAACTCTGCATGCCTGGCTTATATATCTTAAGTCAGTTGTCCAGTAGGACACACCTCTAGATCTTTCTGTTGGTAAGCTGGTTGACTACATAGTGATTGGACTTCGGAATAAGTCGATCCACTTCTTTTGGTCGTCTTATTGATCCACTGAACTATTCATGTGTGCAAATTGCGTCCTAAGATTAGCAAATGTGTCTCGCCTGTCAGTAAGTCTGCTGCGTCAAATCGTCTATTCAGTTGTCTCACAAGGGGAAAACTCTTCTTATCCAGTATCAGGTGCTTGCGATACCTGTATGGGATATCTGTTTACACAGTGTCCGTCCGTATGTCTCCATATTTTTGATTTAACCATTCAGTTTAATCGTGTAAGAACTATTATAATCTGCGTATATCTCTTCAATCTGCATTTCCCTCGGTTTCATATTTCTAATATTTGTGTTTATCTACTTAATTCTGTCATAATAACACTAATACCATGGGAGTGTTCCTCTCCCATCGGTTCTCAAGTTTTCCAGAATTTCTTACCTACTTTCTATCTATAAATCATAACTATAATGAAAATTGTAACAGTAATAATAACAATTACATTAATAATAATAATACTATCTTAATTTACAAGGCTTTAATCAGTTATAACTTACAAAGCACTATGTTACAGTACTTCGCCAAGTTTTCATGTTTTCGGCGAGCTTTTCAACTTCATCAAGGGATTTTATGCCTATAATTTGACCTCTCTTAACAATGTCCTCTTTAGAGTTTCACGTGGTCGACCTCTTTTTCTTCGGCCTGTTATGTTCTACCTGATAGCGTGTTTTGGGATTCTCTGACTGTTTCTTCTCATGGCGTGACCGACTTATGTCTATCTTCTTTTTCTGATCACACATGAGACAGGTCTCTGCGTTCTGCGCTGTTCATGAATTCGCTTCACTTTATACCAAGTATTTTCATTAGGCATTTGTTTTCAAAAGCGTATAATTTGTTGTCTATTTTTTAAGTTGTCTTCCAGCTTTCACACGCATAAATGAGGGTGAATATTACATTTGAATTGAATAATCTTAATTTGGTTTTTGTGCTTATAATTTTTGAGTGCCATATGTTCACATGATTCTTAAAGGTCAATGCTGCTTATGCAATTCTAATTTTAACTTCCTTTCTGGTCTCACCATCCTGGTCTATGTAGCTTCCGAGGTATGCAAATTAGTGTACAACAGCTGTTCCATGTATATTTTTCCTTCTTGAGTAATGGGAAATTTCATTTTTTTTTCTTTTTCCTTGTTAATTTCAAGTCATATTTTGCTAGCAAGTGAAGATGGGATATCAGTTTTCTCTTGCACCGAATTCACATTGTCACTGATAAGAGTTATGTCATCTGCAAAATCAAGATCTTATAGTTGAGTCCGATGTATCCAGTCAATGGCCGTTTTACCTGTGCAACATTTTTTTTTATTATGAAGTCTATACCAAATCTAAAAAGCAAGGGAGATAGTATACATCCTTGTTTTACACCTGTTTCAATCTGGAACCATTTTCTCAGATACAGCCATTGTCGAAAAGATACTGAAATTAGATTTAACATGTAACTAAAGCTATTGGTAAAGCATTTTATTAAAAACCAATCCGCTTCACGTATACTCTGGTGGCATTGTTATTTGTTGAATGGGAGTCTTCGCAACCCAGTGTATACATAATCTTTTGGGACGAAGACGCTGCCGGAATTGGTAGTCATGGCCCATATCTTATATGCTAACATCAAGGTTGAAGAACCATAAGCGATCAAGACACTGTCCTACCTTTCCGTTGGTACCCTCATTAACAGGCATAGCTTGGCTATAGGGATGGCCAAAGTCACCATGGTGGTGGAGTCTGCTAAAGAAATATTGCACACTCCACGCTTCCAGGGATTTCAAAAATAGCCACTATAACATGCTCCCTATCCGACGCCATGCTGTACCTCAACAATTCACCGCGTTGGCTGCAAAGAACACCAGCTCGTAGCTGCAGGGAGATAGATAAAATGTGCATAATCTATGGTGGCCTGGGTTTTGTTCGTGACCCACCCTGTATTATTACGTTAAATAACCTAAATTTAGTCTACAAAACTAAAGTAATACCCTCTTGGGCTACATCCCCGTGCCTGCTTGGAGTCTTGGCTTTAGTCTGGAGTTCCCACTTTCTCAAGAAAGAAAAAAAAGCATACCAAGTATGAGGGGGGAAAAAACAACTACAAACATACTGTAATGCAACTAGAATGAAAGAAACGATAAGACACTGAGAACGTGTATTGAGAGTCAGCTTTTCTTGAAAAATTGCTGTCACGTAAAGTGGACACCATGGGAATTGTATCTGGCTTTGCTTTGTCAATACCGTGACTTAAAATAGGATACTTTTGCTCGGATAATGTCATTATATTTCGCAAGAGACAAACATCCTGGCCTAGCTAGCTTTAGTAACTTAGAGCTACTAGAAGCTTTTTAAAACACTCGTGGGAAATCAAGGATGTCAGACCTCTGCTGGAGTTAGGATCAACGGCACATGCGGAGACAGCTGGTTTGGGGGCTTTGAAGAGTGAAAAGAATATTTGCTCCTTGTCTCCAGGGCATGTGTTTTAGACCATCTGAGAAGAGATTATCTGTGACATTTATCAGTTCTGTGTCTTGAAGTAAAGCCAATTCTTTTTTCATGTTCTTTTTTTCTACTTTTAAATCTGAAATATTTGTGGATATCTTGTTGTAACTCTGAATTTAAAACTTCTGGCTGCCAATGCCATGGTGAAAATCTGGGAATAATAGATCACATCGGATGGGGTCTCGGCACTGATGGCTTTCTTTGATTTCCAAAGCCGAGCTAAGGAACTTGAGATAGATACGTAGACGACGCGATGTTGATAGCCAAGAGTGAAAGGGAGCTTAAGTGGATATGTAATACAGTCAACAAGGAAAGTGAGAAAAGGGTACTCAGTCTTAACATAAAGAAGGCAGTTGTGACGGTCACCTCAGAAATCAAGATCCCCACCCAGGATGCACCATACAAGCGAAAGGCACGAAATTAAACAAAGTTGACAGTTCTAAGTACTTAGGCACCTTGCTAACATCAGATGAAAGATGTATCACCGAAGTAAAAAGCAGAGTAGCACAAACTAAGAACTCCTTTCAAAATCTGAAATCCATACTTTGAAATAAGTCACTATCTATGAGAGTCAGGAAGAGATTGTTACAATGCGGAACTGAACAAAAGAAAAAGGCTGGAATCAACTGAAATGTAGTTCTTAAGAAGAATGCTGAAGGTACAGAAGAAAATCGAGCGAGAAAGCTCTGAAAGAGGCACAAGTAACAAGGAAAATTATAGCGAAAATCAGAAAAGGACAATCCAAATTTGCTGGGGTATGTATGGAAAAGAGGCGGGCCAGAGCATCTAATGGCAGAAGGGAAGATGAAGGTAGAAGAGACAGTGCTAGACAGAATGAATGAATGAATGAATGAATGAATGAATGAATAATCTTTATTTTTCAAGGGTAAAGAATTGGGCACGCAGGCCCGTCTTACATTCTGCCCTTCATCACTCCATCTTTCATTCTTCCCACACACTTGATTTAGTACAAAAATACAAATTAAATTAGTAAAAACATATCAAAAGAGTGTAAGATTTAACTACTACATTCAAGGTAAAAGAGAAGAAGTAATTAACCTAATAAAATAGCACTCACGCACACATACACCCGCAGACATATACATAAATAAAAATACATTGTAAATACAGATCTTCTAACATATTTTTTTAAACAAACATTAAAATAATTTCTAACAATATCTAACAAGTTGCTTTTCTAACTATGTCACTGAAGTACTTGATGGTTTACGAGCCATGTGTTGAGAGAGTGCTGGCTATTTTATGGCGTTCTCAGTGTCTTATCGTTTCTTTCAGAGAGGAAAGATGTTTGATGGTTTGGATTCCTGGTACGGGAAATGCTCAGTGGCAAGTCTGTTGAGATGCACAAGGGATTAGGGGATATGAAAGGACATGATATCCTATGCTTGTAGGCAGGCACCTTGAGAAACACACAGAGAGAGAGAGGGGGGGGGGGGAGAAGACGTCTCTGCAGGTTCTGTTATGAAACGAACAATGTAATAACACCAGTATAAAACTTAACGACAGTGCCAAGCTCTTTAGTGCCAAAAACAAGGCTAATTAATATTAATACTTGTAAAACTGTCTCTCAATGGTCAATACTGCTCCAACTGCCTGTTGACCAGTTCAGATCATATCCAACTGTTACCAAGCACACGGCAGTCAGTCATCTGCATGTCCCTTGCCGGAACTTTACCTTCCTAACAGCTTTCCCTCTCGGTTGTGAGTAAGATGGCCTTCATCCATTTGCGGATCATCAACGATGTCTTGCAGCCATCTTTGCCTTGATCTTCCTCTCTTTCTTTTTTTCCATTATCTACCTTCCACGACGGACTTCTCTACATTCTCATGACGTTTATTCTCTCGAAAATATTTAAGTTTTCTCTGTTTAATCTTCTTTACTAGCCGGCCTTCTTCAATACTGAGTTCCTGTAGTAAGGATATGTTTGTTATTTTTTGTGTCCATGATATTTGGAGGACTCCTCTGTAGTATTTACATTCAAAGGCATGTATGTGTTTCTCAGCTGTTTTGTTAAGTGTCCAAGTCTCACAGGCATATGTTGCGATGGGAAAGATGCATGCCTTTAAAAATCTTATTCTTGTAGTTCTGTCTGTTCCTCTCTACAGCTTCTTTAGTTGTTTTATTTTATGAAGAGCGATAGATGCCCTCCTTTTAATTTCCCTCATTGTATCTCTAATATTAGTAATGAACCAAGACATTCAAAACTCTCCAATTTTTCCTCACTGATATATATTTCAGTTGCCTTATTTGTTTTGTCAGTTGTCATCAATTTAGTTTTCATTGCATTAAGATAACACACGGCATCAAGGTGAAATAGTCTTCCTCAACTTCAGTTGGCCGCTGATAATGAGTGTTACTTCACCAAACACCTCTACTTCTTCTTGCATGTCTAACAGAACAGTTAAAGTGTCGGTCAAATTATTCGCCCTGGGCAATAGTTTTTCTTCGGAAGTCTTTTTAATTAGGTTTATGTGTATTATTTTAAAGGTTTTTAAAATCTTAATTTAATTTTGTATGAGATATCTATCGGCCAGCGTGCTCCACTGTTTATATAACTCCTGTTTTTCTCTTTGCTTGGTCAAGCCGTCTGTGTCTTTTTTCATTGCTAAAGTGTCGTGGATCGGAGAAGAAGTCTTAAGGAAGATAAAGATGAAAATGACAAAATAAATAAAGAAATAAGACACAAATACAACAAAGCTAAAGAAGAGTGGCTAAATAAGAAATGTAGTGAAATAGAGACACACCATCATGGAAACACAAGAGATATGCACAAACAAATAAAACAGTTAACATACAAAAGGAGATACCACAAGACTGGTTGCCTGAAGTCAAAGGAGGGGCATACAATAATGAACAGAGATGAAATAATGGCAAGATGGAGCGAATACATTAGAGAACTATGTGAGGACAATAGAAGCGAAATAGATATATGAAATAATAATGAAGGGGCTAACATATTAAAAGCAGAAATGGAAGAAGCCATCAAACATATGAAGAACAACAAAGCACCAGTACCAAATAAAATCACCAATGAAGAATTGGAAGCATTAGGAGAGCTTGGCATAGAAATAATTACCAGATTGCTGAATGACATGACAATATACATCCTTGTTTCAGACATGAAATAAGGATGTATATTATCTCCCTTGCTTTTTTGGAATTGCCATAGACTTTTTAATGAAAAGATGCTCTACATGTACAACCGGCACTTTTTGGGTACATGGGACCCAAACAGAAGATATTGATTTTGCTGATGACATAACTCTAATCAGTGACAATGTGAAATCAATGCAGGAAAAAAACATTCCCTATCTTCCTTGGCTAGCAAAATAGATCTTGAAATTAACCAAAACAAAACAAAAATAATGAAACTTCTCATTAATCAAGAAGGAAAAATGTACGTACAAGGAACAGCTGTTAATGAAGTAAGCCAATTTGCATACCTTGGCAGCTACATAGACCAGGATGGTGACACCAAGATGGAAGTTAGAATTGCAAAAGCAGCGTTGTTCTTCAAAAATCTTGAGAACATATGGAATTCAAAAGTTATAAGCACAAAAACCAAGTTAAGATTATTCAATTCAAATGTGATATACACCCTCACATATGCATGCGAAAGCTGGAAATCAACTAAAGAAATAGACAAGAAATTACACTCTTTTGAAAACAAATGACTAAGGAAAATACTTGGTATAAAGTGGAATGAATTCAAGAACAATGCAGAGATAAGACAGATAAGCAAAAACAACCTGTCTCATGGGTGATTAGAAAAAAAGAAGATGGACATATGTAGGCCATGTGATGAGAAGAAACAATCAGAGATTACCAAAACAAACTATCATGTGGAGTACAACAGGCCGAAGAAAAAGAGGTCAATCACATGAAACTCTGAAAGGACATTGCTAAGAGAAGTCAGTTAAGCGGGCATAACATCCCTTGATGAAGTTGAAAGACTCGCCGAGACTAGGAAAACTTGGCAAACAACTATGCGAGCCCTATTTGACGATTAACGGCACGGGAAGGATGTAAGATTTAAGATGAATGACATCTATAACAGTAACTATGTCCCATCAGACCTTTTGCAATCAATTTTCATTGCCCTACCAAAGAAACAAGGTGCAGATGAATGTGAAGACCATCGAACCATTAGTCTTATGAGCCATGTTACAAAAATCTTGCTTCGTCTTGTTGTGAGAAGAGTCAGGGACAAAATAAAACCAGAAATCCCTGAAGAAAAGTGCGGCTTCGTCGAAGGAAAAGGCGTAAGTAATGCCATATATATATAATGAGACTATTGATGGAGAGATCAATAGAAGTAAAGACGAATCTATACTTATGCTTCATAGACTACTGTAAAGCATTCGATAAAGTGAGACACATATAAATTATAAGAATGCTGGAAGACATCAACATAGATGGGAAAGATCTGAAACTTATCAAAAACATATACTGGCAGCAATCAGCAGCAATGAAGGTTGAGAACCAAATAGGAGCATTCCAAGACATAAAATTGGGAGTAAGACAAGGATGTGTTCTATCTCCTGACCTCTTCTTCTTGTACAGCGAAAACATAATGAGAAATATAGAGAACATGCCAGGAATATCAGTTCAGTTGGTGGGTACACTTAACAACTTAAGATATGCAGAACAAAGCTCTGATTGGTAAAAATGAAGGGGAGCTACAGGATCTTCTGGACATCGTGGTTCGTGAAAGTAAAAAATAAAGGTCTCAGCCTGAACAAAAAGAAGACTGAAGTGATGGTCATCTCAAAGAAAAGAATACCACCAAAATATAGCATTACCATCTATGGCACAAATCTGAAACAAGTTGATAGATTCAAGTACTTAGGAATGATTATAACAACTGATGGGAAATGTCACAATTAAATAAAAAGCAGACGTGCTCATGCCAAGTTAGCATTCCTGACAATGAGACACATCTTGTGCAACAGATCCATATCAACGGAAACACGATTCCGAATATGTAAATGTTACATCGAGCCAATTTTGTTTTATGGATGTGAAGCATGGTCTATGAATAAGAGAGTACAGCGAGAAATAGAGGCCATGGAAATGTAGTTCATAAGAAGGATGTTGAAGGTACCATGGACAGCTAAGAAAACCAACGAAGAAGTCTTTAAATAGGCTGGAGTTAAAAGGCAAATTATAGCAAGGATCAGAGGCAGATAAACGAGATTTATAGAACATTTCTTGAGAAGAGGAAAACTGGAACACACTGTGGCAACTAGAAAAATTGAGGGAAGAAGAGACAGAGGAAGACAGAAAGAGAAGTTACTGGATGGGCTGTCAGTGTGGCTAGGAAGAAAGTCACCGGCGGATCTCATAATCAACGCAAAAGACAGGGAATTGTGGAGAGAAATGATCGCCTATGCCACGCGGCACGGCAGTTAGATTAGATTAGATTAGAGTGTCAAAAACACTCTGTCTTTGTTCTTTTTTTTTAAATTTCAATTCTGACTTTTAAAAGGTGAACTTTGCTGTTGGTCTCCAGATAACTGTTTTCACTAAGACTGTTGGGGATCACGACTGTTTCATCTACTTTTAGCACGACCTGCGATCTTGTAGCCTACGTCCAACTCTTATTACTGATTCCCTGCAGGTCAGGCTTTCTTGAGCACAGAACATTCATTTTTCTTATTTAGGAACTAAACAGTTGTAACTCTGCATGTTTCACTAAGCGAATACTTCAGCAATTTCACGTGAAGAATCGCTCTAAATTCTAAACTAGTCTTTGCCAGCATTATGACTCTTGCCGGAAACGTCAAGTCTAGACATTCATGAAAGAAAAAATAGGTGTATATCTAAAACATTAATCAAAGAAAACAAACTAGCGTATATTTCAGCTTAGATTACGAAACAGAAGCCCTTCAGTCTGTGATAACCACCGGAAGACATATTTTTTCATTAACTCGTTCTCTGCTATGTTATTTTCATCCTCTGCCAGAGAACAAATTTCTGACAAATTTCGGAGAATGGAAAGTAAAAAAAAAAGCTGCTCTATTTTATTTTAAGTTGAGTTAAAAATATGCTATTTTTCGTTTTATTTAGACTATGTCATAAATAGCGCTATGAGCGCTGATCCGCATACATTTATACTCCACCGACTCTGACAGCGTCGCTAAGCTGAAGTCACTTAATGCGTAACACACTAAAGAATGTCCTTTGCTTTAAAAAAAAAAAAACCAAGGAAAATCATATTCTCGCACTTAATTAAGAACCAGTCTATGAACATTTAGTTGTACCACAGTTAAAACCCGGAGCTGGCCGTAGGGTAAAGTGACCTTATCAGTTATCCAGGACTTCACACTTGCTAGGGTCAGAGATATGGTTTAAAGTTCTGAAGGATATGTATTTATATATTTATATTTTTGGTGAGCACTCCAGAAATAATTTGCTCTCTTTAAACGCATGACAGGTTCTCGCGTGTTTTATTTGCAAACAACAATCTACGATTCACTCAGAAGACATGAAAAAAGGCATGCAACTAACTCTTTTACCACCAGACAAAAAAATCCCAAGACCATGCAAACAAATTTATAATAAATATATTCGCTGCTTTAACTAGGACATGAAGTGATGCTCATAAACAAGTTTAAAATCTAAATCTCCACAGATCGCACAGAGGAAGTTATTTAAAATTTTTTAAAAAGCATTAAGATCAAGCTGTGAAAAGAGTTACGACTGTATGTCATAATGACACTTTCCTCACAGAAGACGGATATGGAGCGAGTTGTGCATCATTTTGTTGAACGGTTTCGCTCACGACTGATTCTTCCTATATTTGATTGGCATAATCGATTACACTAATAATAAAGCAGGTTTGGTTTGCCTGATTCTGCCTTGCTTGAGAACGGAGCCGGAATCTGAAAGAATGTTTCAGCTCGTGTTCATAAATGCCATCCCCCTCTTCCCCCTACAATTCCTCCCTCTTCGCCAAAGCCAGAAAATGTCTGACCTTGACTTTTGACTTCAAGTTCCTGGAATCTAGAAAACATAAATATGGTGTGCACCGATTATCGCACTCTACGTGTGTAAAACGAACAACTGATCTTAGAAAATTAAACGTGATTTATTAGAAAATATTTACCATATATCCCGCCATATAAAACGCAAATTACCCCCCCCCCCCGGCCAAAAAAAAAAAACAACAACAAAAACTCCAAAAATCATGCAGCGTTCTATACCCCGAGGGTTAACTTTGGATAGGTCTTGGGGTAGAAGTTAGCAGCACTAGACTAACACCTATATCCTCGTGTTTAACCCACTGGTCACCTGACAGCCATAGAATCAAACATTTATGATTATAATTGATTAAACTATGACTACAAACCAAAATAATATTAACATATTTTTTAAACCCCCCCCCCCCCCCACAGCCACAACCTCATCGCTCGATATTCTCACGTTCTTTGTTTCCAGACACTTAGTCACGTACCGTATTTGTCAACCGTAACATTTTGCTCTTGACATTTGAGTATGAATGAATCATCAGTTGAAAACTGAAACTGAAAACCTATACTAAATCTATAAGATTACTACAACATCTTGATGTAAATGTGCGAGGCCGCTGTCATAGATTTAACAAATACCATGCCATTTCGAAGCAGTAATCAGAAGTTTGTAATTTCACTTTTAGTCAAAGAAAAAATAAATCTGAAGCGAAAACAGGAGTTAGACAAAGATGTATCCTTTCGGCTACACTTTTCATCAGACTACAGACTGGGCGATGAACAAAACAACAGAATTCTCCCAAAGTTGTATCAAATGGATAATGTTCTCCCTCCTTGAGGATGTGGATTATCACTCTTAGCACATACTCACCACTATATATAAGAGAAAACAGGCACTCTAGATACAATTAGCAGACAACTAGGACTGAACATCAGTGTAAAGATTTCAGAAATAATGGAAGCAAACATAGAAATCCAAACAGCAATTAAAATTAATGACCACATTCTAACAGAAACAGATACTTTCATATAACCTGACAGCACGTGGGGTAAAGACTATGCTGGTGATGTCTGTTAAAGAAGTATCGGCCAGCTCCTGGCTTTTTAGCTATACACAGGGACTTGAAAAAATAACTGTCATGACCTATTCCCAATTCCACACCATGCTTGGCCTCAACATCTTCAACGCATCGGCTGCAAATAACACCAGGTGGCAGTTCCAAAGAGGCAAGAAGAAGAAAAAGAAGAAACACCTTTCCAGCATACTAACACCTGATGGAGAACAAAATAATAAAGACATAATGAGTGGAATAAATAAAGCAAGAACAGTTTTCATTAATCTTAGAAACATCTGGAAGTCTTCCCAGTACAGTAAAGTAAAGGTAAAGGTAATCCTGTCGTGCCTTAGAGGCACATAGGGATATGGTGTTAGTGTCCATATTTTCCTTGACCTGTCAGCACACTAGAGGGTGATATGGTCAGTATGACTCCTGGCTGCCTTTCCTTCCCCAACTCCAGAAGGAGTCGGGTACCCATTTCTACAGCTGGGTGACAGTACTGGAAACAAACTAAAGATCTACCAAAGTTGTGTGTTATCCATACTCCTCTATGGAGCAGAATCCTAGCGAGCAATTGAAAAGGAAATGGGCAAATTATCCTCATTCCGCACAACCTGCCTCGATGTAGAATATTTACTGCTCACAGTCAATAAATAATAGGGGCCTACCTCCGCAGTGTGAGCTAGAAGATATGCATGTCATGACAATCAAAGCTGGAAATGGAATGGTCATGTTCTCCGAAGGAACCCCAGCAACATCGCTTCAACAACAGCCATGCGATGAGCGCCAGACTGGGGAGGGGGGGGGGGGAAGAGATCAGTACCTGCCTGGGCGGGAACTGTAGAAGCAGAAACGAGTATCATGCAATACAGTCTGGGTACAAACTGCCCGCAGATCATGAGAAGCCGAGAGAGTTTGTTGCCAACTGGCAAGATTCTACAAGGTGTAGTGGGAAGTGATTATGTAATCGATCACAACCAGGGACGTGGATGGATGGATGGATGGATGGATGGATGGATGGATGGATGGATGGATGGATGGATGGATGGATGGATGGATGTTGTGGTGCCAACGCCTTTCATGGACAAAAATGGCGTCATTGTCAACCTCGCATTTATGTGAATTTTCAATGGTGAATAAAGAAAGAGTAAAATTCCCGTTTCCATGCCATTTAGGCATATTGGGGATTCGGTGTTAGGCCCGTATTTCTATGGCCTTTGGCACAGGAAAGGGTGATGTGGTCAGTATCACTCTGGCCGCATTTGCCTTCCAAGATTTCTCTGTTTCAGCGGTGAATAGTAATGTTAATAAACTCTGGATAAAATACTCAGCTCTGATATACCACAGTTCTTATTTTCTTAATAAAATCATTCACAAATGTGTTAACCTAATGAATAGTCGTATGCTGAAGCTCTAGCCAAAATTTGTATCAACAAAATGGCGTTAGCTGATAGCGTTCACCATGAAAAAGTCTGAAATAAAATGTCAGAATGTGATACTGCATTTACATGAAACAAAAAAATGGATCTTTAAGAGTGCGTCCTATATGGCGAGGAAAAACGTATTTCTGCGTGAGTTACTTTAAATCATTATGGCCTTATTGACGCTATCGAGGCACGAGTTAACAAACTATGGGAAGTAATCTGTTGTTTTCTATATGAGCTACTCCTTCACAGTTATCGTACCCTTGAATGGGGACATATTTTCATCATAATCTGAGACCTAACTTCCAACCTTTCACCACAATAATATCCACAGGCAAGGAAAAGTATACACACCGGGGTACACAGTACACAAAAATGCATGTATTTAGGAAACATTTTCAACAGATTTTTTTAATGAAAAATATTTTCAGTATAACTTTCCGGTAATGGCAAAGTTAAAATTCCCGTTTCAGTTCCAGGCATATTGGGGATACTGTGTTGAGCCCGCATTTCCGTGACCTTCGGCACATGAAAGTGTGATGTAGTCAGTATCACGCCTGGTTGTATTTAGTATCCCAGATTTCTCTAGTACCAATTTTTAGAGACTGGGTGGAGCCCGGGACCTTTTTTAGTGTGTACCAGAAAAAAAACACCTATGTTGGGACTCGAACCCAATACCACCAGATTAGTAAATCGAGTGCCTAACCATTCTTCTAACCAGGGCGCCATAACTTAATTGTTGGCAGTTAAAATATTTTGGTCATGTTAAAAGGCATAATTCATTCATTCATTCATTTGCATGTCCCTTGCGGAACTTTGCCTCCCTAATAGCTCTCCTGTAGGCCTCTCGGTTGTGAGCAAGATGGCCTGCCGCTGCTGCATCCATTTGCAGATCGTCAACGACGTCTTGCAGCCATCTTCGTTTTGGTCTTCCTCTCGTTCTTTTTCCCATTATGGATCCTTCCAATACGGTCTTCTCTAAATAAGAAAAGGCATAATACAATAATGAAAACCATACCAGAGTGAAAAGTAGAAGGAAAAAGAGCCAGGGGTCGACAACGAAATAGACTGGGGATCAGCAACAACAACAAATGGACTAGACTGAGTTTGGTCATATGCACTGTGAAAATGAAGGACAGCGCAAGTTGGAGGATCAAAGTTGCCAACCTTCCATGGAAGGGGGGGGGGGCAAGATGACGATGACGATTATTTTGTGGTCAGTTATGTAAATCCAATACTTATCAAATCATTCACGAGAAAAACTGATTGGCAAAACAATACAGTTCTCGAAAATTTCAACAGTCTGCTTCAAAATCGTCTTATGTGACGAAAAGTGTCATCTTTAAGAGTACCTAATACCACTTACATTTGATTGGTTGAACTTTATATGTCAAGAGTGAACAACTGACCAATCAAGCCATCTGACATTCTGCCCTTCTTTTTCAGTAGGATGAAATGACAAGCCTGATGCGTTTCTCTCTTACCCCACACGCTCAGTACAGGAAGTAGCTACGAGTACATACATTTAACAAAAACCATTACTCTCCCCAGTCTTGCGCGTTAATAAATATCTCCCAAACTACTGCCTAGAAGTCAGTATAAAGTCATATTTACATTCAGTGCTTGCACAGTCTATGTCAAAGGTTTATGGGCAGACAGTGGACGGCGCATGAAATTTCTTATGTGACAGAATAGATAAGAATAAACGTGACTAACTATGGAAGCTCGAAATGTCTAGTATACAAAAGTTGCTTCACAACATTCATGATCTTTGTGATCTTAATCTAATCTAAATGTGACTAGATCGTGAATTGTTTTATGAATGGAATCGGCAAATCGAATTTTTAAAATGTAGGGACAGGACATATGAATAAGTTTGATCGCCCACGTCAACCGACACCGTGCTGATGTTGCTGATGGTGATAATAAAACAATAATAATATAAAAATCAGCATAGACTGCGAAGATATCAGGAAAATAACGAATGTAATTATTTACCACCGGCTTTGGGACTTTTATGTGGCCAGTTTAAAAAACGTTGACAAAATTCTCTAACCTTTATACTACGCGTGGGCATGAAGAGTGGCCAAGAAAACACACGAAAAGAAACATGAGGGATGGATGTTACATTAAATTATAATGTGCGGTGCCAAGAAAGGAGACACAATCGTTGTTCACAACGGTCCCTATGAAGCCTCCTCAAACATTTGCGGCATTCTTTTGTTGTGTTCCATAGTGTTAATGATAGAAGTTAGTATTGAGGGGTCTTGGTTAATAATTAAGTTTTACTGTCTGAGCTGAAGGTTTAGTTATGTTGTCAAGTTTCATGCTACAAAAAGTGTAAGCTAGAGCTGGAGGTTTAGTTGTGTTGTCAAGTTTCATGCTACAAAAAGTGTAAGCTAGAGCTGGAGGTTTAGTTGTGTTGTCAAGTTTCATGCTACAAAAAGTGTAAGCTAGAGCTGGAGGTTTAGTTGTGTACTCAAGTTTCATGTTACAAAAAGTGTAAGCTAGAGCTGGAGGTGTAGTTGTGTTGCCAAGTTTCATGCTACAAAAAGTGTAGGCTAGAGCTGAAGGTTTAGTTGTGTTGCCAAGTTTCACGCTACAAAAGTGTACGTTTGAGTTAAATATTTTAAAAAATGTTAAGTAAAGTTCAAGGCTTCAAAAATATAAAAAGGTAAAGGTAAAGGTAATCCTGTCATGCCTTAGAGGCACATAGGTATATGGTGTTAGTGCCCATATTTTCCCTGACCTGTCGACACGCTAAGAGGGTGATATGGTCAGTATCACGCCTGTGCCCTTGTGCAAACTTTATAACAACAAACAAACAAAAAAGCCGTAGAATGCATGATGAAAATATTTATATAACTGTTAATGAATACAAAGAACAACGCGAAATTACTCTGCAACATGGGGATCACACTTTAAAAAAACAATTATGTTACTACACTAGAACATGTAACCAGAATGCTCCAAAGCTGCAGAAACGGAACATAAAAGTGTGTGTCATTCTGTCTTTAAGTATTTGGTTCAGATAAGTAAAACAGCAGCCCAATCAATGATCAGAAACCCATGCAAAAACAAAACAAAACAAAACAAAACAAAAAAACTACTGCAGTTTACCTGGGGGAAAAAATGACACTATCAACTTTTCCCTCAGGATTTTGTGTATCAGAAAAAAAAGTAATAATAAAATCGCTGAAATTTGTTACCTGGAGAAACTGCATCATTTTAAGAAGATAATTACTGGTGTCAGTGGTACTTTCTGCCTGGATTTATATGTAGGCCAAAAGATAAGACACAAACGTTTACTAATTTAGTACGGTTTATAATGCTTCAATAACTGAACGTTGGTAAACTGAATGTGTGTAATATTCGGGTTGAAAATATGTAAAGTAAAACAATTTAATCCAGTATATATTTCATTCGCTTTAATTAAGATCTTACCTCGACACCAACAACAATCATCCCCCCTCAACCCCTCTCTAAAATTTTTCCCCCACACCTTTCTGGTTGGGGAATTAAAAGAACGAAATGCCATTGCTACGACGACTCATGAATATTTGCAGGAATTCTACTTCCTCATATTATGGGAAATTTATTCGGAACCATTGGTCGATTCTCGTCTGCTTACTTCGTCCAACACCTACGGATATCTGTCCTGGATAGAAGTAAATATGTGATCATCTTTCACAGCCCTGCGTAAATGTGTACCTCAGCCAGGGTGTATGGTGTGACAAATTACGTTTAATTTAGACTAAAGCATCATGCCGAACGACAAAAATAAGTTGAAGTTGACTATTTCCGTGTCGGAGCCGTCGGGAGACGGAAGCGAGTAAGTTTTGATTCTGATCATGAATTTATGTTCGTGACTGGCCCTTCCTTTTCCCGTTAAGTTAATGCATAAAAAATGTGCATGCATATTATTTACACTTGTCGTGCTTTCAAGCATATTAGAAAAGGAATTACATGATAAATATGCAGTGTTTTTTTAAGGAATATTTTTTTTTATAAATAGGAAACTACGAGGCTTTGGTACGGTAAAGTAAGAGAACAGTTTTATAGGATTAGACCTCGAAAAAATCGTGTTTCTTAAAACTGGTCTTTGCTTGAAGTCAGGGTATGTAGCATATTTTTATATTTGTTATAGTTGCGTTTCTGACTTCCTTTATATTTGTTTATTGTTGGTTTTATTTTCTATCTGAAATGAAGAGGTCGAAGTATAACATTGTTATTTTTCTAGTTATAGTAACTTTCAGGTTTTATTATTTTTTTTTTTAAACATGATGTTTTTAAAGGATTGGCTTAAAGGATTTGTAAAGTGGCTTGATTTTTTTGGGGGGGGATCAATGTTGGTAGCATTTACCTGTTTGTTTACATAGAGTTGTGCACACATAAAACTGTGCAATAAGTTCTCAGACAACAGGATTATCTTTATATAGTGAATAATTAGACCAACTTCTTGATCACAGAGCCTATGCAACTGTCTACAGAAGAAGAGATACAGTAACTCAACATAAGATATGTAATTTTTTAACCTCTGTCTTCTCCAGACAAAACATATGACACAGGTGAATGAAGATAGCAACAGCCTGATATAAGCATAACTTAACTTCTCATATGTGTGATTAAGATTCATATAAAATATAAGTTGGAAGATTTAAACTGCATGTTATCTTGGTAGGCTTATGTGGAACATAAATTTCATCTAGATTTTAAGATAAATAATTTTATGCTGATTTCTGGTCAAGATTTTAATAAGATTCGTGACTTAAACCTAGATTTTAATAAGTTCCATAGATCTGCAGTGGTTCTAGCATCACTTTATAGTTTTATATTTTAAATTACTAGAGTCACATAGTAAGCATGATAGACCTGAAAAACTGGCATAAAAATTGTGCATGTTCCTTATGTTTGAGGATTCTTAAGGAAAATACCTATATATTGTAAATGTTTGGTGTGCTTTAAGAGTGCTGTAAGAAACATAGTCACACTAGGTTCTAAGGACTGTCATAGCTGGAGGTGGGGTGGAGGATACTCTCTCCACTCCAATTAAATGTCTCCAAGGCATTTGTCTCAAATAGCCTCTGACAGTCAAGTCCAGATCCTGGCCATCTCATGGTGGAACTGTTCAGACTGACAGGAGAAGGGGGAAAGGCGAATATCTGGCGCCTGAAAGCCAGATGTTTCGGGTAGATGAGAGTTTTTTTGGTAGCTCATCTGAGAGAAGGAAAATTCTGATTTAAAACCCGCTGCTGGAGAGATTCTTCAGCTGCCATGTGTGGAGTGGGGCTCCTCCCAGCCAGTGAATAAAAGTGCGAATGGGGTTGCCATGCAGCGCCACTAGAAAAGGTGAAAGAAAGGATTAAGTGAAGTAATCAGTAGTCTCAAGGTCAGGACTGGTCAAATCACAGCACCTCTGCTCTGGAGGTTGGCCACGTCCTATGTGCACTCATACTGGGCGAATTGCCTGAACTGACTTAACCCAAGGGTTAAGACACTGCTGGCGAGATTCTTCGGATGCCACACGTGGAGTGAAACTCCTCCCGGTCAATGAAGAAAATGCGAAAAAACAATTAGGGTTGCCGTGCGGCGCTGATGTGAAAAGATGATAGAAAGGATAAAGTGAAGCTTAATTGGTATGTCCAGTAGTCTTGTGGCGAGAGCTACTCATACCACAGCACCTCTGCCAGCCACATCCAATATACACCTATACTGGTGAAATATGCCTAAACCAGCTTAAACCAGGGGTGAAATTTGATGGCTACTCATATCATGGTACCTCTGCTCTGGAGATCAGTCACGTCCTAAACATGGCCATACTGAGATAATACGCCTAAACAGGCTTAACCCAGGGGTGAAACTTACTAATGGTGAGGATTCATCCTCCTGGACAAAAGCTCCGTCCTGGTCACAACTAGGAAGGGTAGCAGCCACGGCCACAAAATGTTGAAGTCAGAGACACTGGACCAGTACAGTCTAGATATGCAACCACCTCTCACCCGGCGGGGATGTATGCGTATCCAAATCACGCTGAGGTTTTCTGTGAGAAAGTCCAACGCTGGACTGGATGGGCAACCACCTCTCACGCAGCAGGGATATACTGATATCCAAAACACGTCGAGGTTTTCCAGTGAGAAAGTCCAACTCTAGATTAAACTGGTGCAGTGAAAACCACAGTGTCATGCAATCCCGCTTCTGCGACCCACCAATAATTCAGGCCCAAGCCCTGTGATACTCTGAACCTCTTGTGATCCTCTTGGGGATCTCTTGTGGGCCTCTCGGGGACCACAGGACACATCGAGGGGTAAATTCAGCAGGATCACAGGGCAATCTTGGTGGTAGAAGCGGAAGGAGAAGAAGAAGATAGTCACACTAGTACATAATGACATTGGAATGTTGCAGTTTGTAATTGTAATCTGTCATGCTGATGCTGTGGATTGGAGATCTGACTAGGACTATGAAATTAGAGTGACAAAAAATTTTGGGTAAAATCAAAGTCAGTAGAAATATATCATTTATGTTGGAGTAGGAGTCAGATTGTTAAAACAAAAACAAACAAACAAACAAACAAAAACAAAAAAGAGGGTACCTTGAGTACAAAGTAGTTTTAATGGAGTTGGAGCTGACAAACAATATATATTTATGAATTTATAGAATTTAGTTCATTCATTTATTTATTTATCAGCTCATAATTCATATGCATGTCCCTTGCAGAAATTTACCTCCCTAACAGCTCTCTTGAAGGCCTCTCAGTTGTAAGAAAGATGCCCTACTGCTGATGCACCCATTCTCAAATTGACAACAATGTCTTGTTACCATCTTTGCTCTCTTGGTCTTCCTCTCTTTCTTTATTCCATTATGTACCTTTCCAATATCTTCTCCAGACTCTCATGATGTTCATTATGATGGAAATACTTTTAGTTGTATAACACAGAATGGGGCATACAAATCAAAGGTTTGATGTACTGATTCTAAAGTCATGCCTGTTACCTTTTTCTTTGGTTTCTGCAGTGTGACTTCATAACTCTGAATAATCATATATAACAAAACATATTTTTTTCTGTGACAGCCGTCAGAATGGAGCACAACAAAACTTGGAAGCTTTACAGCAGAAGTTACAGGAACTGGACATTGATGACCAGCAGAGAGAGAGACTTGAGGAGTTTCTAACCCAGAAACAGAAGATTGGTGAACTTGTGGAGGAAGATTTTGAGAAGCTTGGAGAACTGGGTGCTGGCAATGGAGGTGTTGTAACCAAAGTCTTACATCACCCATCTGGACTCATTATGGCTCGTAAGGTGAGCTAAAGGAATAGAGAACTAAACATTCGTCTAAAATATTTTGTGAAGTATCATTGGGTTCTGGTGTTTTTATTACAGCTGGTGTAGTGTGTGTTTTGAACAGTGAACAGAATGTTCATAACAACCAGTGCTGCGAAGATATTGGAGCACAGCTTTGTATTCAATAATGGATGGATTACAGTGACCAGCTGAAGACCTGAAGTAGGTAAAGAAGAAAATAGTTCCTTTCAAGCCTCACTTTTCAAGGATGGTGGTGATTCCTGCTCCGATAGCCAGAGGGGACCTGTTGCTAGAAGCACTGATGGTGAAATGGCATAGGATCTCAACTAGCTGTAGGCTGTAATTCACTGGCCCTGATAACTGCACCATTGTATTAACAACCATCTTTGCTCTCTGTTATTAGCATGCAGTTGTTAACTCAGATGGTGCTTGTTTTGCTTCTGTATTATTATTGATTAATCATGTTTTTTTACCAATCTTTCAAGTGATGGATATCCTGCTTGTGAAAATATTAGTAATAAATGATTCATAAAATTGCTTCTAGGTACTGTTGTAGCCAGAAATGACACTGTGGGCATACTAATAGCTCTGATTACATGCTCCCATGATACTCGTAGCTCTGGTTAAATACTCCCGTGATACTCTTAGCCCCCATGACCAACAGTATTTGACAATGGATGTCATGCTTCTTGGCTTGTTCAGGTAGTGTCAAACATTAACTGACAGATTATGAAGTGAAAGCAGATCTCTAGTGCCCAAAAGCCAGGAAGCTTAGACAACTGAGGCCTGTGGACAAACAACATCATGCAAAGATCATATAAGCCTGGACCAATCCTTGCAGTAAGTATTTATCTGAGCCATTATCTTTCAGTAAGTAATATCATGCAGAGAGCATATAAACTTGAACCAATCCTCTCCGATAAAAAAAAAAAAGATATATATCATGTAAACCAGAAAAAGATTACTGTTTTTATGATGGATTAAATGAATGTTATATGTAAATGTATACATTTTGCAGCTCATTCATCTCGAAATAAAGCCCATGATTCGAAATCAGATCATTCGAGAGCTGAGGGTGCTTCATGAGTGCAACTCCCCGTATATTGTTGGATATTATGGTGCTTTCTACAGTGATGGAGAAATTAGTATTTGTATGGAGTATATGGTAGGTGGAAATGTTTTGCTTCAGTTTAGTTTTTGGTTTGTTTTTTGGATTGTTTTTTGTTTGTTCAACAGATTTATATGTATTAAAGGTAATCCTGTCATGCCTTAGAGGCACATAGTGATATGGTGCCCATATTTTCCTTGACCTGTCAGCACACTAGTGGGTGATATGGTCAGTATCACACCTGGCCGCCTTTCCTTCCCCAACTCCAGAAGAAATCAGGTACCCATTTCTACAGCTGGGTGACCAGGTTTATATGTACACAGCTCATTTATTTCAGTATGCCTTTGAATAAGTTTATTGTTACTTGTTTTTTAAATGTATGTGTGAGATGCATGAAGGGAGGTTATGTTGAGAGGAAAGGCATGGAGCTGCTGTGGAGTAGTGCTGAAGTTTTGATCTTGTTCCTTTTTCCTCAAGATCTATGAACAGGATATTCTTTGCAGCCAGTGCAGTGAATGTATTGAAGCACAGTTTTGAATGGGTTATGCTGGCCGTCTGGTAGACCTGGAGCGAAGCTAAGAAGCTGAATGTGCCCAATTCCTCATGGCAGATCCCACCACCATGAGGATCGTAGTGACCTGCCCAGTTGGCCAGGCTGAGCTTGTTACTTGGAGCAACACAAGAGGAGTAGGACAGGCTCTTGGCCAGCTATGGTTCACTGGTCTTGACATTGCTGTTGCTGTAACAACGGTGAAATTATTTCCTTCTTTATTCTTTATTTTAATTTCTCTCCCCCCCCCCCCCCCCCCCCCCCCCACAGGATGGTGGCTCATTAGATTTAATCCTGAGAAAAGCTGGTAGAATCCCAGAACCAGTACTTGGAATTATTAACATTGCTGTAAGTATAGTGATGTTTATTTTTTCTGCTTCTAATTCTTTTAACTCTGTGTTCTTGACCAAGTAATAAGTGTGTTCATTGCACCATGTGAGGTTTTACAAACTGGGATTAGTGCAGTTCACATAGTTCTTACCCTCTTTCTGTGACCAAACTGTGATGATAGCTTTCACATTGCACCTCCACAGTTCTTCTCCAAGTTGTTTGTCATTGATCTCCCATTCTTGCACTTCCAGTATTCATTTTTTTATTAACAGAAAAATATACTACACAACTTTCAAACAGTAAGACTATAAGAGTTCTACATGGTTAAATTCTTACAAATAAATTAACTTTAGTTAATAGGTAGGAGCAGCTTTATTCATTAACAAAAGTTATAAAGTTGGAACATTTTTATTTAATTTGTTTCATAAAATAACACGCAGGAAGAAGTAATTGAAAAGAAGATAAAAAGGCTAGATTTACATGTTAGGAAAGAAGCAAACTATGCAACAAATAAAGGTTCAGAAAATAAAAAATAAAAATTCAGCTTACCTGTTGACTGTAGCGAAAGCAGGGGAGAATAGTGTATGCATTATATGTAGATCTCCGAAAATTGTAAGACAGTCAGACCCACTGGCAGTAAAGAACTGGGTGGTGGAGGGATGCAGTGGTAGTCCAGCAAAGATGCATATATTCTATTCATTTCTATCTTAGTTTTCAAAGGCCAGGTAGTAATTTCTGTCATCGGAATGACAGTATGTGATGGAATGTGCTTGCAAGTCTGCTATACCCCTAAGGCTGAGTTATTGAAATGATGAAGAACTGATTTGGAAGCATTCTAGGAGATGTTGTAGAGGTTTTCTTTTTTTTTTTTTATAGAGTTTTACCTAATCACAGGCCAGCAAAAGCTAACCAGTTTTGTTTCCCAGTCTATTTAGCAAGGTAACACAGTGGGATCAGTTACATTCTCCTGTTCCAAGATTAGTTGGCTGTTTTTGTTTTTTAATGTGGCTCTGTACCAGATTATCTTTCAGTTTGAGCTGCCATTTGGAGACTGATAGGGAGAGTTCAGAGAAAATTTTGCAGATATCGGTTTCTTCTACAACTGCACAGCTCATTTCTGATAGCCGTGAAGTAAAATAGATTGGCGTTATATCTTCATTATGTAAAACAGTAGAGCTCTGTAGTATATTATGTTGGTACATTTAATTAAACTTTCATGAACAAGATTTTGTTCAAAGTGCATTGATTTTTCAGGTTCTCAAAGGACTGTCATACCTGAGAGAAAGACATCAAATAATTCATAGAGGTAAGTTTTCTCTTCATTTGTTCAGCATCTGCTTTGTACATTTTGGTTGCTCTTGTAAACAATAAATGAGTACAGGTATATCTTATATCTTACAGGTATATAGAACATTATTTTGTATTTTAAAAAAACCCACCATGTGTGTGTGTGCATGTTTTTTTTCACACAATAATTCTTGATTCATGTTGTGATTTAAAGATGTTTAAATTTGTTTTTATGTTTTTCTCTATAATTTTTTTTTTCAGTTAAGTTGCAGTAGTTAACTATGAATAATTTGTTTGAGGTCAAAAATTGTTTAAAAAGTGATTTTTATTATGTAGCCCAGAATTGATATTTTGAATTGTATTGTTCATCAGATACACAGTAAACAAATAACACAGCCATTCAAGCGGTTTTAAAAAATGTTTGTTTTTTTTTTTAAAACTGCTAGTCATATGGTTTAGTTCTATAGTCGAGAGTTAATATTTTTAAGCTACTGTAGATTCAAACAATCGATACTGCATCATTGTCCAGTGAAACTCATGTCTGAAGCTTATTTTATTACACATGTTTGTGGGTCATGGATAAAGTTTCATGGGTTAAGAGTTACTAATGTGTGAGAGAAGAGGAAATGAACAGGCAGAAACAGATTCATTTTGTGATGATTTGGAAAAATCAGGTCAGATACATGAAGGTATCATTTGAAGCAAGGTGGATTAATTGATTGTGATGTTCATCTGATGCGCAGTGTGTGGTTAATGACCAGCAGGATGTCCAACTCCTAAAGTCTAAAAAAAGCATTTCTTGTCTCTGAATCAACTCAGTTTTTACAGTCAAGTGAAATAGTTTACATTTTAGCAGTATTTATCAATTCACAAAAGTCAATAAGAAGTGAACTTATTTAGTTTCATTCCATTGAAATACATTTTCTAATATAATCAATATTTATAACTTATTAGTCTGATGATGACAAAACATTAAAACACAGTTTTTTTGTGCATATTTATAACTTATTAGTATGATGACAAAACATTAAAACACAGTTTTTTGGCTACAAAATAGAGCCTAAAAACATTTTTTTCAACTTGAGCGTCCATAGTTTTATTTCAGATAGCTAATTTATAGTTGTGTAGGCTTGAATCTGTCAATGTTGTTTTCATTAACCAGCTAACTTTTCCTTTGTGCTCGCTCAAAAGATGTGAAACCATCTAATATCCTCGTAAATTCAAGAGGAGAAATCAAATTGTGCGACTTTGGTGTCAGCGGTCAGCTCATAGATTCAATGGCAAATTCGTTTGTAGGAACCAGATCATACATGGCTGTAAGTATTCAGGTTTATAGTTTGCATTTATGTTACAATTAATCTATTTGATGGAAATTATAACTCTGTGGTAAGTGAAAACGGGTAACCACTGGTGGTTAACACCACTCAGCCCCTAAGGCTAAACTTAGTGAGGGCCTCCATCCCTTCCAGTCTGTACCATCCATCTCCTGATATATGGCCTGATTCTCCTCTGGTTGCAATCTCTGCTATTACTGTATGACCTTGTATTGTACAGATCAAACACAGCTGATATGTCACTGTCCTTTAGGTAGCATAGCAGGCTAGTACAGCAATAGTCGTGACAATGGGGCCCGAGCACTTAAGAGGCCCCTAGACTTAATCCTGTATAGTCTCTTGGACAATCTGCCACTGCAGGTACCTGCATAAAATCTGTAACATAAAACAGAGTAACATGTGTTAGAAAATCCAGTGACTCTCCTGTGATGAGATAGCAGAAAGAGTGGTAGAAAATACATGATATTCACATACAGATCAATTCCCATATATGTTGTCTTCTGCATGCAATCTCAAAAAAAGTATTGTTCGAATTCTCATGTATACGAGTCAGTGCACAAGTTGACAGTGATTGAACTTTTTAATTTAAAAAAAAAGATTAAGTGTAACTTTTATGTTTCTGGTTGTTTAATTAAATGACCAGAAACATAAAAGTTACACTTAATCTTTTATTAAACAATTGTTTATACTATTTAACTCTTTGTGTACTGGAGGTTTTTCTCACAAAATACCAAGGAGGGTAAATTTCACAGTGTGGAGTGGGATGGTTGTCACATTTAAAAGAATGACAAAGGCATAGTCTGAATTGTAGTATGACATATTATACATTAGTTTAAACAGGATAATTGTATTTTGTTTTTCTAATAAAATTTTTAGTATGTTATTAGTATACAACAGAAAAAAAGAGCTAAGAACTGAGAAGAAAGAATGGAAAATGAAGAAATTGGAATAATGCTTTTTTGTCTTACCCCTCAAGTTAATCCACTGTAGTTGGTCAAATATATCCATAATTAATAAAAAATATACACAAACATCTTTTCTTCACATATCCTCCAAAATTTACATGAAAACATACACTAATTATACATTTACAGTAAACTAAAAACACCAAGTGGGTAGGTAATATTTACATGAAAACAAGTGGGCAGTGACTAATATTTACCAGAAAACAGGCCATTGTGTTTTTTTTAATTTGAAGCATTCTATTTACAACATTTAATTTTTTAAATTACACAATCTCCAGCATTGCTCACTGTGATATTACAGCTAGTACTAGCAAAAAGCTGAGAAGTAGTATCACCAGCTACCTTTCTAGCACGTTTTGCTGCTGGACCAAAAAAAACATCATCCTCATACTTTGAATCACGTGGGTCCAAAAATTCAAAATGACTACTACTGCATCCTCTTTACCGCAGTCTAGACACTTTTGAATTAAATTTTGAGCTTGTAATGCAGAAATACACTGCTCTGAATGAATTAAACTACCACTGGAAGCCATATTTGTTGGTAAACAAGAACCTAGCGACGATAAACTTTAAAAAAAAAAAAAGTTAAATTAACACACACAATGGCTCTGAATTCAAGCTAACCCACACGCCTCGTGTCGAGAAATGCATTCCAGAAGGAAGTGGAACTGCTGGTTTTATGTATACTTTGATTATTTTCAAAATTAGAGAGTTACAAACTACCATCGCACTGTGCGGAACATAGCATTCTGACAGCTCCACAATCCACGCACGGCACATCACAAAGCATACAAAGAGTTAATAGTTAAGCAACCAAGAAACCATCAGCGCATCTATCAGTAAAGATTTTCTCATAATGCAGATCAGAGACTAGCATCTCAGTTTTAACAATTTTACTTCAGTAGCACCAACCATAACTTTGCTGCACAATGCATTTTTTTACTGTTGTTGATACATGTGGCAGACTTTCTTTTGTGACTTACAAATCACAGACTCTGTTCAAATGAAAGCCGCCTTAATTATGCATGATTTAATAAACAGTCATTTAAATCATTGTGAAACATAAGACTGTAGGCAGTGATGTGAAATAATTCGGAGAAACATCTTATTCATTTCCACGTGGAATCATTTTTCTTTTTTAACTCTTCCTGTGCCACAGGAAGAAATGTAGACGTTCAGTTGGGTGCCAGATTAAAAGCATGGGTCTTGATATGTATAGGGGCATATTAGTAAAAGTTAATGAAAACACAGTTTTTCCATGTGAAAATTGTACTTATTATGTTTCAAAATAACTAAATATGTATGAAGATTTCATAAATGCAGAGATTTTAGGAAAAAAGAAGTAGTGTGATGTTTTTAGACAATAATTGTGTCCTGCTTGCCATCGGATAAGTATAGATGTACACTACTCACCATCTGATACGCCTAGATCTACCTGTTGATGTTGTATTGTGATTTTATGTTACATTCTCACTAAAATAATGTCTGAAATAACCTTCTAACCACTTCTCCAGTCATCTATTATGTCTAGATCTACTTGGGATATATTCAAGAACAATGGTCTGGTCATAGGGCATGTCCATACATCTTATTAACAGCAGCTAAAAATGTGGTTCCAGTAAAAAAAAAAAATACAAAAATGAATGAATTACAACAGGCACATTGGAACTAATAAAACAGTGTAGAGAAATAAAGACGAACTGGAAAGTGAAAATAACAACAGGGAGGAATACAACTCTTAAACAAAAGAAATTATAAGAAGCATAAGAAAAGACAAAAACAATGCATACAAGATTGTTGTAAAATAATAGAAGGACATCAGAAGTGTGGAAGAGATAGTGAAATGTTTAAAGAAATGAAGACATTGACAAGAAATGTTACACCTAAGCTAAATGTAATGAGTTGGGAAGACCTTAGTAGAAGAGACAGGAAATTCTAGAAAGATGGAAGGAATATTGCAGAGGATATATATATATATATATATATATATATATATATATATATATATATATATATATACAACTGTCTGTGAAGGCAGAAATGAACAGTGTGAATTATTATTGGAGGAGAAAGAACCTGAACTGACAATTGAAGAAGTTTTATGGGCAATAAAGAGTCTGAAAAATGATAAATCACTAGGATGTGATGAGATAACAGCTGAATTTACGAAGGCAGGAGGAAAGGAATGTGCTACATTCTATCATGCACTATGTGAAAAGATATAGCAGTCAGGTATTTGGCCAAAAGAATTGAAAAGAACTATATTCATTTTCATCTCACATCTTACATCCTTCCCGTTCCATTAAACATCACATAGAGCTTGCAAGGTAGTTCACCAAGTTTTCATGTTTTCGGCGAGCTTTTCAAATTCATCATGGGATTTTATGCTTACTAATATGGTGTCTCTTAACAGTGTCCTCTTTAGTGTTTCATATAGTCGACCTCTTTTTCTTCGGCCTGTTGTGTTCTACTTGCTAGCTTGTTTTGGGATTCTCTGACTTGTTTCTTCTCATGGCGTGACCAACATATGTTCATCTCCTTTTTCTGATCACACATGAGACAGGTTGTTGTTCTCTCATGTACCTGATCTTTGCTTTGTTCTTGAATTCGTTCCACTTTATATCAGGTATTTTCCTTAGGCATTTGTTTTCAAAAGAGTCTAATTTGTTGTCTATTCTTTTAGTTGTTTCCCAACTTTCGCATGCATAAGTGAGGGTGAATATTACATTTGAATTGAATAGTCTTAACTTGGTTTTTCTGCTTATAACTTTTGAATGCCATATGTTCTGAAGATTGTTAAAGGTCAGTGCTGCTTTTGCAATTTTAACTTATTTTCTGGTGTCACCTTCCTGGTCTATGTAGCTGCCAAGGTATGCATTGGTGTACTTCTTCAACAGGTGTTTCTTCTACTTATATTTTTCCTTCTTGATTAATGCGAAATTTCATTATTTTTATTTTTTCCTTGTTAATCTCAAGTCCTATTTTGCTAGCCAGTGAAGACAGGGTATCTGTTTTTTCTTGCATTGAATTCACATTGTCACTGATAAAGAGTTATGTCATCTGTAAAATCAAGATCTTCTAGTTGGGTCCCATGTACCCGGTCAGTTCCTGTTTTACCTGTGTAGCATTTTTTCATTATGACGTCTGAGCAATTCCAAAAAGCAAGAGAGGTAGTATACATCTTTGTTTCATGCCTGTTTCAATCTGGAACCATTCATTCATTCATTCCGTCTTCTGTGTTGACTGCACAAACAAAAGCATTGTAGAGATCTTTAATGATGTTGACAATTTTAGATGGTATTCCATATATTCTTAAAATTCTCCACAATGAATCTCTGTGTATGCTGTCGAATGTCTTTAAAGTCTGTGAAGCTCAGAATTAATAGTTTTTGCTTTTCAATATGTTCATCAAGTATTATTCTTAAAGTAAAGATCTGGTCAAGACTATTTTCTGTTGCCTTGATTAATCATGCCAGTAAAATTCTATTAAAAATCATAATGAGTAGACTTCATAAGAAAATAGAAGAAATCAATATGGTCCAAGCTGGCTTTAGACGAGGAAGAGAAACAAGAGATCATTTATTCAATATAAGAGTAATAATAGAGAAATACAGAGAATTTAATTTGAATCTATATTTATCTTTCATAGACTATTCAAAGGCATTTGATTGTGTACAGCGCCAGAAACTTTGGGAAATAATGGAAAAAAATGGAATTTCTAACACATTTGATACAGTTAATATTACTGCTGTATCTAGACCAACAGGCAGCAGTAAGAATAAATAACAACTTGATTTAACATAAAACAAGGTTATAAGGAATATTATTGCCAGAGGTGGGTTGGAGGATATGCTCTCCATTCCGATAGCGTGTGTCTCAAATAGCCTCTGACAGTCAAGTCCAGCTCCTGGCCTTCTTGTGGCAGAACTGTTTAAACTGACAGGAGAAGGGACGAAGACGAATATCTAGCGCCTGAAAACCAGATGCTTCGAGTAGATAAGAGTCATATTTGGTAGCTCATCTACCGCTGCTGGTGAGATTCTTCAGCTGCCATGTGTAGAGTGGGGCTCCTCCTGGCCATCGTGGCACCACTGTGAAAAAAGGCGAAAGAAAGGATTAAGCGAAGTAAACAGTAGTCAAATCACGACACCTATGGTCTGAAGGTCGGCCACGTCCTAAGTGCACTCATATTGGGTGAAATGCCTGAACCGGCTTAACCCAGAGGTTAGGACACTGCTGGTGAGATTCTTCGGATGCCATGCGTGGAGTGAAACTCCTCCTGGCCAAGGAGGAAAATGCGGAAAAGCAGTTAGGATTGCTGTGTGGCGCCAGTGTGAAAAGGTGATGGAGAGGATAAAGTGAACCTTAATCAGTATGTCCAGTAGTCTCGCGACGATAACTACTCATACCATGGCACCTCTGCTCTGGAGGCTGGCCATGTCCGAAATAAAACCCATAGGGGTGAAACTTGATGGCTACGCATATCTGGTGCCTCTGCTCTAGAGGTCGGTCACATTCAATATACACCCATACTGGTGAAATATGCCTAAACTGGCTTACACCAGCGGTGAAACTTGATGGCTACGCATGTCACAGTACCTCTGCTCTAGAATTCAGTCATATCTTAAACACACCCATACTGGATAATATGCCTAAACCAGCTCAACCCAGGGGTGGAAGTCACTAGTAGTGAGGATTCGTCCTCCTGGACAAAAGTTCCATCCTGGTCACAACTAGGAAGGGGAGTGGCCACGACCACAAAACGCTGAAATTGGAGACACTGGACCAGGGCAGTCTAGATAGCCAACCACTTCTCACCCGGCGAGGATTTATGTGAATCCTAATCACACTGAGGTTTTCCAGTGAGAAAGTCCAACACTGGACTGGATGGGCAACCACCTCTCACCCAGCAGTGATACATGGGTATTTCAAAACATGTCGAGGTTTTCCGGTGAGAAAGTCCAACTCTAGGCTGGATGGGCTACCACCTCTCACCCAGCGGGGATATACTGATATCCAAAACACACCAAGGTTTTCCGGTGAGAAAGTCCAACCCTAGACTAAACTGGTGCAACAAAAACCACGGTGTCACGCAATCCCGCTTCCAGTACCCACCAAGAATACAGGCTCAAGCCCCGCGATACTCTGAACCTCCTGTGGTCCTCTCAGGGATCTCATGTGGTCCTGTGGGGGACCACAAGACCTACCGAGGACCACAGGCATAAATTCAGTAGGATCACGGGGTGGTCTTGGTGGTAGAAGCGAACGAAGAAGAAGAGAAGAAGGAGAACATAAAACAAGGGGTCTGTCAGGGGTGCATACTGTTGTCTTACTTAACTCGTGTACTGAAAATATAATGAGGAATATTAGAGAAGATGTAGACAAAGAATATTACGATGCCATAAAAATTGGAGGTTTTGAAATACCATAGATTAGATATGCTGATGACACATTATTACTGTCCACAGACAAAAAAAGGGAATGGAAAAGCTAATTATTACAGTCCATAAGAATAGTGAAGAGCAAAACTTTATCTTAATACAAGGAAAACTAAATTGATGACAGCTGACAAAACAAATAAGACAGCTAAAATGTTTGTCAGTGAGGAAAAAGTGGAAGAAGTGGAGAGTTTTGAATATCTTGGATCATTACTAACAGATAATGGAGATAAAATGAAGGAAATTAAAAGGTGGACATCCGTTGCACTTCAAAAAAATAAAACAACTAATGAAGCTGTGAAGAGGAACAGACAGAACTACAAAAATAAGATTTTTAAGGGCATGCATGAGAAAAGAAAGAGAAGAAGATCAATGGCTGCAAGACATCATTGATGATCTGCGAATGTATGCATCAGCAGCAGGGCATCTTGCTTACAGCCAAGAGGCCTACAGGAGAGCTGCAAGGGACATGCAATTGATTAATTGAATAGAAAGAAGATATACTGAAATTCTATATTATTGATATAGTAATAGATGCAGTAATCAGAATATTAGTTTCTGACCATGAAATATGTTGTTCAGTAACTTAAGGATTATATTATGTTGGTCACATAAACTTATTTTTCTCAGCCTGAGCGACTTCAGGGAACTCATTATTCAATTCAGTCAGACATTTGGAGTCTTGGTTTGTCACTTGTGGAGATGTCAATTGGAAGATACCCTGTCCCTCCACCAGAACCTAGGGACCTGGCCAGCATATTTGGAGAGAATGCAAATGAGGAACATTTAGAGGCTGCCATGACAGGAAAGCCACTCAAAGGTTAGTTTCTCTTTTTTTTTATTTTTGTTTTATTTTTCTTGAAGCATTGAATATGAGAATCTGGAGTTAAAGAGAGTAGAGTTGATTTCAAAACTGCGGTGGCTGTCTCCTTATGTTAGCTGTACGGTATAAACAGACGTTAGAATCAGTGTCACAGTATTACTTGTTTGAGGAGCAAAGCTAAAAATAGCCTCTCAAAACTTTGAACCATGAAAACAAAAATAAGTAAATCGCAAAACTTAGCGCAGCTCACATGATAAATATATGGCAGAAGTTTTGCTGCACATTCAGCAGGAGATATATGATATGCTTTTCAGTATATTTCTGTAGTAATTATCTGTGATTGTAAAAATAATGCCTGTGGAATGAAATCTCTAGATACATATCTCAGGAAGAAACTGGCACTTTCTTGATGAAACAGTTCCTAGAGACTTGGAGACTTGTTTCCATGCAACTTAGTAAGGTACAATGATGAATGGTATTTGCTTGTGTATGTATCAGTTGTAGACAAGATGGCTTGAAAGTAAAGACTTAAAAGTCAGTCTGGAGGTTTTTAGGACAATGTGGAGATCCTTATGAAGTCATCTGAATAAAACAGCAAGGAGTTTAAGGTTGTTTATGAGGAAAAGTTTATTGTGTTCTTCGTTATAGAGACTGAAGCTACCCTACTGTAATGTCAGTCAGTTAGAAGTGAGCTATGATGAAATACATGGTCTGGACTGAAGGCGTCATAATTATCTCTTTAAGAAGAATGAAGGAGCCAAATAAGAACTGAAAACCTCGTCTTCTTGAACGTCCTTGGATGACAGAGAATAAAGCAAAAGTGAAGAGAGACAGATGACAGAGAAGGCAAGCAAAAGGCATTTGTTGTGCTGATTTCAGAAGAATTAAAAGAAAGACAAACAGAAGGCATTCATCAAGCTGAAGGTTTCAGAAGAATTAAAAGAATCTCAGGAAAGACAAGCAAGCAGAAGAAATTTGTTGTGGTAAAAATTTCAGAAGAATTCAAATAATCTCTGGGAAGACAGATAGATAAGAGGCATTTATCATATTGAGAATTTCATGGGAATTAAAACAGCCTTTGGGAAGACAAGGCAGCCAGAGGCCAATTGTCATGCCAAAAATTTCAGAGTAATTAAAGAATATCTGGAAAGACGGGCAAGTAAGAGGCATTTCTCATGCCAAGAATTTCTTGGGAATTTAAAGACAGGCAGTCATTAGGCATTTGTTATACCAAGAATTCAGTTGAAATTGAATCCCTGACAAGAATAAGAATTGGCACTTTAAATGCTTTGTCAGCATGCATTTAATACAAAACATAATTAAAGTGATAATAAAGATCATAGAAGACAAAATTTGTAAATAAAGGATGTCGCTTTAAAGGAGATGTGAGAAACTGGCAGTGGACTTGGATGGGGCCTTATTAATATCACAAGCTTGTTCCAGAATTCACAGCTGTAAGAGGTAAAACAGTAGAAAGGATTGAGAGATTTACACATTGCATTTACATATCAAATGAAGATGTGAGATGGTTGTGTGGCTAGTGCACTGTCTTTTCATGGCTAGACAGCTACAGATTCTATCAGAGTCCATGGCTAAAGTCATGATCATTTTCTTACTGTATTTCTTTCTGCCATGTCTAAAGTGCTTTTTCTATTGTTGTTAAATGAATATGCTAAAGGTTAATGAATATGGTATAAATATATGACCATACATAAATAAACATTCAAGTCTGTGAGTTTGTGTATGTTACATTTATGCTAGTATTTAGTGTTATCTTTCATTTCAGTGTTACGAATTGCTGACCTAACTGCTGCTAATAGTTTACAGAATTTTTGTATAATCTCTTACATATTTTGAATAAAGTTTACAGAATGTGTGTGTAATCACTGATATGTTGTTGTCCATATGTTTTCTCTGATATTCTGCTGTCTGTTAAGCTGCTTGTTCTTTTGTACAACCACACTCTGAGTTACGTTGCAGCCTGTCCAGGAGACATTGAAGTTTTTACATGAGATGGCCCCCTGCTGATGGCCATATTTGAACTGCTAGAATATATAGTAAACGAGGTAACACAGTGAAACTTGGATGCATGACCTTTATCAGAACTTTCTGAACACTATTAAAAATCATGAGACTTTTTTGTTCCTGCTTTCTTGTGCATCAAAATGTGAATCGCTTGCAACTTCCTGGCTGTGAAACGCAGAATTTTTAGCTTTATTTTTATTTCTAAATTAAGTGCTAGCTGGCCCTTTATATGTTTTTGTTTTTTTTTGCATAGACAGTCCACTTTTTGACTGAAAGCTTAAAGCTGCCGTGGGTTTATGTTGATTTTTTTTTGGACCCTTGGTTTATAAAACAGTGCTTGAGCTTCATGTTTTATTTTTTTGCTGTGTTGAGATACAGTTTTTGTGGACGGGCATAAAATGATCTTGTAGCTATAATTTAACCATGAAAACATTCTGCTCATGACAGATAACTGTAAGAACTAAATATAGTTTCAATGCATAGAAAAGTCTAAAGAAAGGAAAACAAAGAGGCTGTAACTATGACAAAATTTCTTTCAGTGTAATACAAAGAATACTTTAGCTACAGTTATCATTAAGGCATAACATAATACAGAATTTGTTCTGTAAATTTCAGTTTGATTTTGCTGGGCATAGTTGTATTTCAAGGAAGATTTATGAGTTTTTAATGAGGAACTTTATCTATAAATTTACTTAGTGTGAAAGACCTGGTAAAGTAGTTAGACACTAAAACTCAAGCATTGTTTGATAATGGGATCAAAGAATTGTTTGTTTTTTTTTGTGCATGGGCTTTTTAAAACATGCATTGGAGGAGTTACCTAAGTGCATATCTTGCTTTTTGCATTAAGTTCATGCATGAGACAACAAATTTATGACTCAGAGTTCAGCATAGTTCCCATTATTACATTGTTACGTTAAGGCATTGTGGTTTTCCCCATTTGAGAGGATTTAACTGTTAATGATCATTTCAAGATGCATTTAGAGGTCAAGAGACATTTGAAATGAAAATGTTTAAGAAACATCCAGGAGATTGTTTTGTGGTTCACTAGTTTCAAAGATGCTTTTCCTTCTGCATTATAATATAGCATATAAGTGCTCATCATAGTTGTCCTTGCCAGTTGGTAATTGCATTTCATTACAGTGGGTTTGTGTATTAAGTGTGTTTTTCAGACTTATATAGAGTTGTAAGCATTATTAATTCACACTATTTCAGAAGTGTGGGAAAGTTGTGGTATAGAGGGATAAACCTGGACCAATTACCAAACTGAGAAGCTAAAAATTTCATTCTCATAATTCTTTGTGGCAGTAGATAGGGGAAATTCTCTGTATTACAGTCTCACAAATGTGATTAATTTATAGTGTTATAAATGTTAATACTCTTCATCATAATCTTAGTGGCATCCATAAAGTTCTAAGGGATAAAATTTCTGCAAAAGAGCAGGACAGTAAAAATTTAAAGCCAAACAGAGCATTCTGTGATGGCATAAAAATAGTAGACTTTCTGGGTGATGTCTCCCCATGAAGAAGAAACTTAGATAATTAATGAACTCATTAATGTATGCCAGTAAAGCTACATAAATATTAATGTTGATGTTTCCTACAATTCTGAATGGACAGTTATAAGATTTTATTAAAAATTGCATCATAGCAATATTCATTAGGATCAAAAACAAGTTCTTTTCCTTTCGACATGTAAGAAGTTAACTGTTGAATTCAGAGTGAGGCTACAAAAAAAAAAAAAAAAGCAAGAGATTGACAGTGGTATAGATTAGTAGACAGCATAAAAAAGAATCGTCTAGACCGAGCTTGTCTTGCACACTGTGAAAACAAAAGATAGTGCGAGTTGGAGGGTCATTGAAGCCAACCATCCATGGGTATAGGGCACAGGATGATGCTGATTGCTATATGTTTTAGGATCACCGTCGCTGCACTCCAGAAAAGTCCATAGATTTTACAGTCTTCATGGGGGTTTAAGTCCCAGTTAGGAAAACCAGTGCACTGTAGCATCCGCAAGGAAACAAGACATACAAGGCAGCGAGTATAGCAAGGACAGAACCCGCTTCCATTAGTTTGAGATGTAACATCACTATCAGTTTTGCCACCCGTGTCCCGAAGCTCCCATAATATTATATATAATACGGTTGATTTGACCTTACTAATGTCAGCAAATTTTGAGAGAAAGTGAAAATCAACTGTAGAAAAAAAAAACAGGAAAAAAGAGACTACCAGATTATTATGAAATAAGTACATCTTGCATACAGCCATTTCATATACCTAGATAGAACAATATCATCATTAGGGAAAATTGATGCTGAAATTGAGAGTTGATCAGTTAATCAGGTCATTGGACGAATGGCACCTTTACTAAGATACAACTACCCACAACTGAAAGAAAAAAAAGCACTGTTCAAGACAGTTTTCCTCCCATCTCTATGCTGTCAGTGTCAAACATGGACACTAACAGCCAAACACAAAAGGAAAATCATCTGACAGAAATGAGATGTTTAAGGAGAATACTAAATCTGACAAGAAGATACCAAATAAGAAATGACACCATCAGGGCAAAGATTGGATTAACACCAGCATTACACTACATTCAAAAATAGCGAGTCAAATAGTTTGGCCACATTACATGGCTACTATCAGACAGTATACCACAAAACACATTCATATTAAGATTTGTAGGTAACAGAGGAAGAGGCTGCCCACACAAGAGATAGAAGGATAAAATTACAGAAACCTTAAATATCCCATTATATGAAGCAAATTGCTGAACCCTATCAAGACATCTGTTTATCCATTCAGCACTGAAATGTAAATGAAGAAGGAGCCCAAGACAAGATATATACAGCCATGGATCAATTGTATTTTCCAGCTGAGTTACAAGTATGGAGCATTTTGTTCAAAATAATAGAGAAGTTAGAGATGGATAGAGCAAAATTATTGTTCAAAGTTCTTTGTATTTTAGCAGTTCTTTTAAACTGGCTGAGGAGGTAGGGGTGTGCATTGATTTTTTTTTCTTGTGGCTGCATGTAAAATATTAATTAGTTTGGTACTTAGAAGTACCTTTTTTGCTTTTTGTTAGGGGAATGTTTTGGAAAGTAAATAACTTCATGGTGAGGAATAGTTGTGTTATTAGGCAGCCCTTGATTCTACTTTTACTAAAGTGACACATTTTTATATATTATAGGTTCATATCCTTGTTCTACTAATTGTATCAATTAATGAATGAACAATTATCTCATTGAAAGGTACTAAACATTATCTACATGAATATATATAAGTTGCAGCATGTTGGAGCTAAACTATCTGTCCACTTGTCAGGATTATAGTCGGGTAAAATAATCATTAGCATTTGACACCTTGAGGAAAAAGACAGAATTATTTGGTCCTTCCCAGAATAATGTACTGTACATTGATATCTTAGCTTTTTCATAGAGCCATACATTTTTTTCAGCTATTATGCTGCAAAGGTCCACAGTGTGCTTAGCCTTCTTATAAGTTTCAGATATTATAATGCTGTTGGAAGATCTTTGACATGTTCACACTTTCATCTGTTGTCTTTGTTATTTCAACCTTTTCCGTGTTATCTGAAGTGTATTTATTAATGATTTTTTTTTCTTTCTTTTTTCTATGTCCATTGTCATTTTTTTATATTGATGCCAGAGACATTTCAGTCCGTTAAGTTTTATTATCATTATTTTTTACAGTTGTGTTTATTTTAAATTCCTGTGGCTGCCTTTCAATATTGGCCGAAGACTTCCAGCTTTCAGTGTGTATGCATCTGTAACAGCTGGATTGTCTTCTCTTGCTTTCTAGGCACCCGCAATAACTATATGGTACCAACAAAAGGGGTCGCTGCTGAGGCACCAAGAACTATGGCCATATTTGAGCTTTTAGATTACATTGTGAATGAGGTATGTGAATTCGAAGTGTTTAGTGAATTCATTGTATTGATGGCCATTGTTTGAGCATGAGAACACTGTTGTTTGGCCTGACTCACACATTGTATATATAAAGAAGCACTTATAAGAAGCATAATGGGCTAGGGTTTCACTCATACAAAGAAGAATGCTATTTAAAATAATTAGTAAAAGTACTTAGCACTGTAGCATTTGGTATATAGCCATGTCTGTTCTGCTTTCCTGTTCTAGCAATCACTGAATAGTAGCTCTATTAGTTGTCACAATCAAAGAGAAGCTGATCAAAAGGCTTTTAAGCAAGGAACACATTCTTTCTAATCCCTGCGTCTTGTCCAGCCTCTTCATTTATTTCAAATAACTTAGGATGTAATTAATTCTATGAAAGCTGATATGATTTTGTCAGATGAGTATGTCTTAATGGAACAACAAATCCAAGGTGGTCAAGATGTTATCCGTCCTCCATGGGGCACTGATGGAGGCAAGATTATTGTGCGACCATGGTGTGGTCAATTAGGTAGAGATCAGTGGATGGTGGGGGTGTCTGTAAAAAGTTAAATTTTTGGGTCCGCTCCAGAAAGAGAGGGAAACTACAGTAGCACACTCCAAAATCATTATAAGACTTCCACAGCAACAGCAACCAAGAATATTTAGTTCAGAGCATTAGAGAGATTCTGCTTTGACAAGTTCACATGATGAAACAAGTAAAGCAGCCAGTATTATGGTTGATAAAGACACTTGAACTTGAAGAAAAGCCATGCTGTGCTGCTGGCCTAGAGACGGGTCTCCTTGCACTCAGGACACTCCCATATGTGCTCAGTGAGGCTTAGCTTCAGTGTTTCTCATAGTGTGTGTTGGGTGATGGTGCCGATGGCACATTGATTGATAAAGACAATCCTAGCATTAGAAAAAGACGGAACAGAAAAAACAGTATGATGAGCAGAACACAGAGATAGCATGACAAATAGAGCAAAAAATTCATCATGGAGAACAATTTTAAAAAAAAAAAAAGAAAGATGGCTATGATGAACAAAATGAAAAGACAGCATGACAAACAGAATCAAAGGACAGCATGATTAAAAGAACAAAAAGGCAGCATGATGAACAGCAATAACAAAAAGCATGACAAACAGAGCACAAAAGGATCACAAAACCTGCAGCAACCAGAGCTTGAACTTAAAAAATCGATGCTATTTTCTCCTCCTTGTAATGTGTTCTTGTTGTCCAATATTTTCTTCATAATTAATACACTTCCATCTTTCAGTTTAATTGAGTCTTTTGCCATGACGTGTTCTAACCTTCCTAGACTTGAATTATGTTTAATATGTTTATGTTTTTTTAATGCATGGATGAAGAGGAATGGAGATATTCTTGCTGTTAGAGAAGATTAGAAGAAGAAAAAAAAAACATTCTAACGAGTCACCCAAAAAGAAAGTATACAAAGGCTATTTCTTCAAGTCCAAAATTTATTTGGACACAACACACTACACATTGTGTTCTATGAAGGACACTTTTTTTTCCCCACATAATTCCCATGACGACTGAGACATATGTCTAAGCGTAGGTAAAGACAGAATAACCTTGGATTTCCTAGTTCACATAGAGCCTGTCCTGATGCTTGCCTTCCATGGTTGCACATTTCAGTTCTGGGATGCTCTGGTGAATCCATGTCTTGTCGCTGGTGACATTGCATTCCAGAAAGTTTTGGATGTGAATGGCACACTGTTGCAGGAATGACAAGGCATAAACCATTCTCTTTGTCTTGTGGTCCTCAAAAAGGGCTAGTGGGACCAGTCATATACACACTTTATGAAATCCCAACTGCATGGGTCATTCTGCTCCACATGACAAATCAAGTCATATGTCAGTTCATTCACAGTCACTCATCTTTTCTCCAGCATCACACATTCACAGTCACTCGTCTTTTCTCTAGCATCACACATTCACAGTCACTCATCTTTTCTCCAGCATCACACATTCACTGTGCATTTTGTTCACTGCTGTACCTGCTGTCATGGGTCTGCCACTCTGTGCAGCATCACTGGTTGTCATTCGCTGGTTTAAAACTTTGCACACCATTTTGCCACACGCTGTTGACTCATCAGACTGTCTCCGTAGACCTTCACCAATCAACGATGAGTTTCTGAAGCTGGCACCTACTTTGCGTTCAGCAGTCACATCACAGCACAAACCTCCTATTTGGACAAAAACTCTACTCAGCCCTTCATCTTTAACTGACAGATACTGGCTAGATAGTGCTGACATCTGGCATGGCATTACCAGCTGATGAGTATAGAAAATTCTGCAACCATGTCCTTAGTCTGACATCACCTTTATGAATGTTATATGCCTTGTAAATTTACTTTTGGGCTACCTTTCATGTCTTTAGGAAGGCTGTACCTTGTGGGAAAAGTAGAAAAAATAAATGACCATGAACTCAACACATTCCTATCACAAGTCACTTTCATGGAGTAGGTTCATGTCACTTTCCATAATGTCTAGAGGGAGAATCTGTGAGCAACTTTGCTTCACTGTATGGGCCATGATGAAATTAGACTCAGGGTTCTTCCTCATGTTATAAGACCTAACAAAATATTTGGAAAACACTTGCAGATGGCAGCACTTGTTAATTAGGCCTAAGGGCAGGGGCCCACAGGCAACTGAAACAATAACATAAAAAAAAGAGCATCCAAATACCCAACATGGTCACTGCAGTGATTGCATAAACTGACAGTTACCAGTAAATTGCTGATTTTAACCAAAAAAAAAAAGAAAAACCAAAACTTTTTTGAGGTAGTCAGTTACTGTAACCAGTTTATATTATCAAAAACCTAGTAAAAAGCAACCAGCAAAATCAGTTGGAGGAGAGTCGGGCCAGTAGGATGATTTTCATGGAGGAGAGTGCACCAGTTTTGGCTTGGGTTCAGCATATGAGCATTTTGTCAAGATTAAATCTTGCCACAAATAAAATTTTAAAAAAATTCATATAAACATTTACTTTCCACTGATGTCTGTAAAGTGTGTTTAATTTTACATTAAAGAAAAAGTATAACATATTGAATGGTGTTACTGACAAAACCAGTATTTCAGAGAACTTCATGCAAGGTGAAAGACAAATAAAGTTGTACTGGTTTAAAAAAACCCTAGTGTGATCACAGGACCATTGATGATGACAGTCTAGTTTTTGTCAGTAGCAGTGGCTATCTCCATTTTAAAAAAAAAGAATAATAATAACTGAGTCAAGCTAAATTGATCTTAAATCATCATTATGCTGAATTACATAGATATGTGTTATTGACATAACACAACAAAATTAGGGTACATTTCATACACAAAAGAAAAAGTAGAAAAATCAGATTATAAATGAGAAGAAATGTGTTTTCTCCTTAGTTCTTACTTATGTTCCTGAGTTTTATGAAACTGTACTATCTTCTGTGTTCTTACTTCCAAGGCTGTTGGCTGCACTCAGTGTGACATTCAGCCTGACACATCCAACACCTTTGCATATTTTTAGAGCCTGGTTTACTTTCTCATTTGAATCACTGTTAACTTGGCCAGGCTAATGTCTGTTTCCAGGGACATGTCTGGGAGATAGGATAGGCCTTGGTCATAAATGGGTCATTGACAGCTGTCTTATTTAGTATGAGTACTGCTTCTTTGCACCCCCCACCCTCCCAGATTGTGGTCTAAATCTTCACCCACATTGACATAGCAACGATTTCTAACAGTGATCATTACACTCATGGCATTAACACTGAAAGATAAGCTAGCACCTTTCATTGATGAAGTGGCAGAAAGTCTTTCAAATGTGGCAGCTCGAGAATGGTTCATCTCAGTAGTGTGAAGTATTGGAATATTCCATCCACCACAAAGACTGTTTTTGCTGTAATGGTAGGGTAGGGAGGTGGTGGTGGTGGGTTATGGTAATAATTGCAGTGCACTCTGCTTAAATATTGATTTTGTTGAGAAGTATAGTTCTTGTTACACACAGACAAAATAAGCATTCCTGTAGCAAAGTAAGTTTTGCACATATTTGTACACGTTTTAGCATTCAGGGCTGTAGGATTTTATTTTTATTGTAGAATTAACACTGTAGATTGCTGGCTGTTATTGAAATGGTATAGCGGGTGTGCATAAAACCGTAAGTAATGATTATATAAAGATTTGAGAAGTGTAGAATGTGTGGCAGATATAACAAAATGAAGAAGTGTAATTTTGCGTAATAGTACCTAGAAATCTAAGCTTTCTTGTTGCCTATTGGGCAAATGAAACATTAAATTCCTTCATCATTACAAATTTTTTATAACATCTGTCACCAAGATGCTACAGGTCACTTTTACTAACTCCCTAGGCATATTTCTTACAATTTGTTCTCATGAATGAATTCAAAACAGTGTTCTTGTGAAAAGCATGAAGCACGTAAATAACTATCATGACTTAGACTCAGAACAGGGTTACTGCTTGAGGTTGAATTGTACTAGAGTTAAAGTGTTTACAAATACTTCAGGTGGGGAAACAGTTTTTGTTAAATCCATGGTTAAAGTGGAATCATGGGGCCATAATAAGACCTTAAAACCTGGGAATTAAAATTTTCCGCGTAGGTTTACATTTTTTTTGTTGTGCTTAAATTTTGCTTCAAGCATTTACAAGTTATTCGTACATTATAATTCCTAATTGTTCTCAATATTCTTTTAAGCTTCTTTAAAATGTTTACTGCATCACTTTTGACAGTTGTACTACAAGTGTGATTGTCATTTTTGTGTGTGAACATCAAACTTTTGTTATTTTATGCCTTTTATGTGTTCACTTTCAGTTCAGGAATAGTTGTATTAATTCTGAAAATGATATTCACATGAACATGTTTATAAACTTCAAGCGCAGATGTGTACAGTGGATTCTTGAGTGTCAGTATTCTTAGATTCAGAAGTAGTTTTCCCTAGCAGAGTGTGTTAGATATCCAGTTTAGCGCTGGGTTATCTGGATGCCAGCAGCAGGAATCAAGTCCATTGCACACACATGAGAACCCAGTTTGCTGTTGATTTGACCACCACTGCTGTCATATAGAGGTTAATAATGCAATCTTTGTGACTGCTTGAAAGATGCAAAAGCAAGGTCAGGTTTGCCTGCATGACAGTGCTTGGTACATTTAGTTGTCAAAGCCATTGCCTTCTCGCTAGTTTTGGGGAAGTCATTTCTGGCTGAAAATCCTGAGGAGGAGACCCTGAAGTGTAGTTCTTTCCAGCTCACCTGCTGCCAACCCTACACAGTTCTGCTGAACTATAAAGTACCCATGGGAGGGTTTCCCTTCAGCCACAGGCTGCTATAGGGAGAGCAGCTGTGTGGAGACGCTGTGTCATTTGATGAGGAAGTGGTCAAACTTAAAAGGCAGATGACAAATGCTAAAAAGTGGAGATCTTGTTTGCTGTGGTTGATTATGTTAATCAGATACTGATTGAGTTAACCACGGCAGAACAGAATCTGTGGTCATGTCATCTATAAGCAATTGACAAAGAAACTCTTGTTAATTTTTAAAAGATATGCTTTCTTAAAACAAGTGGATGTTCATATGTAACTAACTATATAAGACACTCTTAACAGTTTCATCTCAAGGAATTCTGTGTTGCATAATAGTATCATCTGTCATAAATTATTTGTTCTCACGGCACAAAAGCCTTTTTTCCGGCTGTTTAAATGTTTATGTTTAAGAGTTTGTTTGTTTTTTTTTGTTGTTTTTGCTGTTTTATTTATTGATTAGTGTAAGAATACTTATCAGATCTTATCCATACTATCTTCTGTTACCCTTTAGAGTAATGGATAATAATTTTAACGTTTAATCATTGTATAGTTCTATATTTCTGTGTGTAGGGGAAGAAAAGAGAGTGGCCTTCTGTTGTTTACAGTATCTTAGGAATGAAGTGCATTGTGCATTAATAAATATAATTTGATTCAAGGTTTCTCTACCTTTTTATGCTTGTGAGCACCTATTTTTTTTGCATTAAATTTTCTTTCTAACCCCCCAGCCCACTTCATTTATTGTCTTTCTGTTTTTCTGCTCACTCAGTGTGACCTTGTATTGATCTTGTTTTCCTTTCATATACTGGCAGTCAAGTGTACAGCATGCCTTGCCCTTACAGGCAGATACTGTCCACTGTCTTCGGCTACATAAAGGTCAGATACCTTTCATTACAGCTGAGGTTGGCTGTAGAGAGTACCAGTAGCAGGTACTTCAACACACAGCCTGCAGTAAAAAGGCAGTTCTATACTGACTTCATCGCTCCTCTTTACCCCAGTATCTTTGCTGCTTAGGATAAATAAAACTGCTGGCTTATGGAAGCATGGTCTGAGTAACACTCAACCTCTTTTGTCTGATTAACACACTGAAACAGATACAAGACTTCACTTATTGGTTTAGATATTATAATCCTATACCCAAATACTTTCTGTACCAAAATTTTTTGGTCAAGGCACAAAAAGGCTGCTCATTAGCTTTTTCTTTTCTCTTCAGTAACTGTTATGTCACCTAAAGTTGCAAATAGTCACTAATAAAATTGGTATTCAGTTGTTACAGTTGTCTGAAGTATAGTTTAATTCATCTACTGAAGCCTATTTGGACTTGACAGTTTAGGTTTAAAGAATTCTGTCAGTATCAGTTTTGTGCTTAGTGGCTTCATGGCCTACTTCTGTTTATCTAATGGATTTTTTCACACATTTCCACTGTCCCTACGTTTGGTCATTTGTACTCACTGTTCCTCCAGTTTTCATTGTCTTATTTGAAATGTAACCTCCAGCTCATCTGTCTTCATTTCAGTTTTGGAGATTTGCAAACTATATTTCAATTCTGCCCCCCCCCCCCCCCCAATAAATTATAGTCTCCTGTTGTAACTGTTATTTATATTTGCCTGTATATTGTAATTAGTGTCTAAACTAAGGAAGTTTTGCTTACTTTTCTCCCAAACATGGGCATCAAATGGTGGATGTTAATGTACTTGTTGGTGCATTTTATGCTTTTTTGTGTATGTGTGCGTGCTGTTGTGGAACTTTTTTTTTTTAATTAAAGAAAGTCTGACATGAAACAAGATATGAAACTCGGTTTTAAAAAAAAAGAATTTTATAATCAGAAAAACACAGTAAGCCATGACCATATAGCACATTCTTCATTCTCTTACCAACTGTGGATACAAAATATGTTAAACTGCTGTTCCTGTATTTCAGTAGCTGTCATAAATCAAGTTAGAAAAGACTTGACTTCTTACTTAAAAATTAGATTTGTCTTTAATGAGTGAATTGGCCAAAACCCTGTTGTAATTGATTACAACAGCATAACAGCAGTGAAGATTGATTAGTTTTGATTTGAGTACAATGGTTGTGTGCAGCATTGTTCATCTTATCTGTTATGGTGTTTGCTTGAAAGATTTGCTAATAAATAATTGACGTCTAAAAATGTGGATAATCTTCAGGTTGACTTTCACTTCTTCTCTTCAGCAGAAGTTGGCTGTTGCTGATCTTTTTTTAACCATAATGCAATGCTGTCCTAGAGCATGCTGATTCATGTCTGTTGTGTAGGCCGTTATCAGGACTACTCGGGTGTCATGAATTTTTCCCAACAGTAGTTTCAAATAAGATATTTTCTTGCAAATATAGGGCACGTCATTCTATACAGCAATAAGAATATGCACAATATCTCTGTATGAAAGTTGACACCAGACCATTCCTTCTACTTGGTGAAAATAATTAGGAATTCTTATGGATTTTTTTTCAGATGACATTTATTCAGTTTCTAGTGATTTTTTTTTTTTTTTTAGTATCTCCAGCAGAGACTGAATAGGCAAGAAAACAAGACATTTCTATGTTAATCTTTTCTCTCTTTGCCACAGAATATATTGTGAGCATTCCTTATTGGAGGTTGCTGCCACATTCTAAAGTCTTTTACATCTTACATCCTTCCTGTGCCGTTAAATGTCACAAAGGGCTCGCATAGTTGTTTGCCAATTTTTCCTGTTTTCTGCGAGTTTTTTAACTTCATCAAGGGATTTTATGCCCACTAACCTGGCTTCTCTTAACAATTTCCTCTTTAGAGTTTCACATGGTCGACCTCTTTTTCTTCAGCCCAGTGTGCTCCACTTGTGTGTGCTTGTTTTGGTATTCTCCGATTACATTCCCCAGTCAAGACTGCTAATCATTTCTCCACCAGAGTTGTTCTCTGATTTCACTCAGTTTTTAATGCTGAACTCTGTACAGATTTGATGTAGTCTGTGAAGCTATAAAGCAGTTAGTTATAAATGCTTCTTTGTAAATTGATTAGCATTGCTCAAGCTAGCTTTCCTTGTTTCAGTAATTTGGCAACATCAGAACTTTTGACCATTGATTTCATCATATATTTTGTTTGTAAAATTAACCTTATGTATGACATGTCACCCAAAAATATAACATGGATTATCTCTGCTTTGTTTTATTTATGTGAATGAAATTCTTAAATTGTTGTACAGTTTATCATGTTAGGAAGAAGACAATTCTCTCTCAAGTGAAACATTATCATTTGATGTATCAGATTTATCGTTGAGAAATCAAAATATTCTATTCCTGTAATTCACAAATTTTCATTTATTCAGGACTGAAGTTGCAGATTTATTATTTTCAGCATTAAGAATTAACATGGTAAAAAATTATAGACAGACCCCAGTGCAAGTTATTTCATTGGTATTTTATTTGATAGATTTCACAGCACAGTACCTTCCTTATACCACAGCACAATACTTGTATTTATTATTATGGTTACTTAACTGTCATTTAAGGAGAATGGTAAAAAATTGCTGACAAACTAATTATATCTGTTTGCAGATAGGTTTTGGGAGGTTTTTCCTTATTATTTAAAACTTAATTTTGGCATTGTGCTTAATTTGGTCTTTTCTGCTTACAGCCTCCACCAACCTTACCGAAGGGAAGGTTTTCAGATGAATTTGTGGACTTTGCTGATAAATGGTACGTATATGCATAAAATCTTGTCAATTACTCATGCTATGTAACCATATAAAATATTGGAAATCTTTGACAAGTAATCTAACAGAATGTTCCAAATTGTTCATAACTGATAAGTATTGCATTTTTTTTTCATTCTGTCTATGGGCATGTCAACAACAAAAAAAGAGTAATAAATTACAGTTTAAACAACTAATGTTATTAAGAATTAAATATAAGCATTTGATTTGGTAGTGAACTCAAATGACTGAGTCAAAATTGTGAAGGTCTTGATCTACACTCTAGGCATAGGACTGAAATAAATGTGTGTGAAGGCTGATACTTTTCACCTACAAGAAAAAAAAAACATCATGCCAATATGTATATTAGTTTTCAGTCTGAAACGTACAGTGCTGAACAGCTTGTTTGGCCAGCAGTCAGAACATTGATCTTCCTGTATTTACTTGGCTGATGCAGGCTCTGAATAGACCATTCTCCTCTGCACTCATCTTCTAATGGCACTGTTAATACATTATTTTTAGAGTATAGATATTCTTCCCTCATCTCTCTCTGGAGTTTTTTTTTTTTCTGCGTATGCTTTCATTGGTTACAATTGAAACTGAGGAAATTGATCTAACTAAGAGAACTAACGGTGGCATAAAATAAAGGGGCACCAAGCCATATACCGTATGCACATGAGTCAGCCATTGCCCTGTAATAAGTCTTAATAATTAATACTATTTGTTATATTGTTCACTGTTAAGTTATATTTTACTAAGTTATATTTCTCTGCCATTTAATTTCCTTCTTTATGGGTTTTTGTTTGTTTGTTTGTTGTTGTAATCATAGAATCTTCATGTTCTTTGAGTCTTAATAAAATGTTTCCATTATAAATGGTTTTAAATCCTGACATTGGGTTGTTACTGGGAGATCTTTCCCTTGAAACTGAATCCATATTTGATATTTAATATTATATAAATGTTAGAGCATATTAGCAACACTTAAAGAAAAATGGAATTGACCATGTAGACAGAATCGCCCACAAAGCTTTGTTGTAAAAGGTAGAGTAAAACTATACTGTACATTGTCTCTCATTTAACAGTTTGAAGAAAAACCCTTCTGAAAGAGCTGACCTGCAGTCTTTAACGGTGAGTCGGTTCATTAAAATTAAGGATTTGATAAGTTAGATTTAGATTATCTTAAAGATAATAATACCAGAATATGTTAGATATTGAGTATTTGGCAAGTTGCTAGAGGTTCAGAAGTTGTCAGTTAAGATTTCTCATAAAAGATTATGTGAAATGTTACAGATTTGTGAAAAGTGCAATTGTCATCTGTTAAAACAGTGCCAAGGAAACCAAGAGACTTTAGATTTGACTGAATTACTACTTGTTGAAGATCAGCTACCAATATGTGACGTTCTGGTGGTTGACTTAAAGCTTGGCATACTCAGTGGACTAAAGAAATATGAATACATGAGAATAGCAAGGCCAGAGAATGACAAACAAGAAGATCAGATCCAAATAAGGATTAAAAGAACAGACTCATTTAAATGTCTGGAGGCATTATAAGAGATAATTGTAAGAGATAAAATTAGGGCTGGAACACAAGCGGGAAACAGCGTTTATTTTACCCTCAGACATTTGTTACAGTCAAAACTAAATATATACAAGACACAGATCAGACCAGTTTGTTTTTTTTTTGCATGAATCAGAAACTTGGAGCACTACAAAGCAAGATGAGGCACAGCTACAAATCTTTGAAAATAGACACTAGAGAAGAATATTTGGACTGATTAGAGATCCTTCATCACAAGAATGGAAACTTAGAAATAACAAAGAAATACACATGCTATTCCAGTCTCCACATATAACTACCATTATGAAAAACAAGAGATTGAGATGGCTTGGACACTTGGAGAAGGTGGATGAGAATAGACAGACAAGAAAGGCTTATAATATTTATAAGTGATAAACAGACAGACCAAGTAGCAAACCAAAACAACGGTGGCATGGCAACCTGGAGAAAAACTAGTAACAGAGAGGGATGGAAACAAGTCTTGTCTGCAGCAGTGAGCTGCAATGGCTCAGAAAACTGAATGAATGCGTACTCGGTTGACTACACTGCTAACTCTTCCAGTAGAAGAGCAGACTCAGTCGTGAAGTAAGAAAGAGTGAAGAGAAATTTCTTCATCAAGCATAGAAAAATATGGAAACAAAGAAAAGTCAAGCAAAAGACCAGGGCTACTCTGATTCAATTCTGGTTGGATGTCCCCAGCTGTCCAGCAATAGGAATATGTAAATGGGTCCTTTTGTAGGTGGGGAAGGAAAACAGCTGACAGCACCACCCTCTAGAGTGCTAGCATCATAGACCCTAGGTGCCTTTGACATGATAGGGCCCTCCTTTACCTTTTTTTTTTTTTTTAACCTTAAAGCAAAAACATATATTAAAAATTGTTCATATTTCAAAGTAAGTTTGTCCTACGGTCAAATGACAGGAAGGTGCTGTTAGCCAGGTTTGTAAAATATGCTTGTAAGTGTAAAGATAATGTGGAAATGTGTTGTAGTATTGGATAAATAATTGCTTTTTCTTTTCTTTTTTTAAATTTTCAGAATCATGCGTTTGTGAAGAAATTTGAAAATTCTGACATATCAGTTGGACAGTGGGTCTGCAAGGTCATGGGTATCAAACCAAGCTGAGGATCTAGGATTCAAGCAGTTCATAGTGTGAATCGCACTTCTTAAGCTGCTTTATACTGCAGTAGTAGTTTTCATTATGTTAATGCAATGATATGGACATGATTGTGTGTCATATTCTCCCTGATACATTTTCACACACACACACACACACACACACAAATATGTGGTTGACTTTATGTGATTTGGTGGTGAGCATTTTTATTCTGTTTGTTTATTTGTTATTTCCTACTCCTGTTTTCATCCCGCTAACTGCCAATGCAAACAGCAAGACACGTGTTTGGCTGTGTACTTCTGTGACAGAGGAATGTTAATTTGTGAGATTTGCTAGCTGGTGCTTCATGTTATAATTACATGCTGGAAAATTATATACAGGAATGTTAATGATAAATGAGTAACATAGTTACAGTTATTATCTAAAAACTGTTATGCTGTTTTTGCGGAATGTGATAATTGTTTTTTTTTTAACTGAAATATAATTTCATATTGACCAAAGGGTTAAAATATACTGCAGGAAAATTATAACAGTATTCAGAATGAAGACCATGTTACTATATGTTTTTTTACTTATAATTCAACTACAGGCAGTGATATGCACCTTGTGCAGGAATTGTGTCTGCATATTAAAAACAGTAATGGCTATCTTATCAGTACAGCATTACAGGTGGACAAAACATGTAATTTAAAATGCCACTGCTAATGAAAGGAGCCAACTTGGCTCAAAGCTTTGTTGTCAAGAGTAGCAAAAAAAAAAAAAGCCACAGAAAATGTTTAAAAGAGTCATTAGAAGAATCAGCATATAAAAGCATATAGAAATCTTTTCACAAAGCATAGCACATTGCTTATTTTTTTCCATTTAAAAACTACTTAACTCTTATTTTGAGCATGCAAACTACATTTAAGTGGCTTCAGATGTAGATTCTAATAAATAATTTGTAACTTCCACAGTTTTGATTTACTGACTTTATATAACTTGTACAAATAGAGTATCTACAGATTATTGGATTGCTGAATATCACTCTGTACCAAAGAAATTGATACAACTAGTTTTTGGGTATAAGTATATATAAGGCTAAATATATAAGTGCACATAAAGCCACTGCAGTAAAGCTGAGATAACAGATTGTTGAAAACAAAAGTAGGAACAACTTTATTAGTTAACAGTAACACAGTTGTAGTGTTTCGGTTTACACCTTAATCATACACAGATATGCAGGACAAAGAGACTGGTAAAGAAGATAAAATATAAATTCACATGAATGATGTACACAAATAAGAAAGGAAAATAAATTGTAAAAAAGAAAGGGAGCACTTAGCTGCAACTTGTAAGAAACTGTATCCAAGAGTGCATGTGGTGAAGTACCATAAATGTTTAAATGAAGACTTGGGATGTGTGATAGGTTAGTTTGTAAAGAGGGGGTGGGGAAAGCGGAAAGGAGAGAGAGGGATACAGTGATAGTCAAGAAAAAGGTGGATGAATAGATTAATGTATTTGGGATAGTTGAGTTTGTAATGTAGTGCAGTGGGGAGGTTCAGGAATATAAGTTACAGGGAGGAAAGAGTAGAACATAGCAAAGGTGGAATACGATTGTAGAGAAAGGGAATGTTAAGTGTTGCTTAATTTTGAGTTCAAACCATGTGGTTCCAGTGATCCATATTTCTGTATGTAGCAGTTCTTGAGTGCCAGGCAGCTTCTGTCATAAGAGTTACATTCTTTGATAGCTGTTGCTAGAAAATCAGACTTGCCACTGTGGTTTGGGCCATTGAAATGATTAGAAACTGGCTTAGAAGCACGCTAGGAGATGTCATAAGGATGTTTCTGCATGCAGTCACCTAATCTGAGACCAGTCTTACCAGTATAAGTTATCCTACACTTTTGCACACAATGGAATATATTACATTGTGGGACTCACATCTGAATACCTCATGGTGTATGAGGACGTTTCTTGGGAAAGTAATTGATTTCAGTTCCAAGACTACAGGTTAGATAATACACTGAGGGTAGTTATATTTTCTACTTCTGACATATGCAAGATTCCACTTATGGTGGCTGGGATAAGAACGTTTCAGATTTGGTTCCCATTTGTAGGCTAATAGGGGGAGGTCAGAGAAGATGTCGTAAGTGTCAAGGTTGATCTGTAGCAGAAGCAGATGGCGATAGGGAATTTTCTTAGCTATCTAGCCATGAAGATGGAAAGGAAGCACTGATTTAATTCTGTCAGATGCAGATTTTTTTTCTGAATACCTGTTTGTGGCTCACTTTCTAAATACAATTGAAGGCATTCTGAAGGACTTGTTAAGGACAGTGGCGATAGCAAAACAATTCTAATAATTTATTGGATCGGTCCATAAAGTCTGATAGGTAGTGAAGACCGGGATCTATATGGGATGGAGTACTTACAAGTTTCAGGATAAGAGGAAGTGCCAATAGATGCTTTAATGTCTGAAAAGTTGACGGACTTGTCGGAAATTTCAGAGGTAAATTTGATGCTCTTATTAAATGAGCTGGCGGATTCAGTGAATTTTTTAGCTCATCCTCTGGAATATTGGTGATACCAATACCATCATCAGCGTACTTCCTATAGATTTCTGGGAGTCTACCAATGTAAGTTTCACATAATCTGGCTTCAAATCCATAAACAAGCATGTGTAACTGGGACCCATTTTAGTTCCCATGGCAACACTTGATTCAGTCAACGTACTCACCATTTAATTTGAAGGAATTTAGTACAAGTACCAGTTCTGCAAGTCTTATTATGGTGTTAGTGTTGGTTGTAGGTTGAGGGTCTTTGTTAAGAAAATAGTGGAGTGCTAAGAGCCCTCCTAGTGGGGTGATAGAGGTGTAGAAGGAGCAGACATTGAGGAGAAAGATATGATTCTGAGAGAGTTGGATAGTTTTGAAGGTTGTTAAAACATGGTTTATATCTTTCAAAAAAAAGAGAGCTGTTTGTGTACTAGCAGCTGAAGAATATCATCCAGGAAATCAGAAGTGTGCTCAGTGGGGCATGAACACAGATACAACAGGGTGACCAGGGTTTATGAATTTTGGAAAGAAGATAGAATGTGAGTTTTCCTAAAAGCTGTCCTTGATATGAGGAGAGTCAGCTTGAGGTGTGAGGCCACCTTCGTTAATCAACTCTTTGATGAATGTTTCCACTATGTCGTTGTTGGAACCAAATGGCATTATTTTTACGTGGAGTATAGATTTTTTTTTTTTTTACTGAGCTGAGATGTTCCGTCTTCAGTATATAAATCTGTTTTTCTAATCTGTGAGATTTGATGTTTTATCTGCTGGTTTTATCACTATGTCTCTTTGATGTTGGAGTTTAGACAGTGCCTGGGATTCTGCCTGAGTGAGGTTAAAATGTTGAAGTTTGGGTGGTCAGAGGTTTTGGATTTCATACCACGTTGTATCAATGTATAGATGTGAAGCTAGGGAAGTCCAAGGCGGAGGTGTCCAACTAGATTTATGACTTTATATAACAGGCAAATGAGTCATCATGGTCTGGTGAGAGTTGGCTAGATTCTTTATTAGTAAAATGATATTTGAGATGTAAATGACATTGAGTAAAAAATAATAGTCACACTAGGGATGGATGGTAATAAATTTAAACCCCTTGCTGAGGACTCATTTTTCATCATCAGTATAGAGGGGCAAGCCATGAGGAATGCAGACTACATAAGAGGCTGGAGGAACAGGAAGAGAGGGGGCTCATCTATGGGTGTGGGTGGGAGAACTTGATTGTGCTGTAATCAAGGAAGGTTGGTCGAGAGGTGTGGAACAAGAGGGTAGGTTGGGTGTCAAAGAAGCCTGTTGACCAGGTGTAACAGAAAAGAGTGGATGGCTGGAAGGAGGGTTTATCTTGGGAGTACAGGAGATTGGCTGTGTAGGAGAGGCTGGAGTTGATGGAATTTATGTATACTTGAGACGTGGAATTAGTAGAGGTGGCCATTTGTGACATGTGTAATGTGCTTGATAAGAAGAAAGAAAATATGGTTGTCTGATGTGTAAGAGTGAAGGCGGCATCAGGGTTGAACAAAAGGTGTATATATGATTCTGATTCTGAGTGATGCAACGCTTTCTGAACTGTGAGCAAGTTTTCACAATCTTATCCAAGACTCTCTGTTCAACATAGAGTGTGCTGGTCAGTGGATGAAAAGATGACAAGAAACTTTATGTGGCAAGGACAGTGGTAAGTGAAGGTGAGAAGCAGATTCCTTCTTTTTTGTACATTGTGTGGGCCAGTCCAGTGACTGTGTTATATGTGTATGGTGGGAGGAGGCAGAAGGAAAAACATGAAAGATTTGAGGAGTCTTAAGGTATTCCTTAGCTGATGGGATGTTTAGGTGTGAGGACAAGAATGAAGAATACTGGTAGTAACAGAGGATAATTGAGCTACAACTCTGGGAATTTCAATATGGTAAGCATATTATGACAAAAGAAGATGGAGGGGAGTAGTGGAAAATGAAATAAAAATCAAGACATAATGAATACGTTGGTCCCAGTGAAAATAATTGAGTAACACGATTAGTTTTTGGGTATAAGTATATATAAAATGAATTCAAGAACAATGCGGAGGTTAGACATGAGCAAGCAAACAACCTGTCTCATGGGTGGTTAGAAAAAAAAGATGAACATATGTCAGTCACGTGATGAGAAGAAACAGTCAGAGAATCCTAAAACAAGCTATGAAGTGGAACACAACAGGTTGAAGAAAAAGAGGTCGACCACGTGAAACAAAAGAAGGCAGTTTAGTAGGCATAACATCCCTTGATGAGGTTGAAAAGCTCGCCGAAAACAGGAAAACTTTGCAAACTGCCTTGCTATGTGACATTTAATGGCATGAGAGGGATGTAAGAAATATGACTAAATATTTAAATACACACAAAGCCGCTGCAGTAAAGCTGTGATAACAAAGTGTTAAAACTATTTAAATTAAAAGTAGGAACAGCTGTATTAGTTAGCAAACGCACATTTGCAACATTTCAGTTTACACTTTAATCATACAAAAACATATAAGACAAAGAAATAAGGAAAGAAGATAAAATATAAATTCACATGAATGATATACACCAAATAAGATGGGGGGGGGGGGGAATGTATGGGCAAAAAAAGGAGCACTTGGCTGTGTCCAAGAATGCATATGGTGGAGTATTGTGAATGTTTAAAGAAAGACTTGTGAGGTATGATAGGTTGGTAGTAAACAGGATGAGAAGAGAGAGAGAGGGATACAATGGTGGTCAAGCAATTGACAGTGCTGGTGCAGAAAGAATGTTGTATACAACAGTTTTTCAATTAGAACAGTTTGCCAGGTCTTTTTTATTTAAACTTGTGGTACATTTTTTTTTCTTTTTGTAGACAGACTGGTTTTAAAAGTTTTGTTTCACAATAAATGGCAGTGTTTAATTGAAAGTCAGATATATGTAAATGTAAAATATATTTATATAACCAGGTATATGCACTTAAACAAGTGCTGAATGGCAGTCATATTTTGTAATGTTTTTTTAAACACATAATCTGTAGTCTTAGATCAGTGTTTCCCAACCTCAGAACCTGAAAGATTTTGATGTCCCATCCCAACACCAAATACCCCCATGGCCCCCAACAACATAATATTCAACCAAGTTCTGAAAAAATAAAATGTATTCTGATACCCCCCCCCCCAAAATATTCATATTGCCACCATGTGGGGCTAAACCTTATGCTGGGAAACACTGCCTTAGATATATGATGCCTTTGAAAACAAAAAAAAGTCTAGCTTTTTTTCTGTTCTGTGTGATACCTTTGACAACATAAAAATCTGGTTCTGTGCTGCTTTTAGCTTGGTAATTTTGTTGCAGTTAACATTTGGTATTTCCTGTAGTATAAAAATTGTAACTCGACATCTTTATTGTCCACTAGACGTGGATATGCTGTAGCTATCTGTTCTCAGGTTACAGCTGTTTAAGATTTCAGCTTACAGCCATAGGGAGATTTGCACTCTTTACAAGAGACTGGTGATTTTAGCTTTAAGAATTTGTTAAAAGAAAATAATAACTTGAATCTTAGAAAAGAAATGAACCAAAGAAATTATAGCTTCTCTTTCAAGTTGAAAAATGTAGCCTTTCATTCCATAGGGGCACCTAGGTGATATGGTATTGGTGCCCATAGACATCCATCAGTATGCCATTCAGGTACCCGTTTTAATTAGGAATGTTTTTGTCATCAGTTGCAGGCTCAACATAACTCTCTCAATAAAAAGTACACAGATAAAAACACAAGTCTAAATACCAAAACATTACAGCAAGCATTTTTGTTTACCAAAAAATAAAATATACATAGAGCATTTAAGCCATTTGAAAAGATGGAGCTGGTAACAAAGATGGACTGATAAAATGAAAACCAGCAATGTAAGAACAGCATACAAAAAGGATGTGTGAAGAATAACCCAAAGTCCATAAGAACATATTGTAGAACTTTAGCTGGGTGAAGTTTTAAAAAGAATTTTATGATTTTTCTGTGTTTACCAGAACTAATGACATGTATAGTGATGAATAACAGGCAGAAATGAGAGCAAGAAAGAGAGGAATACAAACTGGCTAGGATCAAATTTGTATCTCTTTTTTTAAGTGCACCCTTATGTGATGGAGATTGAAAGTAAATGGGATGAGCTGATCTGTACAATGAGTACCAACCAAATTTTTTAGTTTTGCAAGTGCTCATTTCAATCTATGCAGGTCAAAGGTCACACTGCAGATTGTTTGTTTCACCCCCACCCTCCCCTCTTCTGTGATTTGTTTGTCCAACAGTAGTCTGCACATGTGCTGTACTAAAGTCTGCATTATGTATTTCAGTTTTGTTATTTCATTATAAATTTGTTACACATTTCATGGGCCTTAACATTACACAAGACAAGAAGTAAGATCCAGTTTGTTGTGAAATGTTTCAAGGTTTAACATTGTTAATTGTTCCTACCAATGTGACAGAAAGGAATGCCAAAATGTTAATGGTTTAGTTTATTACTGCCTGCGTGAAGATTCCTTGAACTGGTTATTTGATCAGGCATAAATTGTTGGTGAACACATTTTTTTTTTCAAAACTTGTTTTAGCAGTCAGGGTTTGCTTTCATAAATTTGCTCAGTGGTTTGTGATTCAGTCAATAAATCAGTGCACTGTATCAGTGACTATGGACATACTGTGTATTGCACTGGCTATACTGTATAATGTTATATGTGGTTAGTAGACTTTTCTCATTTCCTTTGCACCACTTCATAGCACAGAGGAGAGATCCTCAACCACATAGATTATGTACTTTTGTTATTTTGTTTTCAGTTCTGCGGTTAATTTGTCCTTGTTTTTATTAATGTAAACATCACCACATACATTTCATTGTTTTAATCCTGTATGAATTGCATTTCCAAGCACTAATATTTCACTTTTTTTTTCTGTCTGTCACATCTGAATGTAATTTTCTTTTAGCCAAGATTGAATTTGAATTCTATGCTGTAAAGAAAAACACTTTTGGTATTGAACTCTGTGCACTAGACAAGGGCACTGCTGTCTCTAACTATACATTTATCATCTCATGTAAGGCAGGCAAAACTTTTTTAAGTTCAGATATAATTGATGATAGATTTAGTGCTGGGTTTTTTACACACACACACACCATCCATCCTTCTTTCCTAATCAGTACTGATAAAATGACTGTTTACAACTGTTATTCTATCTTGCAGATATGTTTTATCATACTAAAGCATGCCAATTCTGATTTTAATATACATTAATATTTGCATCACTGTTGGTAGATATAGGCAAAGAAGTGCTCTTGCTAGCCATAACATTAAAAATAAACCTATTATAAAACAGTATATCAGCAATCAATATGAACATTTCCCAGGCAGCAGTTTATGCCATTTCCAGACAGCAGCAGTTAGCTGATATTGATTATCAGAAAAAAACCATAATTATGTGGTTGCAGACCCACACGGCAAGCATTCTTCTGTTGTTGCTCTTTCCTTCCATTGAAAAGTACCAATTTGCATGACCCAAAAATGACAGTTATTGCCGCATGATTATTTGTTTTTTAACATGTTGATCAATACATGTATACAATAATTTGTTTCTATGTTAATTGATAATGTGACACAGGAACCTGTTTAAATGTGTCATGGGTTGCCCTTGTGTGCTTAAATATTTTGAAAGTTTCTTCTTTTATGTAACTTCTTTCATATTGTCAAGAAGATATGCAGGCTGTTGTAAAAAGTATGATTTGAACTGAAGTGTATTCTTAAAAACTGCAGATTATATGTACACGGTTGAAGGTCCGCATTGCACTTACAGCACAGAATGTGCCATAGAAGGCAGATTATGATGGGTTCAAGATCTCCATCTTGTGCCTAGAAAGAAACAATGTTAATGCTGCACACACTCTCTCAGGAAAAGATGGTTGAGGTCCAGTGGATCCCATTCCGCTGATGGGAAACAGCAACAGACCTGCCAAATCTGGTAGCAGCCAACCACAACATCAACATCTCGTCTCATGCAGAGAAGTCAAAACTAATCAAACATCAGTACAGGAAGCTATGGGCTGACTAGCATAACCCCACCTCTAATGACCATCAGATGGCTCAACTCTTGCATGAAGAACAAACCACTACCTTCAGACTGTGTATGTGACACTGCTGACTGTGACCACACCTCTGACTGCATATGTGAGGCAGGTAATCAGGCACCAGAGCACATTCTGCAGCTCTGCTATCCTTTCAAGAAGCCCAAACCCAGTTCTGGCCAAAAGGGAGCTATGCTGGAAGACAAACTTTGGTATGCAAAGCATGACCTTCAGATGACAAACAGTTTAACTGGACAATAAATATAGATATCTGAGGCTAGAACTGTGGACTGCAGAAAAGGAAGATACATTTTTAAAAAATCTGTTAAAGTTATTTTTTAACAGTTCCTTTGTCTGGGTGTTTTAAGAGAACATGACCATTGACAAACTGCAGATGTGATACTGCCACTCGTAAGTTTATACTGGCACTTTACATCAAAAGAGATGGTTTTGAGTGATACTGCCACTCGTAAGTTTATACTGGCACTTTACATCAAAAGAGATGGTTTTGAGTGATACTGCCACTCGTAAGTTTATACTGGCACTTTACATCAAAAGAGATGGTTTTGAGTGATACTGCCACTCGTAAGTTTATACTGGCACTTTACATCAAAAGAGATGGTTTTGAGTGATACTGCCACTCGTAAGTTTATACTGGCACTTTACATCAAAAGAGATGGTTTTGAGTGATACTGCCACTCTTAAGTTTATACTAGCACTTTACATCAAAAGAGATGGTTTTGAAACATGCAGATTTACCAAGCATCTCCTCTGTCATGGCATTGTTACATTTGAATAATGTGCCATAGTAACAGCAATAAATATTTATGTTGCAAGATCCAGTTTTCATGCACTCGCATTTGCTAACTTCAAGTTTAGTCATCATTTCCTCCTAAATGATGCTGTGTCCTTGTGCAGAGCTGCTCTTCACTTGACTCAGTCCATAGCAAGTTCTTCCCAGACTGATAGAAAAATCTTGCATTGATGGCTTACAAATGTCTTTATATCCCAGTTTAGGTCTACCATATGGCCTCCATGAGTTTGGTGTGCAAAACTTCCTTGAGAATAAACTGCCATCCATTCTTGTTATATGTCCCAGCCATCTCAGTCTTCTGGTGCTTAATGTTATGACCACTGATGGAAGATGAGAGTAAGCAGAACATCAGATAGTTTCAAGACAGCCCTATCTAAGTTACACATTTAGAATGTTCTGTGGTCCAAAGGTTCAAAGTTCAGACTCCAGCTTCACTGCATTCAGGACAACCCCATACATGCTCCACCGCATGCCGCAGCATCCATCCAAGAGTATGTTTGCTAATAGTTCCTGTCAGATGTTGGTTGTTTATGATGTGTTTTCTGCCACACAGTTCAGATTTCCTGCCAGCACCTTTAATTTGTCCTAGCTCCAGCAACTTCTTCAGATCTACATTGTTCTTCCATTCCCACTCTTCATTTTTCTGCAGTCTGTCCAATACAGCCTTAGCAATGTCCCCCTTGTCCATCATCAGTTTGCCATTTATTTTAACCTGTCCTGTCAGTCTGTTTGCCACATCATTGCCATGTACTCCCGCATGCCTTGGACAGTAAAGCCATGTTAGACTTGTCACAGCTGACTCGCTTAACAGATGAACCCATTCGTTTCAAAGCATTTCTTCTCAATCTTATGAAGCCTGCTCTGTGAATCCGTCACATTGACACCATTACCACATCATGAGCAACAAACCATTCCATTATCACCAACACAGCCTCATTTCCATTAGCATCCTTGAAGTAGTGACTTCAAAGGCTTCCAAACACTGTGCCGCTACTCATCGATTTCAGCAGACAACAAAACCCCAACCACTTCTGCTGTTCCACATCACTGAGCCATCTGTATATATTACAATTTCAGAATAAATACCCACAGTGATGCTGGATGAGATCTTGAACTTAAGAGTTCAGCTGCACCCTGTGCCCAGTCTCGACATTCCCTTCTGTATAATAACCTTTGTTAGCTGAGGTTCGTCCTGTGCCCATAACCAGTCATCACCCTTAGGCGCTGCTGCTGGCGAGATTCTTCACCTGCCATGCATGGGGTGAAACTCCTCCTGGCCAATGAAGAAAAATGCAATTAGGGTTGCCGTGTGGCGCCGCTGTGAAAAAGGTGATGGAAAGGATTAAGTGAAGTTTAATCGGTATGGCCAGTTGTCTCGCAGTGAGGGCTACTCATACCACGGCACCTCTGCTCTAGAGGCCGGCCATGTCCTATATACAGTATGCCTAAACCAGCTTGACCCAGGGGTGAAATTTACTAGCGGTGAGGATTCCTCCTTGACAAAAGCTCCGTTCTGGTCATCACCAGGAAGGGTAGCGGCCACGACCACAAAATGCTGAAGTCAGAGACACTGGACCAGTGCAGTCTAGACAGGCAACCACCTCTCACCCGATGGGGATATATCCATATCCAAATCATGTTGAGGTTCAGCTGTGCATTTGACAGGGTGAGTAGGCCTAGATCATATTCCAATAGTGACATCACCAGCGCCTGCATCAGCAAGAATAGAGTGCGCTATGGAAAGCCCTACAGCCATTAACCTAACTGCACACAATATTTTCCTGGGTTTTTTTTTTTATTGCATTGTCCATGTGGCGTGCAAAGGACAATGAATGATCAAATATGTTCTTTTAATATCTTGGCCATGACACTTCACAATCAGAATTTCAGATCCCACAATTCTGTTACTTAATGAGCACCACAAGATACTGCCTTTTCCTGGGCTGTTATCTGATCCACCCTGTTCTGTACCCTTGTGGCTGGTTCCTCTCTAACCCTCCCATGCTCATATGTTAACATATAATCAACGTAGGTCAGTGTACGCCCCACGCGATTCCCATATAACAGTGCCAGTAGAATATACATTGTATAGCATGGAAGATGAGGGAGACCCTTGAGGTAGGCCTGTAGCAGTGGTTCTGGTCTCTTGAGATCCATTTTAAGGCAACCAATCACCTCAACAGCATTGAAGCTATCCATCTGTTGTCACAAGCATGCATGCTGCAGATTAGAATGTTCTGTAGTCACAATCATGCATGCTGTAGACTTGAATGTTCTGTGGTCAAAATCATGCATGCTGCAGACTAGAATGTTCTGTGGTCACAATCCTGCTTGCTGCAGATTCACAAATGCAGACTATTTTAATTTCTGAATTGCAGATTTCAGTTTCAGACATGTCTGTCCAAGTCTCTCTGTTACACTTTCCCTGGACCAGAAACTACAGAAAAACATTCACTTAATTCAAACTGGCATGTGCAGGAGCATTGTTTATATTGTCTTTTAACCCTGTAGGCATGGTGACAATGCTTCAACTCTGGCAACAGTTTCATTGTTTTGAGCTGACCAAAAAACAGATGTGCAAGCTGACCCTGAACCACTCATATTCAAGCTGGTTTTGTTGGATTCTTTTTTTTTTTTTTTTCATGGTCAACTTTACCAGTCAAGACAAACTCAGAAGACAGGCTGAGAATATAGCATGGCTATGTACAGGAATATTAATGAGAACTATATATGTAAAACAGAATATGGCAAAAAGTAATAAAATTACTGTTTATTCAGAATTGTGGGTATTTTAGGATACTTGTTGCCATTTGATATGACTTTTGGCTGCCATATTGTATGACACAAATATACATTAGTCAGTAATATATTATACAGAGTATATATTTATACAGTGTCTAGTGTTCTATGTGACCAACTGTAGATCTCTCTTTCTTTGAAACTGCTGATGACTAGCCTGCAACTTTCTGAAAGAGGAAATGAAAGTCTAATAGGCTTTCTACTGATAACAGAGCAAATGATCCAACTCCACAGTATCATCATACTTGATAATATATTGATTTTCTTCTGTGAGATTCAGCATCAAAATAATGTTTGATCCTATGAGAGGCAGGCAGCGCAGTTCGTGTTTTTTTAATAACCTATGATACAGTACTGTAAACTTGATGACCTGTTTAGAACGTATAGATAATCTACTAACTGCTCATAATAAGATGATTTCTAGCTGTTTGCTTCAAGTGATCCTCATAGCCATCTGTGGTTGGTTACAATAACAGTTTCTGTGTCACTAACACAATGTTTTGTAAATGGAAATAAAAGCAACAAATTTAATAATAAACAAAGGCTTGTATTTCCATTAATGTATGTTAACACTCATACAAATCCACCCGCAGTGTGCAAAAATGAATGCAAAAAATTATAGTCTTTAATGGGGGAAGAGTTGTGCCAATAGAAATGTTGCAAGAATAGAGACAGGGATTTTTTTATGCCATGAAATTTATATGGTGGCAGTGGGGAAAAATATCTGTTGGCACGACTTCAGATTAGTTACATCAATAAGACAAGAAACTAAACAAGACTAAGAATCAAACTTTATCAGAAGACGTCGCTGGAACTACATCGGCCACGTACTTAAAATGGATTAAAAACAACTCCCACACCAAGCATTTACGTGGTCACCAGGGGGTAAAAGAAAGCGGGGTAAACCTAAAGACACACTAAGAAGAGTTATCACCAAGGAGTATTCAACAATGCTCATCAGAAACACCGAAGATCTAAAGCAAGTAGCAATGAATCGCCAGACATGGAGATCCTTGTCCTCCGCCCTATGCGCCAACTTTGCCCCAAGAGGATCAACTAAGTGGGGAAAAAAACCACCAATAAAGGAACTAATATGTTTAGAGGAGAATCTTACACTCACCAGCTGGAAATAAGATATTAAGAGGATAATCATGCACTCACTAGCATGAGAGAAGTGATATTAAGGGGATAATCCTGCACTTACCAGCTAGAAATAAGATATTAAGAGTGTAATCCTGCACTCACCAGTTGGAAATAAGATATTAAGAGTGTAATCCTGCACTCACTAGCATGAGAGAAGAGATATTAAGAGGATAATCTTGCACTCACCAGCATGAGAGAAGAGATATTAAGAGGATAATCTTGCACTCACCAGCATGAGAGAAGAGATATTAAGAGGATAATCTTGCACTCACCAGCATGAGAGAAGAGATATTAAGAGGATAATCTTGCACTCACCAGCATGAGAGAAGAGATATTAAGAGGATAATCTTGCACTCACTAGCATGAGAGAAGAGTTATTAAGAGGATAATCTTGCACTCACTAGCATGAGAGAAGAGTTATTAAGAGGATAATCTTGCACTCACCAGCATGACAGAAGAGATATTAAGAGGATAATACTGCACTCACCAGCATGAGATAAGAGATATTAAGAGGATAATCTGCACTCACCAGCATGAGAGAAGAGATTATAATCCTGCACTCACCAGCATGAGAGAAGAGATATTGAGAGGATAATCTTGCACTCACCAGCATAAGAGAAGAGATATTAAGAGGATAATCTGCACTCACCAGCATGAGAGAAGAGATATTAAGAGAATAATCTTGCACTCACCAGCATAAGAGAAGAGATATTAAGAGAATAATCTTGCACTCACCAGCATGAGAGAAGAGATATTAAGAGGATAATCTGCACTCACCAGCTGGAGATAAGATACTAAGATAATGCTGCCTGAGATAGGAAACCAGCTAGAGAATCATGTCTTCTTTTCTTTAATTAGTGGTAGAAAATGGCTACAGACCACACTATAACCACACACACTAAATGCCACAGGAAAATAAAAGCAACCAGCATTAGAAATATCAAAAACTGCACAAAATAAATAAGCATGGCCTAATGAATGAGTAGTGGTTACTGGAACACACAATGGCACCCCATCAGAGAAATATGCTCTGTAGTCACAGCAAAGTATGCAGCAGATAGATAAGTTGCTACACAACTCTAGTATACGGTATCTTGGAACTTGGCTGTACTTCTCTCTGGCTTTAGCTGTTTCTATTAACAACTGATCCTATGTTCCAAATTTAATCATACCTGCATCATTGCTGCTGCCTTTAGCTGATGTGGCAGAAATGCCTTCACTTGCTTTGGTTACTGTTTTTGAAAGGCTTCCTGGACGTCGTAGCTTCAATGTCCTGCTTGCCACTGAAAGCTTTGGTTCATAAGATGCCTGTTTCTTAACTTTATGTTCATTTTCCCTCACTTCAGATGGTGGCTTTTGAACACTATCTTGACAAGTTGTTCTTACATCAGAATTCCCACCTAAAAGTTGCTTTGTGGAAGACGGTAATTCATTTTGATTTGGCTGATTAGAAAAATCATTTATCCAGTCTCTCCCAGGTTTCTGCCTGATCTCATTAGTCTTTTCTGAATCTGAAATTTTAGTGTTGTTGGTATCTTGCTCAGACAGTGAACAATCACTGTTCCATTTCTTTCTAACACTAGTCCTGTACATCTGACAACTTTCTGTCCTGAGCTTGCAGGATTCATCATCTTTATCATTTAGAAGACTCCTGAGAATGACAAGATCATCTCTGTGCTGCCTGGTTTGTAAATTTATCTCATCATCTTTTAAATCACTCATTTCCCCAGGCTGACCATTCTCAGTGGACTTTCCACTGGTGACTTTTGTATGTTCTCTGTCTCTACCACGGCTCGCTGCTTTTTTAACCAGCAAAGCTTCTCCGTCAGAATATAAAGCTGCTCCAGCTGGAGTCCAGATTTTCTTGTATTTATTTTCCAGATCCTCGATCACATGCTGTAGTTCCAAATCTTTCTTTGTCTGCTCCTCCTTGACTTCTCTGTGTATGCTCATCGCAGCATCTCTTTTGTTCTGGCAATCTCTCACTAAAGAATTGATCTTGTTCATAAAGTCTTCACCAAATTTTGACAAAGCCATGGGACCTGGAAAAAAAAAAAAAAGGAAACTCATCTCATATAAAAATGAAGTGGAAAAAGTTCAGCAAAAACAATCACAGAGTAATTAAGATGCTATCATTAAAACAATGTTTAATAAATAGAGAAATAAAGCCATGGCAAAAGTTAAAAATATAATCACAAGAAGAAAACAGAAATGAACACAACAAGAACAAAAGAACCTCATAGTTCAGGAATGAAATTTAAAAATTATGACTTGACAAAGATAAAAATATTGGACTGAGAGGATAGGAAGATTGTGTACAGAAACTCCAAAACAAATTGGCTAAAGTTATACTCAATATTTCTATTTTATGTGCTTCTGGGAATGATTATGTTTACATGTTTAAATCTAAAGGATCCAAAACCTTGTAAAAATGAAAAAAACAAAATGAGCAGCTGTTATGAGCATAACAGTTTCAATCTCAAATGACTCTATTTATTACTAGACTCGAAAGTTCTGATTAAAAAAAAATTGTTTAAATAACATTTTCACTAAATACTTTTCTAAAATTTATTCATCTGTATTTAAAATGATATCTTTCAATATCTTGTATCATTACTAACTAATAATGGAGATACAATGAGGGAAATTAAAAGGAGGACATCTATCGCTCTTCAAAAAATAAAATGACTAAAAAACCTGTGGAGAGGAACACACAGAACTACAAAAATAAGATTTTTAAGGGCATGCATCTTTCCCATCGCAATGTATGCCTGTGAGACCTGGACAATTAACAAAACAGCTGAGAAACATATAAATGCCTTTGAATGTAAATGCTACAGAAGAGTTCTTCAAATATCATGGACACAAAAAAGAACAAATATGTCCATACTACAAGAACTTTATAGTAAAGAAAGTTGGCTAGTAAAGATTAAACAGAGAAAATATTTTGGACCTTATTAAACATGAGAATTTAGAGAAGACCGTCTTGGAAGGGTACATAATGGGAAAAAGAGAGGAAGACCAAGGCGAAGATGGCTACAAGACATAGTTGACAATCTGTGAATGTATGCATCAGAACCAGGGCATGTTGCTTACAACAGAGAGGCCTACAGGAGAGCTGTTAGGCAAAGTTCCACAAGGGACATGCAAATGACTGATTGATTTAAAATGACTGGAACATTATCAAATATTAAAATAATATTAAACAAGCTAACTCAGAAAGCAAACAATATAGGACTAAAGATCAACGTAGGAAAGACAAAGTTAATGAACCAAAATGTGAACAACAGAAATGTACTCAGAGTAGATAGCAAATTAGTGGAGGAGGTCAATGAATTTGTATACCTTGGCAGTAGAGTAGTAGAAAATGGAGACAGCACAGAGGACATCAATAGCAGACTTACTAGAGCAAACCAGGCTTTTGCAATGCTGCAGACTATATGGAAATCTAAAAAACTAAGCATGAAGACAAAAATCAGGATATTTAAAAGTAATTTTTTAGTGTACTACTCTATGGAAGTGAATGCTGGAAAATCACCAAAACCATAGAAAACAAGTTGAATTCTTTCTAGACTAAATGAAGAATTAAAAAAAATATTTTGGCTAAACACCATAAGAAATAACATCTTGTTGGCAGAAATGCAGATGAAGCCGCTGACAGCAATTATTGAGGAATGATGATGGTTGGGACATATGCTCCAAATGACTAACAACTCACTACCAAAAATAGCACTAAGATGGACACCACAGGGGAACAGACGTAAGGGTAGACCAAAAGAGACATGGAGAAGAACAACAGAAAGGATGTTGAGCAATATAGGGCTCACCTGGGCAAGAGTGGGAAAAAAAGGCAAAGAACAGGCATTTGTGGAAAACCCTTGCGGAAGCTCCATGTGCCCTGGGCACTTAAGGTTCAGAGAGAGAGAGAGAGAACATTATTATTTGTTCCATTATATTCGGCTCATTTACTGATACTGGCTTCTGTGAAGTCCTTTCCTACTTCCTGTTAATAAATTTGGTACCACAGGAATAAAAAGGAGTTAGGAAGAAAATACACTATTAAGACCAGGTTAGAAATTTTAAGAAGCACTTCTTTATTTGACATTTTCATTTTTTTAACAGATTCTAAGAATTTGATACAGAAATATAATTACTTTATATACTACAATATAGCCAAAAACAAAATCCAGTCCTATATTAATTAACCTATTTTATCATTTATCTTATAATGCAAACTGCATCAACACTTATTCTCCTATTTACACTATCCCACTAAAACAAAAAAAAAAACCTCCTACATCTAAGGATCATCAGCTACATCTTACCATTATCACCAGATTCAAACCCATTGCTGCTGAGAGTTTCTACCACGGACATTAGCTGAAATATCAAAAGAATTTTTTTTTTTAAAGTCAGAAGAGATTATGAAAAATATTCATACAAGACGAGCTTCACTAAAATGTGAATTTTAGTCTTAATTAAAATTATGACAGACAAAATAATGAATAAAACATTAAACATAAGATCAGGTCAAATCAATTACTGTGAGCAATGTCACAATTCTTCCATACATTAATCTTTTCTTCAAGGTTCATATTTTTTTAATTAAAAAACAAAAACAAGAAAATTCTTCAAAATGGCTGCAAAAAAAAAAAAAAAAGCCATGCCTTCTCTCACCTGTTCCTCATTTGCTTTCATGATAATGAGAAATTCACGAAAAGCATCTTCCGAGACTGACTTCTTCAACTGCTTGTATGCATCCAATATATCTGTAAAAACAAAAGTACTGCAATCAATTCACAATTTAAGTGTTTAACTCTTTCCACATTTCACTTTTCCTATGCGGATAACATTTCTTATGTCCTTGACATCAGACATACATTCTTCCTAAAAAAAAAACAAAAAAGCACTACAGTAGCTTGGATGGTTATTAAAAGTTTTCTTGTTTATGCCTTCTGTCTTGCCAACCAGTGTTTCTGTCTTGCCAACCAGTGTTTCTGTCTTGCCAACCAGTGTTTCTTCGCACAGTTTATTTACATCAAATGACTACATCTTACTATTAAATGACATACACTGACATCTGTAAATAAGCTAACTTGCTTGGGAAAATTCCACCACAGAGCTGCCTGACAGCCCAGCTCTAGAAACTCACAATACTCTTCAGAAAACATACCCTGTAGGTGGAGCACAGATGAACTCTTTATACTTATGACCAAGCACTCATAACATCTGAGAAAGACCTACATGAGTCTAGCCAGGGCATGTAAAAACCACACTGTGAAAATCAGTGCTGGAAAAAATGTAAATCATGACCACTGTCAGAGAAGAAATCCAAACAAAGGACTTCCTGGCCAATCAGACTTTGAAACAAGTGAAGGATTTCAAATGCCATGGGGCTACAGCACCTTCCTCTGGTAAAATCAATGCTGAAACTGGGAACAGATGCAGTAAAGCAAATCAGGTCACATCACACATCACATGTGAAAACATATCACACGTGAAACAAAAATAGCACTGTACAACGCAGTCTTTCCCCAAACTCTGTGATATCAATGTCAAACGTGGACAATAACACCAAAACTAAAAGGAAAATCATCATGACAGAAATGATGAGTTAGAGGAGAATACTAAGTGTAACAAGAAGAGAAAAAATCAGAAATGACACCATCAGAGCTGGTCAACTCCAGTATTACATCACATCCAGAAACAACAAGTCAAATGGTTTGGCCATGTTACATGACCACTGCCAGACAGTATAGCACAGAAAACATTCCTACAAGAATTGTAGGAAACAGGAAGAGGCAGCCACGCAGGAAACAAAGGGAAGAAATCACAGAAACATTAAATATCCCATTATATGAAGCAAATTTCCAAGCCATATAAATACGTCCATTTGTCCCTTCAACACTGAATGAGGAAGGAAACAAGACATCAATGAGGGTGGTGTGGCCATGTGCTCTGAACACTAGTTTCTCATATCGGAGACATCAGTTCGAATCATGGTGGGATCAAACTGTTTTCTGCTGACATAGAAAACTGAAAACCCAGCCTGCATGTATCATGGCAAATGCTCTAGGTAAGCGGATATTAATTCCTCAGTCTCAAAGTATTTTCCCCTTCCCACAGTGGACACTGGAAATCTGGTATGTACATTGCATTGTAATTGACAGACTACATTATTTGCTTTATAACTTATGGTTTTAAGCAGTTAATTTAAACTGAATCAGTTTTCACTCTGTAGAATTCTTGTTTATATAGTACCAGCTAATCACAGTGTTTTATTGGTCTTTGTTCATTTTCTGTAAATTATTATATTATTAATAAAAAGTTGCTGCAGTTATATGATTTAACTATGTGTTAATGGTTGGTCACACATGAAGAATGATGAGGAGGGTATACATACACCTGAGCAAGGTTGTGACACTTCTGATGATAACATTGATTTCACAAGTGATTAAGACTATGGCTTAGCTGTTTGCTTCAATCACAGGCATTAGTCCTAAAAAAAAATAATAACTTCCACAAAAACAGAAATTTGGATATAAAAACTACATACAAAGCTCACCTTTGAGTGGTTCACAAATAAATGACTTGGCAGAGACTTCAAATTCACTGTAGCCTTTTCTGAAAAACATCAGAAGTGATAAAACTATAATAGGCTTCCTTATATTACATTGATATAGGCCTTTATTAATTCACATGCACAGACAAAACTAATATGATAGCAAATTAATTAAGATTTAAGATATTTTATTAGCTTGTTGAAAAAAAATGCAACAGCTTAAACAAATCTGTTACCACAATAGTTTCATTTAAGTCTCATCCTTTTCAAACTACTTAATCTCAGGTGCCATCATAATCAAGAGTTAAAAATACTCATAATGAGCACATTAAAATGCTACAGATAAAAGTGATGGTGACTGCAGTAAAACTGGTTCAAATGATAAAGGAAGTAGAGGTGTATGGTGCAGTTTTACAAGGTGGCAGAATGAGTGAGTAAGTGAGAAAAAACGAATAGAAAATATGAGAGTAAGATGAAAATGTATAAATGAAAAACATACAACATCCAATATTTTGGCGTGAGCCTTTTTCAAGGATTACATACACAAAACAAAGGAAGACATATAACTAAATGAAAAACTTATCTGATTTCTATGATCAATCCCACATAATGCTAGATTTTTTCCACCAACGCGGCTATCCAGAACATGTTCTCTCGTCGTCTTGGAAGCACATCAGCCATATATCGCGGCAATAAGCCCTCACTCCTAAACTGCACTGTAGCTCGGTCAGAGTTAAACTGGTACTTACGCACCACCCTCATAGCTTGGCAGTTAAGAACACGCTGTTTCGCCATCTCCATCTCCTCCAGACAGAGCCTGATACATGTCAACTTTTTGGGGAACCCCCATTGGTGGCCTACAGATGGGACAAGAACCTCAGAGACCTTTTAGTTCGAAGTTGCCTTAAGACAGATGACACTTTTTGTGGTACCAGATGTGCGGACGCCATAGATGCAACACTTGCCCGTTTGTTGTTGAGGCCAGCCAGATCTCCTTCCCTAAGTCCATGTTATCAGTTCAGGAGGGTTTCACCTGTACTTCACGCAATGTTATTTATGCTATTATGTGCAAACGTTGTGGTATGAAGTACACAGGTGAGACCGGTTTACACTTAGGAGATTGTTTTCGCCAACATCTTAACGACATTTCTAAGAGGGCTTGGACACCTGTGGCTAAACATTTTAGCCTTAGCAACCACAGGGGAAAACAGGACATTTCTGTTAGTGCGATCCGCTCTTGTTCTGCTGACGTACGATCTTGGAGGGTCCTAGAACAGGCTGTCTCCACCCAACTGGAATTAACAATGTCCTCAGCTTTCTTTAACTTATTTAGTTTTCCACTTTTTTCCTGTGATTTATACTCTACTTTCTTGTTTATTTCTCCTAGCTCCCCTCCCCCTCCTTACCACCACCTTCTCTTCTTTTCTGGCGACTTATAGGTGTTTTTGCCTGTCTGGGTCTTGTCCTATTCACCAGTTTCATATTATCTCCCTGTTTCCCTTCCTCTCCCCACAACCCCCCCCCCCCTTTACACCTGTTTCTCTAGCGGGGTAAATGTGTCTATTGCCCTTCTTCCCCCCCCCCACCTGTTTTTCTCTGCCTCTTCTTTCTGATTGGCTTCACCTGCTTTCCTCTGTGGTTTGTATGCCTCGTCTAGTCTGGGAGACATACATTCCTGAGTTCCTACTCTCTGGAGGATGCCACACAGATAAGTTTCTCGTTTAATTATATGTTTTGTCTTGTTTTGTCCATTAAAATGCTACTACTGCATGCACAAAACATACCCTCTAACTGACTCTTCAAATTCATTAAAATGCTATTCCTATATGAACAAAACAATATTTAACAATGTGGTCCAAATCTAGCCTTCAGGGTTAGACCGTACTATACAAACAGAACAAGTGGTAGTAGGGAAAAGGCTGGTACATTAAAATCACTTGCTCATTTTTTTTTTCTTGGGCTATTGCTATAGGAGAGATAACTCCAGTTTCAAACACCTGCTACCATGATTATTGGTTATACAATAAAGGGCAGAACAAGATCTATCTAAGGATCTTACCCTTGTAATCAAGAAGACAAGAATTCTTTGCACAAAAGCTTATATTACTGACATTATTTAATGAACAATGACAGACCAATGGTTACGTTTTGGTGTTAAAAGAATGAAACCCAATACCAGTGATTGCATTAACCAGCAATTACCAGTAAATTGCCAACAGAAAAAGGGAAAAACCAAAGCTTATGGAAGTCACTGATTCTGTAACCAATTTATATTATCAAAAACAGCATAAGCAATTGGCAAAATTGGTTGGAAGATAACTGGGCCAGTAGGATGATGATGCACTACAATTTGCATGGAGGAGAAACAGATGATTCGACTGTTTTCTAAAGATTAAATCTCAGTGCAAATACGGCAACAACAAAAAAAAGTATAAAGCACTGAATGCTGTACTGACAAAACAACTATTTCAGAAAGTACTCCATGCAATCTGAAAGACCGGTGCAACTGTTCATTCATTCATTCCTTTGCATGTCCCTTGCGGAACTTTGCCTCCCAAACAGCACTCCTGTAGGCCTCTCGGTTGTGAGCAAGATGGCCTGCTGCTGCTGCATCCATTTCCAGATCATCAACGATGTCTTGCAGCCATCTTCGTTTCGGTCTTCCTCTTTTTCTTTTTCCCATTATGTATCCTTCCAATACGGTCTTCTCTAAATTATCATGACGTTTAATGTGGCCAAAATATTTAAGTTTTCTCTCTTTAATCCTCTTTACTAGCCAGCCTTCTTCAATATTAAGCTCTTGTAGTATAGATATATTTGTTCTTTTTTGTGTCCACGATATTTGGAGAACTCTTCTATAGCATTTACATTCAAAGGCATTTATGTGCTTCTCAGCTGTTTTGTTAAGTGTCCAGGTCTCACAGGCATATGTTGTTATGGGAAAGATGCATGCCCTTAAAAATCTTATTTTTGTGGTTCTGTCTGCTCCTCTCCACAGATTCTTTATTTGTTTTACTTTCTGAAGAGCAATAGATGTCCTCCTTTTAATTTCCCGCATTGTATCTCCATTATTAGTTAGTAGTGATCCAAGATATTCAAAACTCTCCACTTCTTCCAGTTTTTCCTCACTGATACATATTTCAGTTGCCTTATTTGTTTTGTCAGTTGTCATCACTTTAGTTTTCTTTGCATTAAGATAGAGGTTCTGCTCTTCGCTGTTCTTGCGGACTGACATAATTAGTTTTTCCATTCCTTCTTGTGTTGTGGACAGCAATACTGTGTCATCAGCATATCTAATCTCTGGTATTTCATAACCTCCAACTGTTATGGCATCGTAATATTCTTTGTCTACATCTTCTCTAACATTCCTCATTATATTCCATGCAATCTGAAAGACCGGTGCAACTGTAGTGGTTTTAAAAAATCCTCGCATGATCACGGGAATCTGCAGGATTCAAGAACATGGACAGGAATGAAAGTGTTTTTCTCACCTGACTGCATCAAATAATGACTGTGTGTACTGCATCTGAAGATCATAGACAGACCTGTGGAAGGCCAGCTCTTCCTTCAAGACAGCCATTTCTTTCATCAGTAAAAACTGACGATAGTTGCAGGTACGCATGCAAGCTTCAATAATTCGAGTTACCTCCTCGTGTTTGCCACGAGGCATTGTTGGTAAAGCAGTTATGACACGCTCAGCTGAGACTTCCTTGATGATTGGTCTTTTCAGCACCGGCTAACAATGTAACAAAAGCATGAATAATAAACCATATTCTTTTCTAACAATATTTTTAACTTGTTATCTTATCATAAAAAGAGAATGTGTGGACTACAAATTTAATGATGTAGCAATAATAATTTAAATATTTTTGACACATTAAACATCATGATAATCTAGAGAAGACCGTCTTGGAATGGTACATAATGGGAAAAAGAAAGAGAGAAGTCCAAGCTGAAGATAGTTGCAAGACATTGTTGATGATCTGCAAATGGATGCATCAGCAGCAGGCCATCTTGCTCACAACCAAGAGCCCTACAGGAGTGCTGTTAGGGAGGCAAAGTTCCGCAAGGGACATGCAAATGAATGCATATGAATGAAGCAATAATAATATTAATAATCAATCAATCAAGTGCCGTGACGTGTGGTATAGGCGTTAATTTCTCTCCACAATTCCCTGTCTTTAAACTAGATGAGATCTGCCAGTGACTTTCTTCCTACCTACACTGACAGTCCATCCAGTAACTTCTCTCTCTCTCTGTGTCTTCCTCTGTCTCTTCTTCCCTCAATTTTTCCAGTTGCCACAATGTGTTCCAATTTTCCTCTTCTCAGAAAATGTCCTATAAATCTCGCTTGTCTGCCTCTGATCTTTGCTGTAATTTGCCTTTTAACTCCAGCCTCTCTTAAGACTTCTTCGTTGGTTTTCTTAGCTGTCCATGGTACCTTCAACATCCTTCTTGTGAACCACATTTCCATGGCCTCCATTTCTCTTATTCATGAACCATGCTTCATATCCATAAAACAAAATTAGCTCGATGTAACACTTAAGTACTCGGAATCTTCTTTCCACTGATACGGATCTGTTGCACAAGACGTTTCTCATTTTCTGGAATGTTGACTTGGCCTGAGCACATCTGCTTTTTATTTCGTTGTAACATTTCCCATCAGTTGTTATAACCATTCCTAAGTACTTGACTCTATCAACTTGTTTGAGTTCTGTGCCATCGATGATAATGCTACATTTTGGTGGAATTTTTTTCTTTGAGATGACCATCACTTCAGTCTTCTTTTTGTTCAGGCTGAGATCTTTATTTTTAGTTTCACGAACCACAATGTCCAGAAGAGCCTGTAGCTCCCCTTCACTTTTAGCAATCAGAATGGTATCGTCTGCATATTTTAAGTTGTTAAGGTTGTAACTGCCAGTTGATATTCCTGGCAAAGCTCTCTATATTTCTCATTATGTTTTTGCTGTACAAGGAGAAGAGGTCAGGAGATAGAACACATCCTTTTCTCACTCCCAATTTTATGTCTTGGAATGCTCCTATTTGGTTCTCAACCTTCATTGCTGCTGATTTCTGCCAGTATATGTTTTTGATGAGTTTCGGATCTTTCCCAACTATGTTGATAGCTTCCAGCATTCTTATAATTTCTGTGTGTCTCACTTTATCGAATGCTTTACAGTAGTCTATGAAGCATAAGTATAGGTCCGTCTTTACTTCTATTGATTTTTCCATCAATTTTCTCAATATATATATGGCATTACTTGTGCATTTTCCTTCGAAGAAAGAAGCATTATTATTCTGAATAATAATAATACTGTTTGTTATTTATTATATACATACAGAAGAAGCTAACAGGTGCCATTGCCTCCAGAGAAAGACCAGTCTTTAGCAAAACAGGCAACCTATAAACATCAAGTAAAGACTAAAAGTAAAGATGGGCTAAACACTTTCAAGAAATACTTAATAAACCACGCCCAAATGAATTAATAAATCTTGAAACCAGTTTACCATCTAAATGTCAACTTAGATGAAATTACACTGAATGAAATTGAAACAGCAGTGAATCTAATAGCTAACAACAAAGCTGCAGGTGAAGATGAAATAACAGTTGAAATTTTAAAAGCTATTAACAGTGACAACATGAGCCAACTACAGAAAATGTTTAATAAAATCTGGAAAGAAGAAAAGGTCCCTTCTAAATGGAAACAAGGAATCATTGTTAAAATACCCAAAAAAGGCAATCTCAGTGACTGCAATAACTGGAAGGGTGTAATCTTACTATCCGTTATGTCAAAGCTGTTTTGTACAGTGATTCTGAATAGAATTAAGGATGTAGTGGATACTGCTATGACAGAAGAACAGGCAGGATGTCGAAAAGGTAGAAGCTGTCTCGATTAGATCTTTACTCTGAGAATAATAATTGAAGAACATATTGAAAAGCAAAAACCATTAATCCTGAACTTTATAGACTTTAAAAAGGCATTTGATGGCATATACAGAGATTCATTGTGGAGAACTTTAAGACTATATGGAATACCATCTAAAACTGTCAACATCATTAGAGATCTCTACAACGGATATGTTTGTGCAGTCAAGACAGAAGAAGGAACGAGTGAATGGTTTCAGATTGAAACAGTCATGAAACAAGGATGTATATTATCTCCCTTGCTTATCGGAATTGCCATAGACTTTATAATGAAAATATGCTGTACAAGTAAAACAGGCAATGATTGGGTACATGGGACCCAAATAGAAGATTTTGATTTTGCAGGTGACATTTCTTATCAGTGACAATGTGAAATCGATGCAGGAAAGAATAGATTCCCTGTCTTCCTTGACAAGCAATATAGGTCTTGAAATTAACAAAGACAAAACAAAAATTATGAAATTTCTCTTTAATCAAGAAGGAAAAATATACGTACAAGGAACAGATGTTGCTGAAGTAAACCAATCTGCATACCTTGACAGCTACATAGACCAGGATGGTGACACCAGGAAGGAAGTTAGAATTCAAATTGCACAAGCAGTATTGTCCTTCAAAAATCTTGAGAACATATGGAATTCAATATTATAAGCACAAAAGCCAAGTTAAGATTTTTCAATTGAAATGCGATATCCACCCTCATTTATGCATGCAAAAGCTGGAAATCAACTAAAGAAGTAGACAAGAAATTAGACTCTTTTGAAAACGAATGCCTAAGGAAAATACCTGGTATAAAGTTGAATGAATTTAAGAGAAGCCAGTTTAGCAGGCATAATATCCCTTGATGAAGCTGAAAAACTCGCCAAAAACAGGAAAACTTAGCAAACAACTATGCAAGCCCCATGTGACATTTAATGGCATGGGAAGGATGTAAGATCATAGCATAAGGACAGTTTTTTTTTTTCAGCTATGGATGTTCCTTTGCTTTCAGTTTGATGCAAGTTACATCACTGCTGCAGCTGAATTTTTTCTTTCTTTTTAGTACTTTTATGAAATATCAATATTTTTTTAAAATTTTTAAAAAGATTTTAACAAAAACGGCTGGAGGATCACAGAAAAATGGATACTTGGAAAGGAAATTGTGATTCAATTTTATAAAAGTATGCTGTTTCATTATTATACTTTTACAACTATTATATTTTTTAGCTTCTGCTTTCACTTTCCTGCACAAAATTATGTTCATTTCACTAAATTACTCACTCTGAGCTTTGTTGTTGATTTAACTCAAGCGTCTGGTGTTGATGTGTGAGTGGATGACAGAGAAGATGACCCAAACAAATGCCAGGATACAAAGTTCAAGCAATGCTGGTTCTAACACAATATTCTGGGTTTTGATGAAGTTACTGACTTCAGAAGCCATGTGTTGAGGCTTTTCCACATTTAAAAGATGATTATAATGTTACTAATTTATTATATGAAGATTTTTTTATGATTTTACACACTGATCGTACATACCCATGGTGAACTTGGACAGAGGAGAGATAAAGCCATGAGGTCATCAGCAACATCCTTCACCATGACACATGTTTTCAACAATGCTGTTTCAGTTCTGTCTCTCTCGACACAACTCTTGTGTCCCGCAAATAAATGCTTAGGCTTCATATTCTGAATCTGCTCATGAACTCCCATCAGTTCTTTGTACACCTGGCACAGTTTTGATTCAAGCTGAGCCTGTTTCAGAGAAAAAAAATTCTACTACATCATGCATAATTTACTAAACCATGCATACAGGATATCCTTTGAGTAAACAATTTATCATTTATCATTTAGCTACCACAAAGATACCAAAAGATAACTAGCTAAAACTATAATGAAGCAAAAAAAAAAACAATTAAAATTTTTGTATATGTCATAAGAAAAGAGAATGAAGAATGAGCATAATCTTAATATAGAATATGCCATCCAACAGCCAATGAGATGACAACATCAAGTTTTGATATCATCATGCTCTGGATAACAAATAAAAAAAATCTCCATCCCACTATACACATTAATTAAGCCATTACATCATTATCAAGGCCCTGAAAATAAAAGTGAAGCAAATTGTTGTAAAATGTTTATCTTGTTTTTCATCAATATATTTTATGAGTTGCTATCAGGACCCATAGGCACATACATTTCTGAGCACCAACACAAGAGTACAAAATTTCAACTTTTAATTATTTTAAATTTTGACTACTTGTCAAAAATCCATTTAATATAACATCAATGCAGGGGAAACAGCTTCACATAAACAAGCATTTTAACATTAAATATCAACAAAAGTGTCCTTTGCAGATGTAATGATCCATTTTAAAATCAAATCTTGTACATTAGCGAAATAAACAACTACAGTTTTGATTCTTTCTTGCTCTTGAAGATGTTTTTGAAGCAAGCTGAAGTCAGCCTCTGCGCATCATTTTGCTGATGCTGCCAATATCTGATATAATTGGCCACAGTAATAACAAACAATGTTTATGTTGCAAGGTCCTTACTCTGAATGCCCACATCCCTGTTTCATTGGTAGTCCTCACTGTCTCTTCCAATGACACAGCATTCTGCTCTGATCTGCCCTCTGTAGCAATGTCTTCCATCAATTTATAACTGTCTTTACAGCTGATGAAAAAAATCTATCACTGATGCATTGCAGACATTTTTTATTACAGATTTTATCACTCTTTTGACCTTTGTTCGAGAATTTTGCCCCATTATAAAGACCTAAGGGCGTAATTGTCATCTGTTCTTGCAATATGCCCCAGAGAATTTTGCCACATTATAAAGACCTAAGGGTATGATTGTCATCTGTTCTTGCAATGTGCTCAAGAGAATTTTGCCACATTATAAAGACTTAAGGGTATGACTGTCATCTGTTCTTGGAATGTGCCCCAGAGAATTTTGCCACATTATAAAGACTATAACTGTCATCTGTTCTTGCAATGTGCCCCAGAGAATTTTGCCACATTATAAAGACCTAAGGGTATGACTGTCATCTGTTCTTGCAATGCGCCCCAGAGAATTTTTCCACATTATAAAGACCTAAAGGTGTGAATCTCATCCGTTCTTGCAAAATGCCCCAGTCAGCCAAGAAATACACATATAAGGAATTCTAAACAAATAACTAAGAAAATAACTGGTTCTGTATACAGTATTCTTGCTTGCCTGACAAGTGTGATTATAGAGCTTTATTTTACTCCTTGCTATAAATAACTAAACTGCAAAAACACAGTTACAATGGATGACTGAAGAAACTGTTACCACATGTCTTAAATTGATATAATCCATTCTATGCATGGAAATATCCAGAAGGGTCAAAGATTCACCCTGTCTATACTTTCCTCCAAGAAATGGATTCAAGAACAGCAACTCTTTTCCTAGTGCATCTTTCCCAGTATTCTGAAAATTTTAAGGCTAAGAATCACAAAGTGAATGACATATACATTTAACTCTTTCCGTCCGTATGGTCAAATTTTCGACATTTCCGGTGGTCCCAAGCTACCATATGGTCGAAAAATCGACAATTCTTTGTTTCATTAAAACAAGCGGTGTAACATTTAGATTGCACATATTTCGTCCACGATTCCGGTGACACTTTTCAAGACGGCGAAAGAGTGCCTAGTTATGAGCGATGCCGAGCGAGAACAAGGATGTGAAGTATGGAAATTTTTCAATTTTAAACGATGTAGATAGGGGTATGGACATAGCCTATGGCCACCCCGCTGCTCTTGAATGTTTTCTAAGTAGATCTAGACATATTTAGACGACTGGAGAAGTAGTTAGGAGTAATTAGGAGGTTAGTTCAGACATTCATTCAGCGAGAATGCAATACGGAGTCACAATACAAGATTGACAAGTAGATCTACACATCTCAGATGGTAAGTAGGGGTAAGTAGCGCTGATCTAGACCTAGCCGATGGTGAGCTGGCCACAATCAGTGTCTAAAAACATCACATTACTTCTTTTTTCCTAAAAAACTCTGCATTTATGAAATTTTCATTCATTTAGCTATACTTTGAAACATATTAAGTATACGGAAGTACATGGAACTACTGTTTTCCATTCCATTTTACAACTAGACCCCCTTACAGTCAAGACCCGCATTTTTACTCCGCACCAAACGACACGTCCGTGTTTCTTTTACCGCACGGAAAGAGTTAAATAAACAATGCATCAATATATTACAAGTAATAACAAATCTGAAGATTTTTTTTTCTGATCAAAATAATAATAATTTTTTTATGTTGTTCTCCCTTATCTTTTTACTTTCCCATCTTCTTTTCTTGCATAAAAGTACGCTTATACTTTCACTCAGATATGTTCCACCATTTCACTCATTTCTGATAAATAAGCATTCAAGAGACAAATCTAGGAATTTTTAATCGTCTAGTTCTTTTTTTTTTTTTAATTCAAACTTGGCCAAATGAAGCATAAATTCTAAATCTTTTCAACACAGGAATCTAATATTAAAGAGATAACCATACTAATGAATCTCACCTCCAAAGTTTTGAAGAGTTTAATTCGAGCACTTTCTGAAACTTCAGTCATGGAAGTTAAGTCACTGCGTGCTATGGGCACCATAGGTCCTTTAACATCTGCTGCTATGTAAGATCTTATAAGTAGGAGAAGAAAAAAAAAAAACAAATAAAACTTACTGAAGTTGCTAACATGCCTGGCTAAATAATTTAAAAAACAAAAGGCTACACTGCTCTGCCTGCCATTAATATTTGCTGTTGACACCTAAGTTGATAAAAGGTAATGAAAAAAAAAACGAATTTGATTAAAACTACAAGAAGATAATCAACAAATGTTATTTTTTTAAAATTTAGGACTCGAAAACATTAGGTTGGCCCACCTTTCTACCACAGAAATCAACAAGCCATTAAACTACCAAGAGGCGAAAACCATAATCCATAACCAGTGCAGATCTGAATGGAAAAAGAAACTGAAATGCAACAATGAACCAGATACAATACACCAACTACAAAGACATCAGCAAACCATCCTCTTTTGCCTAAGGACAGGCCACTGCAGACTACTGAGCCACCTGCATCGACTCAAAATGTCTCACACAAAATAGTGTCCATGCGGCAGTGGAGTCCAGACTCCAGAACATATCCTACAAGAATGCCCAAACCATGCAGACCTGAGCTGTGAGACATGGCCAAAGGACACAAGCTTGGGGCAAAAGCTTTGGGGCTTCTATCAAGATCTGGAGAGGACTGCGGGCTCTGCCATGTCGACAGGGATCAGGATCTGAAGTGAACAACAACCTCAAATGTAGAAGAAGAACAAGCCATGAGCTAAGTATCATTTTTCTTTTTTAAATATAGTAATAGCATGATACTATTACCTAACAGCTTGTCTTTTTCAGGCAAATCATCTGATTGTTCCCCTTTCTTACCCTCTTGGGTTTTTTCATAATAAAAAAATATGAAAGCTGACGTGTCATTAAGTATGTACTCAGTTTCTGAAAAAAGCTGTTTCCGCTCTATTTTTTAAATTGAAACTTGAAAACTGGGAGAGGCAGAGGAAAACTGGGTGAGAAGATAATGTACTCTGGCATGATACAAAATCACAAAGATGATGGAAAACATTGACAACAGAGATCTGTAAAAAGCATCAACATCCATGCCTTTTAGAACAGCATATAATAATTTGAACAGTTATAAACAGTTCCACAGCTGGAAAATATGTGTACAAGTGTAAGGGAAGAAACAACATGCAAAAGATATATTCACATGTGTATGTATCTACATATAATGTGAGGACAGCAATATACTGGACAAAAAAAAAAAAAAACGTTAACTCACAGAAAATTAAGTTACTGAAATATGATATGAAAAGTTAAATGTTATTACAGTAAACGCTGCTAGTGAGATTCCTCAGCTGCTGTGCGTGGGGTGAAACTCCTCCCGGCCAATGAAGAAAAATGTGATTAGGGTTACAGCGCAACACCACCGTGGAAAAGGTGATGGAAAGGATTAAGTGAAGTTTAATCGGTATGGCCAGTAGCCTCGCGATGAGGGCTACTCATACCATGGCATCTCTGCTCTAGAGGCTGGCCACGTCCTATATACACCCATACTGGGGCAATATGCCTAAACCGGCTTAACTCAGGAGGGGAAACTTGATGGCTACTCATATCACGGTACCTCCATTCTAGAGGCTGGTCACGTCCTATATACACTAATACTGGGATAATAGCCTAAACTGGCTTAACCCAGGGGTGAAACTTACTAGTGGCGAGGATTTGTCCTCCTCGACAAAAGCTCCATCCTGGTCACAACTAGGAAGGGTAGCGGCCATGACCACAAAATGCTGAAGTCAAAGACACTGGACCAGTGCAGTCTAGATAGGCAGCCACCTCTCACCCAGCAGAGATGTATGCATATCCTAATCATGCTGAGGTTTTCCAGTGAGAAAGTCCAACGCTGGACTGGATAGCCAACCACCTCTCACCCGGTGGGGATATACTGATATCCAAACCACATCGAGGTTTTCCAGAAGAACCACAGGAGTAAATTCAGTAGGATCATGGTGTGATCTTGATGGTAGAAGCGAACGAAGAAGAAGAAGAGAAGATTACAGTAAAATCTGGTTACAGTCTGCATCAATGGCTAGTTATTCCTGTGACTGCTTCATTATTTCAGTAATGTACAGCCTTTTCTTCATCTCCCTTCACTCAAAATCAATGAAATGCATTAATGGATTTAAATTATTATTTTACATTTGTCAAAACTGAAGTTATGCTACATACTCATGCTATCAAAAGCTAATGTGTAAATACCTCAGCTTGTCTGCTAACCAAGTCATTGCATTTTCCACCTCCCATAAGGCTTCTTGTCGACATCCAACTGCATTATTCAAAACTGTAATCTTGCCATGAAACAAACAAATTATTACATGTCAAAATTTATAATAAATCATGGATTACTCAATTTTCATTATAATCTGATTTTGCAGTGATTCTTTTAAAACATAATGTTATTCAAAAATTAATTTTCTTGTTTTTAGTTCTTGACAAGAATACTTGTACTGAAAGAATAAGAAACCAGATAGATAGAATTCGAAAACATATCAAATAAATAAGATGAGTCCCTTTAATTAATAAGCCTCATGCTTCAATAAGTCAGTGGCTTTTACTGCCACTCTGGGGTTTTAGACCTTTGAAAACTCCTATTGTGTACTTTTACATTCTGTCCCTCTCTTATATATCTCAAAGCTAGTTAATTAGTTAGTTAGGATCTTCATCTTACCATTTCACAGAAGCCTATAAGTGCTCTAATCTCCTTCTTACTTCAGCTAAGGATGAGGACAGGACCAGCCGAATTATAATAGTATATTGGATGATACTGTTACGATGCCTTGTTCCTCATCGAAGGGATATAATCCAAGGTATTTTAATATTTTTACAATTTGATTTAAATCCCTTGATATTTTTGTTGTACAAGAGTTCAATGAAAGGTCAGGTTTGACAGGCTAAGTTTCACGAGATGTTTGAACTATCCTTGACATGTCTGTAACAGAAAAGCTGAATTCGGAATGTCCAAATAGTTTTCATCTGAAGGTCATAAACAGGTTGAATCACAGGTTTAGTGATTCTCTGGACAGAATCTTCGGGAAGATTTAGGGAAATAGTTAACAAATGTGAATGTAATCAAAGCTCTATACGAGGGTTTTCAGTGCAAAGTGATCTGTGGAGAACATACCTCCAGCAGCTTTAGGGTACAAACAGGAGTGAAGCAGGGACGTGTACTATCACCAACATTATTTATCTTGGCAATAGACTGGTTAATGAAGGAGGCAACATCAGACAAACACAGAGGATTACAATGGACCATCACCACAGTACTGGAGGACCTTGACTTTGCGGACGACATTTGTCTACTGTCAAGCAGCCACAAAGAAATGCAAGATAAAATAAACAAGCTAACTCAGAATGCAAACAACATAGGACTAAAGATCAATGTAGGAAAGACAAAGTTAATGAAACAAATGTGAACAATAAAAATGTACTCAGAGTAGACAGCAAGTTAGTGGAGGAAGTCAATGAATTTGTATACCTTGGCAGTAAAGTAGTAGAAAATGGAGACAGCACAGAGGACATCAACAGCAGACTTACTGAGCAAACCAGGCTTTTGCAGTACTGCAGACTATATGGAAAACTAAAAAACTAAGCATGAATACGAAAATCAAGATATTTAAGAGTAATGTTCTAAGTGTACTACTCTATGGAAGTGAATGCTGGAAAATCACCAAAACCATAGAAAACAAGTTGAATTCTTTCCAGACTACATTTTACGAAGAATTAGACAAATGTTTTGGCCAAACACCATAAGAAATAACATCTTGTTGGTAGAGATGCAGATGAAGCCACTGACAGCAGTTATTGAGGAAAGACGCTGGCGATGGCTGGGACATGTGCTCCGAATGACTGATAACTCACTACCAAAAACAGCACTAAGATGGACACCACAGGGGAACAGAAGTAAGGGTAGACCAAAAGAGACATGGAGAAGAACAACAGAGAGGATGTTGAGCAATAGAGGGCTCACCTGGGCAAGAGCAGAAAAAAAGGCAAAGGACAAGCATTTGTGGAAAACCCTTGCGGAAGCCCCATGTGCCCTGGGCACTTAAGGTTCAGAGAGAGAGAGAGAGTTAACAAATATTTAAGGAGTGAGAGGACGTGTGGTACCCGGGATTTGCAAAGAATATGACCACTGTACCCTACCATGCATGATCGTAAAAGGCGACTAAGGAGGGTTCAGCATAGGGCCAGCAACCCTATCTGGTAAAAAACTATCAGACTGCTACAGAAACGGAAGCAAGGGAAAAAACAAAAATAGCACTAAGATGGACACCACAGGGGAACAGAAGTAAGGGTAGACCAAAAGAGACATGGAGAAGAACAACAGAAAGGATGTTGAACAATAGAGGGCTCACCGGGGCAAGAGCAGAAAAAAAGGCGAAGGACAGGCATTTGTGGAAAACCCTTGCCGAAGCCGCATGTGCCCTGGGCACTTAAGGTTCAGAGAGAGAGGACGAGAAATAGGACTATGATTATGAGATTAGAATGAGTCTGAATTAAGTCTCGGTTGAGAATGTGTTAGGATCGCTGTTACGCTTGATTAGTTGAGAATGTGATTTTTCTAGCCTATAGTGCACTGTCATGTAGCTGAGTTGTGCATAGAATGCTCTTTTTGGAGACATTATGAGATTATTATGACTTCAGTAAAGTGTCAGATAGTTGTTAGTGACATAATGTCAAGCATTTGTTTTCCTGTCATAACTTTTCTGAACTAAAGAATGAAATTAATTCCTTTTTTGAGATTTTTGTATAGACCTTTGGGTCAAGAGATTTTCTGTGATGGCTGTGTAAATTCTGTACTTATATTCTGATGCAGTAAGTGTTGCATTCTCTGTAGTACTTGCATTTTGTTTACTTTCTGTTTCATGTAGTGTGAAAGTTGGTTTCTTGCTTCCCATTTGGCAAACAAGTTCTTGTCGGGAAGAGGACTAGCCTGTTTCCTTTTTCTGTATTGAATGTTATCAAATACCTCTCACCCTCACGATATCATCACCCATCTTTTCCATCAATAAAATGTGAGTTTATGTTCACACCAGTTGCTATTTACTTCACACTGATCACTATGTGTGTTGTCCTTGTTAGTATATTTCTATAGCAGAAGTTTCATGATAGTAATACAAATCTTTATAAGTATTGCCATGTCTGTAACTAGCAGCCATGGTAATAATAGACAGATGCATGATACATGTATAAGTAGTGCACGTCTACAAAATCAAACAGCCATGAATCAGCATCATTGTCATGAATGGAGAAGTTGGGAGTGAAACCAGAGGTGGTAAAAAATGAATGATTCATCATTAGCTCCAGATGGCTGGTCAACCAGCAAAGAAAAGGTGTCATCAATTGCTGTACACTGAAGAAATGCTGAAGTGGAGATTGGAGCATCCATGGATGTGTCTGGAGTGCAAGAATGAGGTCCTTCCTAAATAACTAACCAGTAATTTCAAAATGATGGAGCTAGTTCCCAAGAAGCAGCTACATAGATCAGGATGGTGACACCAGAAAGGAAGTTAGAATTTGAATTGCACAAGCAGCATTGACCTTCAAGAATCTTGAGAACATATGGAATTCAAAAGTTAAAAGCACAAAAACCAAGTTAGGATTATTCAATTGAAATGTGATATCCAGCCTCATTTATGCATGCAAAAGCTGGAAATCAACTAAAGAAATAGACAAGAAATTAGACTCTTTTGAAAACAAATGACTAAGGAAAATACTTGGTATAAAGTAGAATGAATTTAAGAAAAACACAGAGATAAGACAGATGAGCAAACAACCTGTCTCATGTGTGATCAGAAAAAGAAGATGGACATATGTTGGCCATGTGATGAGAAGAAACAATCAGAGAATACCAAAACAAGCTATCAAATGGAACACAACAGGCAGAAGAAAAAGAGGTCAACCATGTGAAACTCTAAAGAGGACACTGTTATGAGAGGCCAGTTCTGTGGGCATAACATCCTTTGATCTTGGCAAACTACCATGTGATGTTCAGTGGCATGGGAAGGATGTAAGAAGTTCCCAAGAAAAGCTTCTAACATGAACACAGATTTCAATGAACATGAAGGAAATCAATAATGAAATAAATAATAACAACAGAAAAGTGAACTGAGATACTTGAATATGTGGATATATAGAAGAGTAGTGTATATCCCATGGACAGAAAAGAAAACAAACAATGCAGTGCTAAACCAACTAAAAGTGAAAAGAGAAATATTAAATATCATAAAAACAAAACAGCTAAGATACTTTGGGCATGTCAAGAGGCACAATACTATATTGAAGACCCTTCTTGAGGGCAAGATCAAAGGGAAAAGGACAAGAAGATGACAGCGACAAAGATGGGTGGACAACATCAAGAGATGAACAGGGACAAGTTTGGTTGAGTGCTCTATGAAGACAAGAGAAAGAGCAGAGTGGCAATTCACTGCAGCTGATCTTCCATAGGGAGACGGCACAAAATGATGATGATGATGCACTAGCTTGGATGGAAGGTAAAAGTGTTTATATTAAATGTTTTTACTCAGCATACATGAAGCTCTTCATAATATATTAGCAAAAAGTACAAGACCAAATACTCCAGGAATCTGCAAATGAAAACATGAACACATATTAACATATATTGCTCTCAGTTACCTGTCTCTCCAGTTGAATGATTTGGAGTTTTAAGAGATTGATGCGTCGCTCATCAAACTTTTCATGTGAACTTTCACTGATCAGCTGCTTCAGCGCCATGCTGTTGAGAGAATGTTCAGTTTTACTGCTTAATTCAAAGATCTTGATTTTATTACCGTGTTCTAAAAATTCAGAACTTATTAAGTGATATAATTAACCTCACAATAGGAAAATGTAGGGCTATTTTTCTACCCTTTTTCATTCAGCCTTTTCTTTTATTGATAAATGTATCTAGTCTGGTAACATTTTCTCTTACTGATAAATGTATCTAATCTGATCACAGAACCAGGCATAAAAATTGTTGGATACAGTATTAACAACCTTCGGTATGCTGACGACACAGTACTGATAGCTGAGAACCAACAAGATCTGCAAAATCTCTTGGATAAAGTCGCCAAAGAAAGTGAACAAAGCCTTACTTTGAACATTAAAAAGACAGAGACTATGGATATATTTAAGAAACAGAATCTACCAACATGCAGTACAAAATTGAACAGAACTATTCAAATGCAGGTGCAGAAATTCAAATACCTTGCAGCAGTAATAACTTCAGATGGGAAATGCAGAACAGAAATTAGGAACAGAATAGGCCAAGCAAAGACTGCATTTCAAAGAATGAGAAAAAACATATTATCCAACACATCCTTATCAATGAATGTTAGAAAACAAGTCCTAAAATGCTATATTGAACCTATCTTGTTATATGGAAGTGAATCATAGACAAAAGGCAGGTCTGCACAAAAATCATTGGAAGCAGCAGAAATGTGGTTTATTAGAAGAATGTTGTGAATGTCTTGGACAGCAAAAAAAAACTGATGAAGAATGTATGAGAAGAGCTGGAGAGACAAAAAAATCTTGTCAAAAAAATAAGAGAGAGTGTACTTTCATAGAACATGCAATGAGAAGAGGGGGCATTGAAAATATTATAACGACAGGAAAAATAGAAGGAAGAAGATCAAGAGGAAGACCAAGAGAAATGATACTGGACAGTCTGACGGGATGGTGTGAGAGGAAATCACCAAATGAGCTGATGGTCTGCATGAAAGATCAAGTACTCTGGAGAAGCATAATAGCCAATGCCAGTCGGCATGGCACCTGATGATGATGATATCTAATCTGATAATATTTTCCCTTACAGATATCTAATTTGCTAACGTTTCCTCTTACTGATGAATGTGCTTGATAATGTAGCTAATTTATATCCCATCAGTACCTGAGATGTACATGTGATGACAAAGTACACACACACTCACCATGTCTCATTAAGTTCACTCTTCAGTTTTGTATTTTCAGCCTTCAGATTCTGAAACAAACAAAAAAAAACAGATAACTTCTGCTACATTCCCTTCACATTTCACTCCAAGTATTGCATTAGTTGATCTTTCTTAAATAACAGTAGTAGTAGGACATTTTTTAAACGCTCTCGCCGGCATACAGAAGTCAGCAGAATTCCGCTTGATCTGTCACATATCCTGTATCAGGAGTTGGGCATAAGGCTAACAACCTTAGCCCAGGACCAATCTAGAGGTGACACTAAATGGGAAAAAAAGAACTCGTTATGGAAACTTGCAAAGATACCAACCGAGCATCAGGGATGCCAACTCCAAAGAGCTCATTTATCTGGCCTAAATGTGATTCATTGTGGAGAATTTTAAGTCTATATGGAATACAATCTAAAATTGCGAACATCATTAAGGACCTCTACAATGGATATGTTTGTGCAGTCAAAACAGGAGAAGGGATGAGCGAATGGTTCCAGATTGAAACAGCCATGATACAAGGATGTATACTATCTCCTTTGCCTTTTGGAATTGTAATAGACTTCATAATGAAAAAATGCTGCACAGGTAACACGGGTATTGATTGGGTACATGGGACCCAACTAGAAGATCTTGATTTTGCTGATGACATAACTCTTATCAGTAACAATGTGAATTCCATGCAAGAAAAAAACAGATATCCTGTCTTCACTGGCTAGCAAAACAGGACTTGAAATTAACAAGGACAAAATAAAAATAATGAAAATGCCCATTAATAAAAATGGAAAAATACACATAGAAGGGACAGATGTTGAAGAAGTCAATCAGTCTGCATAACTTGGCAGCTACATTTCAGCAAAGAAAACACAAAAGAATGGATGGATCACAGCAGGTACACTAGAACTGATAAAACAACGTAGAGAAATGAAGATGCAATGGAAAGTGACAAACAACAACAAAGAGAAATATAAAACTTTAACAAAAGAAGTACGAAGAAACATAAGAAAAGACAAAAAACAGTACATACAAGATTGTTGTGAAAGAATAGAAGAACATCAGAAGTGTGGAAGAGATAGTGAAATGTTTAAAGAAATGAAGACACTGACGAGAAATGTCACACCTAAGCTAAATGTAATTTGTGATGAGATGGGGAATACCTTGACAGAAACAGAGGAAATTCTAGAAAGATAGAAGGAATATTACAGAGGAATGTATGAAACAACCAACTATGGAAGCAGAAATCAACAGTGTGAATTATTATTGGAGGAGAAAGAACCCGAACCGACAATAGAAGAAGTTTTATGGGCAATAAATGTGCTTTCATTATTTGGGTGGAAAGCAGGAGTGACCAGATCTGATCTGAATGATCTGAAGTATTTAGCACATTCTGTAATGTTACCTGTATTTTTTTTTAAATGTCTTGTCTGATTAACTGTCATTTCAATGCCTGGGGCATTAGGAGATGTATAAATCATTTTTATGTCACTATCAGTTTGTGTTTTTCTGCAGAATGTTTGGGGGAGTACTGACTGAGTACTTCACACGGGTGAAAATGAAAGACTTGGCAGACTTTGAGAGGAACTGATAAGAAGGAAATGTGGTGGAGATGAAACGCTGGAAAGAACTCCAAAGACAGATCTAAAAAGTTGAATTCTGCTGAGCCTTACATTCTGCAGCAAGCAGAACTGATAGGGAAAAATAATACAGTGGAAAAAAAAAATACTGAGGTCGTTTATGTTGACAGGCATGATAAAGGGGCGACAAGGATGAAAACACGATGTCTCACTTTCACTTCTCGCTCCATCTTTGAATGACTTGCACTATTCGAAGTATTTCCAGGGTCCAACCTCTCATCATAATTATCATGTAGAAGAGGGTTTAATATCCGTGGGCGAGTAAATGCCCCCGAAAGGGCCAATCTTCCATTCATCACAGATGCGGAAACAGTATCAAAGGCGGATACCGCAACAACAGTTCTTGCTATATTTATTTCGCATCTACTTAATGCTCAGTGAGATCTTATCAGTGACAAATTATCTAAAAGACTGCACATAATTAGAACAAAAAATAAATAATCGCAAGATGCATTAAACGTTTTGGGTACATTTATTTTTACAGGTTGATTCATGTTTACTTCCGCTTTCCCGCGTTAATCGGTTGCTCAGCACCAACGAAAAGAGCCGGACATTGCCGAACAATACCTGCAAAAATATATTATTTATAAAACAGGCGAATTATAAATGATTTTACCAGTATCTTTCGCTTAATGTATAAATACATTCAATAGGCAATCCAACGTTATAAATAATACAAGATATTCTTAAATGTTTTAGAAAAATCTATGTTTAAAATAAATGGTTCAATGGTGAGTCATTTGTGTATAGATGTTCACGTTGACTTTACAGATTAAAACCGCAGAAACCTTGACTTGAGAATGTATGTATCATACTTTTAGTTTCGTATGCCCAGAATTGTATTTGTGTAACCCCTATAGTTACAGTACGATATGAAAATATTTACCATTATAAAGTGATAGTTGAATGTTTATATAAAAAATTTTTAATTCGAATCCATATAATAGTTTATTTCGAAAAGTGTGCATTTTTTACGAAACTTAATCTTTAAAAAAACAGGTTAGTGGGTCATGTTGTTATTTTGGAGCAAGAACTTTTGGCAGGAAATAACTGGGGGCAGTTGCGTAGAAATATTTGTACAGACCAGAGAGGGGGTAAGAGTGTGACGTGTAGAAATGTGCTTGGTTGCCGCGGTCATTTATGAAGACATTTCAGTTGTGTGGCGTAAAGTTTTGAGAACAGTGTAGTGCACCTTACACTGGTTACTACTAACGAGCAGGTTTATATTGCTAAGCATGTTGGAAGGTTCCGTGGACATTCTTTGTTACATATATTCTTATAATTTGTTATTGTTGTTATTATTATTGTAACTTATGCTTAAAAGTAACTAATAAGTATTGAAGATTTATTGGTAAATTTCTTGTTAAAAGTGATGAGTTTTAAAGGAAAGAATCGCTGTTCCGTGCTGGAATTTCTGGTGCAAGAATAATGCGATATTGCATGCAGTTTTATGAAAATATTTGTTTCTGAAGATAAGTATATCAGTTACTTTGTATATCTTAGTATGCATGCATATTGATCATGTGATTGTAGATGTTTACACACATTGCCTTGGTTCCAGATATTAATGTCCCAGTGAGCTCCACAACGTCCCTATGAGTATCTCCACTGAGTCTAGAGAATAATGTAACATCTGGTACCTTGAATGTCATAAAAAATAATTCAAGGCTATCTTTAGCATTACTGCACTATGGATAAAAGCATTCTGTAATAGCGATTACATCAGGCTATCTGATGGTATGGTGATTTGGAGTGATGCAGACCACAGTTATGGTGTATTTTCCTCTACCACTTACTTGTTTATGGAGCATAATTCAGCGACCTTCCCTGCACAGAACGCTAGCCTAGACCACCTGTATTACTTCTACCCAAGTCTTACCCACCTTCAGACTTTCCACATCCCCATCATTTCTTTTCCGCAGGACTTCCCTCCTTTTTTTTTTTTTTTTGGATTGGTAACACCTGTAGGTCAGCGTTACACATTTGACTTTTCTGATCACCAGGTTTACGAGCTTTCACTCTTTTTCCCTTGTGTCAAATAATGGAATGTACAGGTCCTCTTCAGCTGTTCTACATCTCCATACAGAATGTCTGTGACTGGGGAGTTTGGTGGTATCAGGTTCTTTTGAAGGTCCTTCAATGCACTGCACTCCAGCAGATGGTGTTTAACAGTTTCTGCTTCTTGTCTGTTGCAGTGCATGCAGTATGGTGTGTGGTCAGCGGTCACTCTGTGTAAGTGCTTATTGAGGGCGATGTGTCCTGATCTCAATCTGAAAACTGTGCATTGGTCTCTACGACATAAGCTGTTGATGTGGTCTCCGGGGTTAGCCTTTGGCAGGTGTGTATATAGGGATCTTCCAGTTGGATTACTGGCTGAGCTGTCCATCCACTGCTGCTTGCATTTGTTGTGTATAATGTGTTTAGCTGTTCTCATGTTGGTGGAGATGTTGGGCTGTGACATGGTGGCTCCACTTTTTGCTAGTCTGTCAGCACGTTCATTTCCTCTGATATCTATGTGCCCTGGTATCCACTGTAGGGTGGTCTTGATGTCATAGGAGGTGAGTTGGTTTATTGCCACGAGTATATTAGTTGTAATATGATTAACTAATGGTATCCAGTTTTCAAGGGCCTGGAGAGCAGACTGGGAGTCTGAGAAAATAACAAGGTTTTTTGGATGGGAGGCACTGTTTTTGTATTTGGTTGCCAGGGTTGCTAATATTGCCTACATCATTACTGGAGCAGCGAGATCCACAAAGAGCAGAAATGTGCCTTGTTGTCCTGTCTGGAAACATGACCACCTCATATCCTGCATTGTCTGTTTCCTTGAATGCTGACCCATCAGTGTACGCATAGATCCAGTTCTTGGGGTAGGATTCTATGGTTTCCAGTGCACACAGCTTTAGGGTGTTGGGGTCTGATGATTTGTTCACTAATTTGTTCTTGAGTCTGGTGTTAGTTTGAGGATGTGTGTAGTTTGTGTTTGGTGGGATGTCTGGTACTTTTGTAAGTTCTTCTCTGTCTTCAGGGAGTTTGTGTCTTGTGTTTAACTGTTCTGCTATGTGCACTGGAGTTTTCAGTTTCAGTCTATCATTATGCTTCCATTTATCAACCACTGTTCTGTTAGGATGGTCTGGGTGCATGCGTTTATATCTTTCTACTGCCTCAATGGTTGACTTTTCACGTCTTATATCTAATGGCTCTATGTTTGCATCAGTTTCACATGCAGCTGTGGGTGTTGATCTCATTGCCCCACAAATAAAATGAGTGGCTTGGTTCTGGATTCTGTCTACTTGTGTACGAGAGCTCTTTGATACTGTGACCTGTAGGAGGAGGTTGTAATCTATTATAGATCTGACATATCCTGTGTACAGTTGTCTGAGTGTTGCTTTGTCAGCACCCTAGAATGTACTAGCAAGCTGCTTGAGTAGGTTTAGTCTTTTGGATGCTTTTTCTGCTAGTCCATCCATGAACTGTTTAAAATTCAGTTTTCTGTCTAGTTTCACATCAAGGTATGTTGGATTTTTTTTCTTTCATGATTTGAGCACTATCAAGAATTATTTTCAGTTCAGTCTTTGCTAGTTTGTTGCTAAGAGTGAAGACTATATATGTAGTTTTACTAACATTGATCTTCAACTTCCAGAAATTGCAATAGGCCGATATGATGAGGAGGGATCTATTAAGTCTCTCAGCAGCCAGCTGCAGGTTTATTCCACTAGTCCATATGACAAGGTCATTGGCAAACATGGCTTTGTGGATGTTCAACAGGTCGGGAAGGTCATTTATATAGATTAAGAACAAGGTGCAGCTAAGAGCAGAACCTTGTGGTAGACCTTCCTCCAGGGTGCATTTGTTTGACAGTCTGTTATTGACCTGAGTTTGTATGGTCCTGTTACTCAGGTAGTTTTCAACCCATTGATACAATTTCCCATGTATGCCCATAAACAAGAGGCTATTAGCAGATTTCTCAGCTTTATGTTCCCTCTTTCTTTTACAGAAAGCTCTGTTCCCTAAAAATTCTGCCTTATAAGAGGGTGACATTATATTTTATAACAATAACAAATAGTGTTGGTTGCTACAGGTTTCTGGGCTACAGGAGTAGGTCAGAGTTTTTTAAGCAATCAGATCTAATATTCCGTTTCCAAAGACTATGTTAAGGAACTTGTTCTAATGTAGTACAAGATTCCAGAATTAATGTTTAGAGTCACTGCAGTGTTAAAGTGGAAAAGAATCTCATGTCATACATAGAACAGTCTGTGCACTTAATATTTGTGTGCAGTACATCCATTGTTGTTTCAGGAGATATCTGAAGGGTCATGTCAGATTCACAAGGAGGTGCACATGACAAGTCCCAGAATCTCACAGGATGGACTTTGGTCAGCAGTCAAGGAGAGATTATGGTAAATGTTAAGTTGCTGAGAAATATTTCATGTATTTCCAATATTCTGTGAACTTATAAATTAGGAACTTGACACAAGTGCTAGAATTGTTATCAGCCATTTACATATTATTAAAAATATATTAAAGATGAAAAAAAAACTTACTGTTTTAGAAAAGACTGTTAATGAATACTGATGAATTGGTGCTTATCCCTAAAATTGTTCTGAGATGGAAATAAAGGAATGTTCAGTTGAAGCTGTTTTTTTCTGATATTCTTTTTGGTCATTTACAATTTAAGAAAAACAATGATGCTTCTCCAGAGGATTCATAAAAGTGAAACTCTAAAATTGTAAAAGATGATCAGTTGATATCAGAAATCCTATTGGAGTCTAAGAAATTGGTTATTATTTATATTATTTAATATTGATATTATTATTATTTACATTATTTATTTTCTGTGTTTAACTGTGAATTACTACTGCTTATCATTCCTGTGGTTAGTTCTTTCACCAGGATATACATATATCCTGCAAATTCTGATAAAAAAAATTTATTACAGCAAGCAAGTTTCTAGTGATATATATATATTTTAAGATGCTTTCATTTCACTTCATGTGTTTTAAATCTGATTAAAATAAAGCTTGTTTTGTATATAAGGTCTGACAATTAAGTAATGAGACTAATTACATAAAAATAAAATAAACAACAGTTGAAGATATAACCTGTATTTTATTCAAAGTAAGCCGCTTGTGCATTGATACAGCAAGTGGCACAATCTAACAAACTCTGGAATCACCTCTGCAGTTCTCCTGTTGGTATGGCCCTTAAAATCAATGTTACGGCCATTTGGATGTCATCAGTATCATCAGATACTTTAATTTTGGGAATAGAAAATAATCGCAAGGAGATAAATTTGGGGAATAGGGTGGATGGTTGAGAACACACACTTGTTTTTGGGCCAAAAATTCATGTACAGCTGCCACCCAGTGAGGCTGTGCATTATCATGAAGAGGGAAAAAAACTGCCAGGTGTTGAATAGTTGGGTCGGACTCGGAGAATCCTTTTCAGTAGGCGTTTCAAAATACTTAAATAAACTTTGGCAGTGACAGTCTGTCCCTCTGGAATAAATTCTTTGTGAATAACTCCTTTGCTGTCGTAGAAGCACACTTACATTGTCTTCACTTTCAACTATTGAATACGAATTTTTTTGCCTTTTGGCAATGATGATGATTTCCACTGAGTACTTTGGCATTTAGTTGTGGGATCATAGCGGAAAATCCATGTTTCATCCTCAACAACAATCAAATGTATGAAATGTTTATTTCTGTAATATGTTTTGATGATGTCTTCTGTTTACTCAACACACTGATGTTTTTGGGTCATCAGACAACGATTGTGTTAGAAACCGGCGAGTAACTTTTTTCTTGCCCAAATCTTCCACTAAAATTTTACAGATGGTCTCTCGGTTAACACCAGATTCATCTGCCATCATCCTCACAGTCAAACAATGATCTTCTTGTATCCGTTCTCTGACTTTTTGCAGTGAGTTCCTCATTACGAACAGAAATTGGGCATTCATGTCTAGTTGCATTTGTAATCATTTCCACACCATTTTTGAATCATGAATACCACCTGAATATCTGTGCATGAGATAAACAATTATCCCCAGAACTTGTTGCATCAATTCAACTGTCTCAATGGCACTTTTTCCCAAGTTTTAAACAGAATTTAATGTTAGCTTTTTGCTCCATGCTGGTTACATAACAGTGCACTTCTGAATAGGTCAACAAAATGACAACTTGTTTGTCATCTGCTTATTGGGCGGCAATGAAAAGTTGCCAGATCATAGATGAAGATTGCCTCTTAGGATTCCATGCTTTGCTTCATACATGGCATTTTTGTCTTGGCCATAATAAAATCAGTCTCATTACTTAATTGTCAGACCTTGTATTTGTTAGGGGTTTTTTGGTCATAAATTTATGAGCTAAACTATATTATAACTTTCATCAGTCAGTGATATGTTTTAGGTTAGGCTTACTGGCTATGTACATAAAATTTATGACTCGGATTCTCACTTCTCTGTTGTTTTTTTTTAATTCCTGTCATGCTATGGCCCTGGCTTCAACTCTTTCACATTTGATACATTTCTACTGACTCCAGTTTAAATTTTTATTGAATCTGACTCATGTGTGTTTCTACTGCCCAAATCCAGATCCTTCATAAATGGTACATTTGTTCTGAATCCTTACTCCACCAATTTGGCTTCCCGTGCTGACTCCATAACCCAGTTTACAGTTAAATTGTTAAATTCTGTTTCTGAACTTTACAAATCCTTGTTATTTATTCCAGAAATATAGTGTTACTGATAACAAGTTTTCCTGTTTAAAAACTACAATAAATTTTGTTTTTGAATATTTTTGCTTGCATTTTTGCTTTTAGTCTGGGGATGACGATTCTGAGTCCAGTGAAAGTTCTATCGAGGTTGTGAGTCTGGAAGAAAATGAGGTTGTGTCACATCGCCTGCAAAGAGGGTGGAGCTCAGAGCCTGGTAAGTTAGATGCCTAGGATAATGGTAAAGCTTCCTAAGTGGCTGGTCTTTCAGCTGTGAGCACTAAATCAAGGATCCTGGCCAGACTGGGATGTTTTCAGGTTGTCTATTCAAGAGAAACATTCTAACAAACAAACAAAAAACTGCCACATGATGGTGACCTCAAGCTAAATTTTTTGTGGTACACCAGAAACACAGATTGCTCTAGTAGTTTTTCAGGGTATGTAAGGAAATTTTTTTTTTTTCTTTTTTTTTTTCATCTGTTAAAACTAACAGTGTGCACCTTGTTTGAAAGGTAAGATTCCGAACTATGTGGATTCATAATGAAAAGTGCAAAATACTAATTCCTATGCACTGAACTCACTAGCGTTTCTAAAAATAAAAATTTAAACTATTTTTATATTTGTATACAGCATTCAAAAACAGCAGTGAATTTAATGGCTAACAACAAAGCTGCAGATGAAGATGAAATAACACCCGGAATGTTACAAGTTATCAATAGTGACAACATGAGACAACTACAGAGAATGTTTAATAAGATTTGGAAAGAAGAAAAGGTCTCTTATAAGTGAAAAAAAGGAATCATTTTTAAAATACCAAAAAAAGGCAACCTTAGTGACTGTAACAATTGGAGAGTAGTAACATTAGTATCAGTTGTGTCAAAAGTATTTCGCAAGGTCATTTTGAATAGACTTAACTCAATCTGCGCTATCGATCGCTACAGCGATATTTCCGGTATCCTGAATCTACCGTACGATCGTTATAGTTTGTTTCAATAAAACAGCCGGTGTAACATTTAGATTGTACATATTTCGTCCGCGATTCCGGTGACACTTTTCAAAATAGCGAAAGAGTGCCTAGTTACTAGCAATGTCAAGCTAAAAAAAGGAAGAGAAAGACCGAAATTTTTTAATTTTTGATGATGTAGATAGGGGTATGGACATGGCCTGTGATCACCCCACTGCTCTTGAATGTATCCCAAGTAGATCTAGACATATTAGATGATGGGAGAAGTAGTTAGAAGGTTATTTCAGACATTAATTTAGCGAGAATGCAACATAGAATCAAAATACAAGATCGACAAGTAGATCTACACATCTCAGATGGTAAGTAGTGCAGATCTAGACCTAACCGATGGTGAGCTGGTCACAATCAGTGTCTAAAAACATCACATTACTTCTTTTTTCCTAAAAAAATCTGCATTTATGAAATTTTCATTCATTTAGCTATACTTTGAAACATATTAAGTATACGGAAGTACACAGAAATACTGTTTTCCATTCCATTTTACAACTAGACCCCCTTACAGACCAAGACCCGCGTTTTTAGTCCCATTCGCTACCATACGTCCATGTTTCTTCCTCCAGCACAGGAAGAGTTAAAGATATAGTGAATACCACAATGAGAGAAGAACAAGCAGGATTTCGAAAAGGAAGAAGCTGTCTTGACCAGATCTTTACTTAAGAAAAATACTTGAAGAACATAGTGAAAAGCAGAAACCATTAATACTGAACTTCATAGACTTTAAAAAGGCGTTTGATAGCATACACAGAGATTCATTGTGGAGAATTTTAAGTCTATATGGAATACCATCTAAAATTGTCAACATCATTAAGGACTTATACAATGGATATGTTTGTGCAGTCAAGACAGAAGAAGGGATGAATGAACGGTTCCAGATTGAAACAGGCGTGAATCAAGGATGTATACTGTCTCCTTTGCTTTTTGGAATTAAAATAGACTTCATAATGAAAAAATGCTGCACAGGTAACACAGGTATTGACTGGGTACATGGGACCCAACTAGAAGATCTTGATTTTGCTGATGACATAACTCTTATCAGTAACAATGCGAATTTCATGCAAGAAAAAACAGATAGCCTCTCTTCACTGGCTAGCAAAATAGGACTTGAAATTAACAAAGACAAAACAAAAATAATGAAACTTCCCATTAATCAAAATGGAAAAATACACGTAGAAGGGACAGATATTGAAGAAGTCAATCAATTTGCATACCTTGGCAGCTACATAGACCAGGATGGTGACACTAGAAAGGAAGTTAGAATTAGAAGTGCAAAAGGATCATCGATCTTCAAGAATGTTGAGAACATATGGCATTCAAAAGTTATAAGCACAAAAACCAAGTTAAGACTATTCAATTCAAACATAATATCAACCCTCATTTAAGCATGTGAAAGCTGGAAAACAACTAAAAAATAGAAAAGACATTAGATTCTTTTGAAAACAAATGCCTAAGGAAAATACTTGACATCAAGTGGAATGAATTCAAGAACAATGCAGAGATAAGACAGATGACTGAACAACAACCAGTCTCATGGGTGATCAGGAAAAGGAGATGGACATATATTGGTCACATGATGAGAAGAAACAGCAGAGAATCCCAAAACAAGCTATAAAGTGGAACAAAGGCCAAAGAAGAAGACGCAGACCGGGTGAAACTCTGAAGAGGACACAGTTAAGAGAGGCCAAATTAATAGGCATAAAATCCCTTGATGAGGTTGAAAGACTTGCCGAAGACAGGAAAAATTGGCGAACTACCTTGCGAGCCTTATGTGACATTTAATGGCACGGGAAGGATATAAGATTAAAAAAACATTCGTTAAAACTATATATTTCTCATCTCGTTTATTGTCCTCCATCTCTTTTGCAGAGTTATTTTTCTTAACAATCAAAATGAACAATTTTACACATGTTGTGCACATTATCCTGCCACACTTCCTTCATCTTGCAGGGTCATACATACACAACAGTTCTTTCCTAATGTTCTTTATAGTTTGAAACACTAATGATATGTATCAGCCCCATAGTCACAACCAATAAAAGTGAAAGTGGATGTTTACTCTTCATTTTATGATTTATTTTTTTCAGCTGAGGTATTGGTTAATGAGACCTTACCAAATGCCGAAAGCAGCTCAGGAGATGTTGGGTCCAACAATGAAGAAGTAGCTAGCTCTGCCTCTGTTGAAAGAGTTGAGGAGACAGCAAATCTTCAAGATACTTCTGAGGAATTAGCTGTCATTTTTCAGGCTCTGACAGGCATCAGTGCTACTGATTCTATAAAGACAGATCTCACAATTTCGAGAAGCTCCAAAAGTCAGAATGAACTTCTAAGTAGAGCGGATGATGGGCAGGAAGTAAATCTGCCTGGAGATGGTGGCTTCATAGAGAGCACCACAGAATCTCTGCCTGCTTTTTCTGGTGAGATACCTTTGGTGTCTGACAAAATTGATTTCGAGCAGGCATCACATGAAGAAGATAATGAAAATGCACCTCACAGTAACACTGAAAGTAGCAGGGGGCCTACAGTTGTGGATACTGCTGGAGACTTTAGTGTCAGCAATGGAGATATGGCTGCAAAAGTGTCAAAGATGGAAGAAAAAGATAAAGATGAAGTTGGTGCTTGCTGCTTAGAACTGTTATCAGAAAGGTACATACTGTTTTTATGTGTTAAAAAACTTGTCTTCTTTCACAGACCAAATACTAGCCTCTGAAAGAAGATGAACTTGCAAGATAAGACATTAGCATGTTACACAGTACAAAAGACTGTCAGTGTATTTATTAGGGCAAGTCAAAAAGTAGCTGCATTTTTGCTCTAAAAATTATATATTAAACAGTAGACAGTTGTAGTACAGATATGTTATATCATCTCTCTTTAGAGACATGTGCACTTAGGCATGTCAACCATTTTGAAAATATGACATCAGCAAACTAGATCCAAGGTTCCCTTGGAAACATGCATAAAAGAGTACCAAGGAGATTGAGAAACCTGCAGATATTCATCGCAAAATGAAGAAACAGTATGGGGATGGGGACATGTGCTGCTTCTGCAGGTGTGAGAATGGCACAGGAAGTGTAAGAACAAGGAAATTTGGCCTTATATTTTGAATATGCCTGACACTAAACTGAAGTGAAATGAATGATGAAGAAAACTGGCGGGTAACAGTCAATGAGGGGGCTGGAGAATTGAAGAGTAGTCATGGCTCAGTCAGTGCACTACATTGTTCATGTGCTGCAGTACTGAAAAGTCTCTGGTAGATGAGTACCAAAAATCTCACTTGAGGATGTTTGTAAAACTCTTTTTCAGCATTATGAAGCTGAAGGAGATGACTTTCTATGCCATGCAGTCACTGGAACTGATGCAGGTACATTACATGATCGGCCGTGTCAAAACTTTGTGGTTTGCTCAGTTCTAGTGTTTTTTACAGCATGATAATATATGACCTCACAACTCAGACAACAATTCAACAAATTATGGATCTGCATTTTGGATGTCTTCTACATCTGCATATTCGCTTGACATCACACCATGTCTCTTAAGGAGGCAATAGGTGGAAAGAAGTTCAGTATGGGCAGTGAGATAAAAAGAGGTAATGCAAAAATGGCTACATAGTCAATCAGAAGAAATGTTCTTTTCTTGAGGAATCTAGACATTAATGAAACAGTGACTTGCACTGAATATGGTGGGAACTATATTGAAAAGCAATAGGAAGTTTTTTTCAGTCCTGTCTGTATGTTTTATTTTAATAAAAACAATAAGAAGTTTTCAATCCTGTCTGTATGTTTTATTTTAATAAAAACAATACTTTTCAAATATTTACCTTATGAGTCAGCTCCATAAGTAAAACAGATTATTTATGTAAAAATCAGTCCCACTTGTAAAGCACTGGTTGAATAGATTTTTTGAGCAATGTAAAAGAAAATAAATAAGCATGAGGACAAATGTATCAAGTGGAATTATACTGCTGCAGATCAGGCAAGCACCCTATTTGGGGATAATGTGCAGGTCTGTGGTATATGTTTGTACTGTGACATTCTACAGATGTTCTTAGATACGTTTTTTTTTTCTTTCAGTTTGAAAACATCTTAATGCTGTCACGTCTATATTTAGTTCTTTTGTCATTTATGCGTAATGTCAGGTGGTATAGGAAGATAAAAGATTCCACTCATTTGTAAAAGATATGTCTTTATGATTGTGACTGTGAAATAATCATGTTAGATTAAATTTGAGTTTTGGTGCATGTTTCACTGATGAGTACAACTCAGTCTTGTCCTCACAGTGGTCGAGATGTTCAGTCAGAATCTGATGCCTGGGACAAGAAGTCTTCCATCAGATCTCCTGTTACTTGCGAAGAAGCAGGCATTTCTCCAGTTTCGGGTGAAGATGCAGCAGGGAGCATCCACGCTAGCAGAAGTGATAGTGATGCTGGTGAGTAACATTGGTTATTGAGAGCTGGCAAGAAGGGAAAGAAAGTAGATAAAATTTGTATATCTAAAGAAATATTTTTTTTGGTAAGATTTATTCAGAGGTTTTCATTTTTCATTTTCATTTGAAAAAAAATGTTTTTCCTCCACATTATCTGCATTAATATGTTAAGTCAAAATACACTTAAACTAGAGATATACCAAATACAAGATTTTATATTCTGCAGAGTATAAGTATTCAAATTTTCTGCTGGCCAGATACGAATACAAATAAGAATAATGCACTGATGGAAACAGAAGTGTACTCTAAATTTACAGATATGCAAGTATATGAAACTATTGCATAGTGTATAAAATGAAAATTAACACAAATTTAAAATTAAAAATTTCATTCACATTTAGGCTTAGATTTACAATCACACAGTTTCTTTGGGAGCGATTATTTTATTATTATTTTAATGAACCCCATTCTCTGCCATCCGTGATCAGAGAAGAGACAATGAAAGAAATATAATAGACAAACCAACTATCCAGCATGTACCAGTCATGTGCAACTAACAGAATATGTTTGATTTCCCTCCTGGTGCATCTTTATCGTCTGACAGAACAGCTAAGCTTGGTGCAACACTGTGGTCATTTGTTACAGCAACAATATTTCTTGGTTATGATGCACGAGAACATACGGGGAGATAAAGATTCCCACTAAACAGCAAGTAGGAGATGAATGTTCTAATAATACAGTATATTCAACCTAGTGATGTAGTTAAAACAAACATCTCACAGACTTCTGGGAGCCATATACAGGTGCCAGAAGTTTAAAGACTTATTTATTTCCTTAATGTTTAGCTTTGTCGCTGGCACTACTGCACAAGTGAACATCCCTGGTTATTTTTGCCCTCTCCTGAAAAATGCATGTGTAAATATTTCTAAATTTTAATATACCAGTTTTTTTCTTGAATATTAATATTTAAACAGAGCTGTTATTCAGCCAGATAAAAATACAAATTTGAATATTTGGTACTTCCCTAACTTAAACATAATTTTTTTTTTTTTGTGCCCACAAATTACATACCTCACCAGATTCTGATTTTGTTCGGCTGGATTCTGATAACATTGATGCCTATGTCGGAGAACATCAGAACAATGGAGAGAGAGTTGTCATCCCTCTCAGACTGTATCGAACGAGTTCATCCATTGGCCCCAGCTTCAGTTTCATGAGGGGTGAAGGTATGATGAAAAAAACTAAAAAACGAAGAAAGAAACTACATCTGAAAAGTATATGTAAAATTGGGTTTTTTTTATTTATTGATTCACATACACTACCCTGTATAAAATATCTTTGAAACATAAAATTGTTTCTTATTTTAGAAACAGACATTGTGTAACAGATACATATTAAATATACCAAAAAAAATATGTACATACACACACATGCACACTTGTACGTCCCTTTTTCACTCGAGTAATCAAAATAGTCATATTTTGCCAGCATTAATTTCAGTAGCCTTGTATTGTCAGTATTTAGTTAGTATTTAACTTTCAACAAAAAACCAAAACAAAAAAAAATTGAGCATACTTTGTATCATATATGGTCAGTATCACATCATCAGCATTATCAGATGGCATGGGTTATCATGCCATTACATGGTTCTTGATTTTTTTTTTTTTTAAAGTTTAAAAAAAAAACTAAAAAAACAACTGATAAGAACTAAGAAAATGTTCTACCATACAGGATGTTGATTATCTTCTTTTTCAGTCTTTCTGTGCCTGTTTTAGCATTAATTATTGCAAATGTTATGGTATTAAAGCGTTCCTCCTCTTCCTATTACATGTTCAATAATTGATCATTGTTTTTATTTATTTTAAATCTTTCTTTTCATTGACTTTGTTTTTTTTTCCAGAGATCCAAAGTACTTTCTTCAGGTACACCACATCTAAATAGTAACCAGTAATTAACATTCTTCGGAGAAGAATTCTTAGTATCTCATAATCAACATTCTTCTGACGAACTACATTTCTTTAGTATTTCATGATCTTGATACACCACATTTCCGTAATAGTATTTCATGATCAATATTCTTCTAGCAAACCATATTTTAATGGCATCCAGTGATGCTTTTAAGATCTGTCACATATAAATTGTTTATCTGTCAGTTTTTCTTGTAATATCTGTTATGTAAACTGTGATACTCAAAGGGGTACACCAAAACTTACCCTGCTTTATATGTGGAAGCTGTCACCCCTAGAAACCTGTGGAAACTATTATTGCTTCTCCTTTCCCAGATCAGGGTAATGCAGTTCCACAGGAAGTGGACTCTCCTGATGCACCAGATCAAGATAGAGATGAGGACACAGAGTCATCCACTGAAGAAGCCATTGATGACCGAATTGAGAGTGAGCAGAGTGAGGCAGGGTCTCTCTCAGCCCAGAATGATGTTGGTGACCTCTCTGTTTTTGCTGACATTGGGGACCTGCCCCTGGTAGCTGGAGATGTGCCTCGTAACTACATCCACAGACCCAACAACCATCTGAGCACAGTGCTCAACATTATTGTGGTGCTGGTGGCAATACTGACAATGGGTATTAGTTTGGGTATCATCATGGGTAGGTCTTTCCCTTTGTTAATTTTTGTATCCTGGTCTTTGATAATGATTGATGTGTGTGTGTGTATTTTTTAATATTTATTTTCTTAAGAAAATTTTTTAAAAATGTAAAGAATATAGTACATGGGTACAAAGGATTCAGAAAAAGAATTATTGTGCACTGAAATAAAAAGTTCTGACACTATTCTTGATGTAGTGTATATATTCACTCAAACAGAGCTCACTCTCTAGTATACATACAGTATCTATTCACTCAAACAGAGCTCACTCTGTAGTATACATACAGTATCTATTCACGCAAACAGAGCTCACTCTGTAGTATACATACAGTATATATTCACTCAAACAGAGCTCACTCTGTAGTATACATACAGTATCTATTCACTCAAACAGAGCTCACTCTGTAGTATACATACAGTATATATTCACTCAAACAGAGCACACTCTCTAGTATACATACAGTATATATTCACTCAAACAGAGCTAACTCTGTAGTTCTTTTGCTATGGTTTTATTTCCTAAACCCACAATAAAGGAGAGGGGGGTGTACAAGGTGAAAAAAAGTGTCTGCTGTTTATAGGCAAATAATGGAAATTATGGAAATTTTTTATTCACACATTCTGGGGGAAAAGAGCTGTTTGGCTGTTAAGGGTTTTTTTTCCCTTTCTGAAACAAAAAAAATCTATGGTTCCGTAGAAGATCTATGGTGTCTCACCTTCTGCCAATATCTAGGGTAGAGTGTACAGGTGTGTGGCTTCCAAGGGTGATGGATATCTGCCACCAGAGATGAATGACGTCAGAGAAACTGTAAACTCTAAGTGTAATAATGGAAAACATATTTACATAAAGATTAATCTTTGAACAGTACCAGGAGTTTACAGTGTATTGCTGAAAAAATTGCAACACAAGGTGAATGTATCTATTTGGTTGCTCATTTTTATAATTATTTTTAATATTTAATCTGCCAGCTAAATTTAGTGAATGGTATACACAAACATGATCGTTAACTCAGTTAAAACATGAGAATTACTCTCATAGACCCATTTTAACTCATTTCACAGAATGAGTGAATTTAAATTTTCCTGAGACCTTCTGTGAAGTAACCAACTCAGTAAACAGAAAATCTGGTGTTATTGTTGAAAAGCTATTTTTTTGCATGCAATACCCACAAAATCATGATGTCATCAGATACTGTATGCACATGTACATAGGCAGTCAGTTTAGTGAGCATCAACCCTAGCAGTGCATCAGAAATGTATCAGATGTAATGGGGTTTTTTTTTTCCTTACAAAAAATATCAAGAGATAGAGGCCACATTCATGGAATTGCATTTGTTGGAACAAATGCAGTATTTTAGATCATATAGGAATACTACATTAAAGCAGTGGAAATAAACCTGAAAGATATGAAGCTATGGAACTCTTTTTGACACATGTTAAAGATTTAAATGCATCCCTTTCAACTTTGTTCAGTTTTTAATTTAACATTGATTTTCAAATTATGATTGTTGCATTTTGTTTTCTCTAAAGCAACTGACCTGGAGATAGAAGAGTGGCAGAATGCACATGAATTCCAAACAAAGAGAGTCAACCAGCTGGAACTTATGCTGCAGAGCAAAACAAAGGCCAGTGAACTCCATCTAAGTAAGATCAAGGAACTGGAATCATATCTGAGTGAAATGAGAGTCACCCTCAGAGTTCTAGAGGTAAAAATACCAAGTAGACAGCTGAGACGGTAGCTATAATGTGAGAGCTGAGGCGGTAGTTATAATGTGACAGCTGAGACGGTAGCTATAATGTGACAGCTGAGACGGTAGCTGTAACGTGAGAGCTGAGACGGTAGCTGTAACGTGACAGCTGAGGCGGTGGCTGTAACGTGACAGCTGAGGCGGTGGCTGTAATGTGACAGCTGAGGCGGTGGCTGTAATGTGACAGCTGAGGCGGTGGCTGTAATGTGACAGCTGAGACGGTGGCTGTAATGTGACAGCTGAGACGGTGGCTGTAATGTGACAGCTGAGACGGTGGCTGTAATGTGACAGCTGAGACGGTAGCTATAGTGTGACAGCTGAGACGGTAGCTATAGTGTGACAGCTGAGACGGTAGCTGTAATGTGAGAGCTGAGACGGTAGCTGTGATGTGAGAGCTGAAACGGTAGCTGTGATGTGACAGCTGAGACGATAGCTGTGATGTGAGAGCTGAGACGGTGGCTGTAATGTGAGAGCTGAGACGGTGGCTGTAATGTGAGAGCTGAGACGGTAGCTATAGTGTGAGAGCTGAGACGGTAGCTGTGATGTGAGAGCTGAGACGGTAGCTGTAATGTGACAGCTGAGACGGTGGCTGTAATGTGAGAGCTGAGACGTTGGCTATAATGTGAGAGCTGAGACGGTAGCTATAATGTGAGAGCTGAGACGGTAGCTGTAATGTGAGAGCTGAGACGGTAGCTGTAATGTGAGAGCTGAGACGGTAGCTATAGCGTGAGAGCTGAGACGGTAGCTGTAATGTGACAGCTGAGACGTTAGCTATAGCGTGACAGCCGAGACGGTGGCTGTAGTGTGGCAGCCGAGACGGTGGCTGTAGTGTGGCAGCCGAGACGGTGGCTGTAGTGTGGCAGCCGAGACGGTGGCTGTAGTGTGAGAGCCGAGACGGTGGCTGTAATGTGACAGCTGAGATGGTAGCTATAATGTGAGCCTTTCTTTCTGTATGTAAATGATTGAAATTGTTCACCTGTTTTTATGTGTAGGCTTGATGAAATATAATTCTGTATCATTTACTGCAAATTATTTTGTTTGAAAAGAAGTAACTTGCTGTTAAAGTTACTGCATGTACATATTTATGTAGTTAAATGCCACTTGAAAATGAAGCATACATCACCACTCTTACGAACAAGTATAAAGAAGTGAAGGTAAAGAAAGAAGTGAAGGTAAAGATAAAAAGGTAAGGGTAACCCTGTCATGCCTCAATGGCACAAAGGCATATTGTGTTCAGTCAGTCATTTGCATGTCCCTTGCAGAACTGTACCTCCCTGACAGCTCCTCTGTAGGCCTCTTGGTTGTAAGCAAGATGTCCTGCTGCTGATGCATCCATTTGCAGATTATCAACGATGTCTTGCAGCCATCTTTGCCTTGGTCTTTCTTTTTCCCATTATGTACTCTCCCAAGACTGTCTTCTCTAAATTATCATGACATTTAATACAAGGTCTGACAATTAAGTAATGAGACTGATTTTATTATGGCCAAGACAAAAACGCCATGTATGAAGCAAAGCATGGAATCCAAAGAGGCAACCTTCATCTATGATGTGGCAACTTTTTATCGCCACCTGATAAGCAGATGATAAAAAACCCGCCATTGTGTTGACCTAGTTATAAGTGCATTGTCATGTAATCAGCATGGAGCAAAAAGCTAACATTAAATTCTGTTTAAAACTCGGAAAAAGTGTCATTGAGACAGTTGAATTGGTGCGACAAGTTTATGGTGATAACTGTTTATCTCATGCATAGATATTCAGGTGGTATTCATGATTCAAAAGTGGTGTGGAAACGATTATAAATGCAACTAAACATGGATGCCAAATTTCTGTTTGTAATGAGGAAGTCAGAGAACAGATACAAGGTCATTGTTTGACTGTGAGGATGATGGCAGATGAATCTGGTGTTAATCAAGAGACCATTCATAAAATGTTAATGGAAGATTTGGGCAAGAAAAAAATTACTTGCCGGTTTCTACCACATGTGTTGTCTGATGACCAAAAAACATCAGTGTGTTGAGAAAGCAAAAGACATCATCAAAACGTGTCGCAGAAATAAGTATTTCTTAAATTTGATGAAACATGGATTTTCCGCTATGATCCCACAACCAAACGTCAAAGTGCTCAGTGGAAGTCATCATCATTACCAAAGGCAAAAAATTTCGTATTCAAAAGTCGAAAGTGACGACAATGTTGGTGTGCTTTTATGACAGCAAAGGAGTTATTTACAAAGAATTTATTCCAGAGGGACAGACTATCAATGCCAAAGTTTATTTAAGTATTTTGAAATGCCTATTGAAAAGGATTCTCCGAGTCCGACCCAACTATTCAGCACCTGGCAGTTTTTTCCTTCATCATGATAATGCACCGGGTCACCAGGCAGTAGTTGTACAGGAATGTTTTGCCCAAAAACAGGTGTGTGTTCTCAACCATCAACACTATTCCCCAGATTTATCTCCCTGCGATTATTTTCTATTCCCAAAATTAAAGTGACCATTGAAAGGACGCTTCTTTGACGATACTGATGACATCCAAAGGGCCGTAACATTGATTTTAAGGGCCATACCAACAGAAGAACTGCAGAGGTCGTTCCAGTGTTTATTAGATCATGCCACTCGCTGTATCAGTGTACAAGGGGCTTACTTTGAATAAAATACAGGTTATATCGTCAACAGAGGTAAGGGTAGACCAAAAGAGACATGGAGAAGAACAATAGAAAGGATGTTGAGCAGGGCTCACGTGGGCAAGAGCAGAAAAAAAGGCAAAGGACAGGCATTTGTGGAAAACCCTTGTGGAAGCCCCATGTGCCCTGGGCACTTAAGGTTCAGAGAGAGAGATATCTTCAACTGTTGTTTATTTTATTTTTTATGTAATTAGTCTCATTACTTAATTGTCGGACCTTGTATGTCCAAAATATTTATGTTTTCTATGTTTAATCTTCCTTACTAGCCAACCTTCTTCAATATTAAGTTCTTGTAGTATGGATATATTTGGTTTTTTTTTTTGTGTCCATATTTGAAGGACTTTTCTGTAGCACTTATACTGAAAGGCATTTATGTGTTTCTCAGCTGTTTTGTTAAGTGTCCAGGTCTCACGGGCATTTTATATATATATATATATTTATATATATATAAAGCATATGTGACATCCATTTCTTTTTAACATAAAGAAATAAGCAAATTATTATATGCCTCAATTCCAGTTAAACATGAGGGTGTATCAGAAGCCTTCAGGCTGCATCAGGAAAAAAGAATTGTATTTTTGCTGCTTCCCAAGGAAAACTTGTTCTTCTTGGGTCTGCGTACAGACCCAGTCACTTTTGTCATGCAATAAACAGTTGTGGAACTTTTTTGTGGATAAGTAGGTTTAGCAGTTCATTTGTAATGTCTGCCGTGTCATTGAAATGGCATTTCTTTCATTGAGACTGAGCATTTTAATCTAAGGGAGGAGGCAAAATCTGCTCGAGGGGAGGGGGGGTGTTGTATTACTGATTACCTTCATGCTGTTGTAGACTCAGTGTCATTTTTTATGCCTGGAGTTGGCAGCCTTGGCATAAATTTTTCTGCCGCTCGTTGCATATTCAGATTCTCTATCAGAAGGCTTTGACATGACACATAATATTGCACCAGATTGATTTGAATACCATGACTTTCATCCTTTCAAACTGTTTCTTTCATTTTGTTCATTTTTTAATGATGTTTTTTTTTTTATTTTACTGGACTAGCTGAACATTCGTCATCATCACCTAAAGTTCATCAGTCTGTGAGCTGTGAAACCATTAAAAACATGAACAGATACCTACTGCATCATTACTAAGCATTTTTTGAAGCCTTATATGAGTCTCTATAACCTTTTTTACATGAAACAAAATTTCATGTACACACCGTGTTCATTCATTGCACTAATTTATTTGAAAAAAAAACAAACAACAGTAAACAAAGTGACCACATATAGAAAAAAATGCATAACTTGAATAGACCTAATGTAACTGTAAAAAAGGGGGCCTAGCTCTGTTGCTGGTCCTGGGGAGTGACCTTATTACATTCAGGACATGCCCGAGACGTGTTCAACCTTTGACATCGGGACTTCCTTCAGTGTTTTTAAAGAGTTGACTCCAATGTTGTGTTGACTGTGTGTTGCTCATGTTGTGTTTAGTTGGGGTTTGCAAGCACTGCCACTGCCCTTGTCTACATGTAATGCATTGAGTCATGTGATAAGTACTTTGGAGGAAGTTGCTTTGCATTTGTTCATCAAGGTGTTGCTTGATGGATTTGTATTGGTCCGATTTGTCCATTTTGATGAGGCCCTCTGGTCTTGCTGCTAGCTGGCCAACTTTATTTTTTTTTTTTACTCCAGCATGGCCTGGACAGTATATCCATGTGATATTTTTTATATTTTTATGACATGAGTAGACCTAATGATTGCATTGATACCTGAACAGAAAATCTAAAAAATAATATAGCAGTAATTCCCCCCCCCCCTCCCCCCCCCCCCCACTGTTTTATGTGGAAAGTTCAAGGTGATAATTGTTTTATAAGATGAGCCTGGAAAATTTTGATAGCTCCATATAATACTGGCAGAATTTGTGACCATTCCTTCTAAGAGTAATAAAATCTAGTATCAGATATTTGGTAATGAATGTCTTTTTTGTTTGACTTCACATTTTACCTTGTAATGATATGAATATAGAAATGAATTTAAAATTTAATTTCAGAAAAGAGCAAAAAGCTATGAAAGAGCCATGGACTTGTTAGCAGCATATGTAAGTTTTAGTACCTTAGATGTGTTAAATTTATAAAAAAATGCTGTAAATCATTGTTCAGAAGTTTCAGTTTCTGTGCTTCAGAAGTTGGTAATTTTAACTGATAGTTTTGTTGGTGAATGGAGTAATGATTGTTAACCAGGTGATCTTGGGGGTGTTTTATGAAAATCTACTTTTATGTAGATGATGTTGAAATAAACGGATTTTAATATTAATGACAGCTGCAAGATAAATTTTAGTGGGTTTTTTTTTTTTTTTTTGTAATTGAAGAGTTAGTTTGGTTAGGAAGACCACCATCTTTGCATTCTGAACACATGCTTTGATCTCCTCTTCGGTATCTCCTTTAGTGTATAGTAACTGATTACACCAGTCCTGTACTGGTTGACCATCCTTCTAGAACTTTGATTAGTTGTTCATAGTTTACCACACCAAGTTTCACCCCTCATCTCTGTCATTCTTGACAGTTACACCAATTCACATTTGTCAGTGAAGTCTTTGGTCCAGGCAGCTACATTTCTAGCATAGATGTTGGCTTAATTATTTAGTTGATCTGCACTTTCATTTCTCTTGCCACCTGCATGATCTGGTGCAGAAATGAAGATCAGTCTGTGACATCTGCAGGGTTTTGAGCCACTGCTGTCATAAAGAGCCAGTTTGAGTTTTATTTATTCTTGAATGCACTGGGGATACATCCTGAATGAAGATCTTGGACAGGAATTGGTACCTTCACCACCAAACTACAGAGTGGCACTGTCAGTTCACATCTCAGCATCTACAGGAATATGTTATCTGCATCTTCTGCTGAGTGTAAAGCCATAATTTATGAAAACACCAGCACTAGCAGCACTGGTAGTTATACAAACATTAATTGCAGGAGGCCTGGGCCATCACAGTCAACCCAAATGGCAGAACAGTGAAAAAAGTGATGATTTTGCTGCAGCAAGTAGCCTCATAGTGCAAACCATGGCTGTGACAAAAGCTCTGAGTTGGCTAAAGTCACAAGACTACATGCAAGCATGCATTTTTTGTTACGATGAACATACTGAAGAGTTACAGATAAATTATGTTGCTTTCACATGTCAGGGTTCAGCCTCAACATGCTTACATGTCTTGCCTTCCAGTTTGATGCTTGTTTGCACCTACCTGCATGCCATAACAAGGTCACTTTCTATACACTGGCTTTGCCAGGACTTCACAGTCCATTTTCTTACTTGTTTTCATGGTTTCCCCTTGTGAAAGTAATTCATTGTGTTATTGATTTATTTTACATATTTTTGAAGACTAAAATCGTACCTGTAGCATAATTTTCCTAATTGCTTACTTTAACTAAATTGGTATTGATTTTTATTGTAAGTTTGTTTTTGTGTGGGTTTTTTTTTCAGAGCTCAGAGGAAGGAGAAAACTTTGAAACATCACAGATTATTCTCAGAAGTATGAAAGATTATGTAAGGTGCAAAGAGGAGTCAAATGAGTTGATAATGGGAGACTGTCGTTTGAAGCTCTTTCCATACCTTAAAAAGCATACATCATCAGTGAAAGATGATCTCCATTTGAATTCATTTGATTCTTCAGCCAGTCTGAAAAGTTTTGAAACTGCAGATGTAAAAATGCCCTCAGAAGGTACTCCCAATCCACTGATTTCAAACATCAAAAATCTGGACTCACCGAAAGAAGAAGCCCAATTCCAGAGACAAACCTCTGATGCTGGCCCTGAGTTTAAGTTTGAAAATTCAGGTATGAAAATGGGAAACTTTGGTGGAGACCTCTCTACAGAGAAATCTGAAACCTCAGATTTTATTTCTGAAAGTGATGAAACCCAAGATACCAGGAAAGTTCATGGCTCAGGACCATCATCAGAACACTCAGGTCACATTATGGACAAAGGGATAAAGGCTAAAGGTTAGGAGTTTTTTTTTTAATTGCACACTTGTTTTATGGTATTTATGCCAGTTGGTTTGATGCATTTGTTTTATACTACACCCATATATGGAGCTGTTTATCATCTTCCCCAGATGTTACAAACGGCTAACAACTGCTTTCATGTTACACTTTGCCTTATTCTCCAATTTTATGGGCAGTGTCCCTGTTGTAGATAAATGAAGTACCCATTTTTGCACCTATTTTGACAGAGCCTCAAAAAAAAAGCAGTAAGTCTCAATCTGTTACTTTTACAAGAGAAGAGGTTCACTGTGAACTGCTTTGCTCTGGCACTGTACTTATTATAATTTTACTGTGTGAACAGTGTGATAGTTTTACCTATGTTGTACATATATAAGAACAATGTTACATCATAGATTTAAGATTTTATGCTTTCATGTTTCAGAAACAGTACGAGCATCCCCAATCCCTATTGACATCCGACAGCTGCAGCAGTCCTTGACACGAGAGCAGGAGAGAGCCTTGCATTGGCAGCAGCTGTATCTTTCAGAGAGACGTCAGAAAGAGAGGGAGCGAGAGAATGAAGAGTGGGAGGATGAGCGAGAGCGTGAAATGGAAGAGAGAGAGAAAGAGCAAGTGGATCAGGTAGAGTGTTTGAAAAAACTCATGTCAGCCAATCTGACCACTCTGACCAGGCATGTTGCCAGGTGGAATGTGTCAGTGTTTGATGACTTTGCCAATCTGTCAATGCTGTTATCTGGAATTGCAGAGCTGCAGCAGTCAGTGATTGACTCTGTCCAGAGAGTCTGGGAAAGTGCTGAAGAAGTTATAGACAGCTTGCAAACCAAGGACAAAGCAAAAGATGGAAAAACTTGGGAAAATACTATCCCCAAAAAAGAAAGGATTGCCGAGTATCTTAGTCATTTAGCAGATCGTGTCAAAAAAGCTGATATGCCAGATCATGAAATTCTAGTTGGATACATTGGTAGAGTATTGGATCATGTTAAGCACAGTGTTGATGGTATCCTTAATCAGGTTTATGCTGAGTATGTTACGAATTCAGTATATAAAATGTGGGAAAATGCACAAGAGATATTCAAAGATTTTCACAACAATGTTGAGGGGATGGTTGATGGGAGAAAAGCAGACTCTACCTTGCCAAATAAAGGTCATCTCATTGAGTATCTTTCTAAAGTATTGAATGATATCTGTCATGAAGTAGATAGTACTACACATGATAAAGAGTCGGTACATATGGATGCTAAAAGTGAATATATGGATGAGATTCAGGATCCAGAATTAAGCGCTCATGAAACGAAAAAGGTTTTTGAATATAGAGATTTTAATGATCATTCTTTCAGTGACCCAGATGTTGAGGAAGACAACCCCAAACGTGGATTTTGGTCGAGAAAAATTGGAAAAATACTTAAGAAAACTGGCAAGACTGTGAGAAAAATTGGTAGGAAAGTGGCTGGCACATGGGACAGAATTAAAACCATGTGGCATGAAAGAAAGCCATTCTGGCACAAAATCAAGATCATGTGGCATAATAAGAAGTCAGCATTTTTCAACATGGCAGAGGACCATTCATCTTCTGTGTCACAATCATCACCCAGATCTGTGAAGACATGTTCAAAGTTCCCTGCAAATTGGTTCAAGACCAGAGAAACCTTTGAAGTAGATATAAGAAGCAGATGTGTACATAAACTGAGAAAACAGTGGCAGAAGATGATAATAAGGGATCCATGCAGAGTCATAGGGAAGTTCAGCTTTGAGTGCAACTCTGGTAGAAAGCAGCGTAAACGGGACATAAATAAAATCATGAATTCTTTTTCTCATCTCCTGAAGATTTCCAATTTTAAGCGAGATCAGATCTTAAAACTGGATGCAGATGATTTGAAGGCAGTTCACAAGCAGTTTAAATCTTTTCAAGAAAAATGGGGGCAGAGTAAACTTCTCCTGAAGACAGATATGAAGTGGGTAGATTGTCATTCAGTTTGGTGGTCTGCTGCATTAGCTGTGTCATATCACAAAAATGTGGATGTGTTAGCAGACAACTTCTGTGACATCATTAATCTTACTGAAAACATTCATGGGGAGCAACATGAGCGTACGTTTGGGCCGCATACTACTCATGATGAAGAAAATATTGATTATGATGATGTAATTGTGTCTGATGATGTTGATGATGATGATAAAGAAGATGATGATGATCATGTGACTGGTGATGATGATGACAACGATGATTATAAAGGTAATGAGGAAAAACGTGAAGAGGTTTTAAATGAGGCTGGTCATGATAAAGATGAGGATGATGTTGAGACTGATTATAATAAAGCAGAGGATGATGATGAGGCTGATTATGGTATTGAAGAGGATGATGATGTGGATGATCATGGTAGAGGAGAAGATGATGAAGATGATTATGACAAAGAAGATGCTGAGGATGATCATAGTAAAGAGGACAAAGCAAAAGAAACTAATCAAGATCAGAAGGAGGCAACAGGCAAGGATATTCATGGAACTCCCAGTTTTAGTGACAAATCAAGAGAAATAAATGAAACAACATCAGAAGATGATATCTTGGACTGGTACTCGGAGCTAGCCAAGCATCGGTTGCAGTTGAGAAAGGAGAAAGAACAGGCTGACTGGTTGTTTGATCAAGCTGCAAGCAGACAAGAAGAGAGGATGAGGCGGTGGGGTGATATTAAAGAAGACAAGCACAAAAAACACCTTCATGGAGACTGGATCTTTGAGCAAGCAAAAGACAGGGAACATCAGCAAGAGGAGTATGGCAAATCATATTGGCTCTTTGAACGTGCAAGCAATCGTAAAGAAAATGTTCATAAAAAATGGATGAATGAAGAGGCACCACATATGAATCACAGAAGCCACAAAAAACATGGAAAGAAATTAGATAGCTGGTATTTGAAACAAGCAGAAGAAAGACAGAAGATGCGAGAAAATGAGCACAAATCTGATTGGCTATTTGAGAGGGCTTCTGACCGAAGGAAACACCATGATGATAGACACCATTCAGAATTTAAGAAACAGGATGGCAAAGAAAATGGCCATGGAAAACAGTTTCGTCACTCTTATGGGAAGGTGTCAACACCCTGAAGATTCAATAATCCTTGAACTTAAGTGGAAACTGGTTGCATCTGTAACCAATATAAAGTCTTCTCCTATTAAATAATGCCGCAGTTAATGCCTTCGCTAAAATGATGAGGAGAATTATTGCATGAACATTAATTGATTGAAATTCACAGGGAGTCTTGTTCTTTTTTTGAAAAAGAAAAACAAAAAAAAGAAAAATCCTTTCAGAAGACACATTTTAAGTTTATGCTAAAGGAATAATTTATTTTTCTATAGTTTCATTATTAATTTAGCCTAATTCACACAGTCATAAGAGTTCATCATGTGAAAATCATAATTATTTCACAGGTATCTTTGTTCAATTCAAATATCCCTGAAATTTTTTTAAAATGTTCTTTTTGAAATTAATTAACAGTAATTAGCTTTTGCCTAACACGGTGTAGAAAAGTGGTGGTGGTTTTCTTCTGCTATTTTTAGGTTTGGTCCACATCACCGAAAACTATTAGCCAGTTGGTTTTTTTTTTTATGTGTCTATGTACAGCATATTGTGGTAATTGCCAGGAAGTGCTGATCTGTACTTTTCTTTTTTCTTGTGTCAGCTATAAACTTAAACAAACAGATGAAAATGGGTTGTATGTTATTAATAAAAAACTATTTTGTTCCTACTAGTATTGTGCACATACCTTGTGTAGAACTGCATGTGCTTGACAGATGTTATCCCTGGGACCTTGTTTAAAAATTGGTAGTCCTTATTTCCATATACAGGACACAGTGACCTTGTGGAAATGTATGGAAATCACTGCTAAAAGAAAAAAAAATATGCAAGATATTATCTTGTTGTTTTTGATCACTGCTTTTATTTTCTCTCCTTCATTTTACATGCAAAAAAAGTTCAAAGTTCTCATTAACCATTTTTTTTCATTGTCTTTTTTCTGTTTATTTCATTGTTTAATTTTAGATGGAGGGAAAAAAGGGTGTGGGGGGGGGGAAGAGGGATATTATTGTATATATGCCCTAAACTGATTTTAACATGTGCCCTTACTATGCTTGCCAACATGTTTCATTTTTAAATGTACTTAACACAGTTTTGGGAATATGTACTCACATTTTAAAACTGTTTAAACAAACACTGAATTATCCCCAAAAAACATTAAAAAGAAGACAAAAATAAAAAGAAGTCCAAGCAGGCAATAGTGCACATGGAGAATCTTTCGTGAATGATACTGCCTATAACTGTGTTGTGGAATTTCACTTTGTTGCATTCTGTGATTGATTTTCTAGCCACCTTCACATGTGATAGAATGTTTTGACTAGCTGAAGAATGTTTATGTTTTGGTGTTTTCTGTTAACACTTTTCTGTTTGCTTGAATACATACACTTATTATGCCCCTATTTTCCAGTTGCATTTCATTTGCCTTGGCTCATTTGTGATACCAGTCCTTCAGATTTTCATTCTTACATAATGCTGCATTCAAAATCTCAAGATATATTTTTTTTAATAAATAGCAGTTGCTTTGTGAGCTCTTATGAGTAGGAAAATCCATTATTTGCTTAAATTCATAGCTATTTTTTTTTTTTTTGCATTTGCATTTGCATAGGAACATTATTTTGCCTAGAATAAAGAATAAACTAAATCTTATATAAAGATGATTTTAATTAGAAAAAAAAACAAAACTTGGATTAAAATTTTAGTTGAAAATTAGCCACTATTTTAGAAGTTTGCAGAGCTTCTGGACACTGTAAACTAGATTTCACTTAAGATGAACTATATATCTCAGAAAATTTGAAAATGGAAAACTTGAATATCTACAGTAGTATGCTGTTTTTGGGGGCTTGTTTGTTTTGTTTTGTTTTGTTTTTTGTTTTATTGTTTTCCTTCAACTGTTTTGATAATTAGCAGAGAACTTTTTCAGGTGTGTGCTTTTTTTTTTTTTGCCGTTTTCAATTTTTATTGTATTTGTGGGTTAAAATTTTCACAACTTTGCCAATTTTATAGTTTAGAAACATGAATTTGATTGCCTATGTCAAAAATCTAATGAAGCATAAAGAAATTAAAATAATATAGCTTTCAGGGGCTTTGCTATTACTATTTATCACAGGTTCTGTGTGTGTGTGTGAATTGTTGCATATATATATATATATTCTCTATCTTATAAATGTGAAGCATTACAGACATTTGCTTTTATTTATAAATGTGTTGCTAACATAAAGCAACTCTTCCTCTGTAGCAGTGACACTGAGATTAAAGTTATTAAAGTAAATGTTAAGAAATAATTTGTTAAAATATAGGTTTTAAAAAAAAGAGAGAGAAATTAATTGATGTATGCAGTTAAACTTTAGTACCATGTCTTCATAAAGAACAGTTCATTTCAACTTTTGGGGGGGGGGGGGGAGTTTTCTTTCATGTTTGAAATATCGTAAGTTTTATTAAACAGTTCAGGTAACAATAAGCTGAAAAGAAAACATCAGTACTCACACGTAAACATCAGTTGCATTGTCAGAATGACTGGAGGACAAAATGATGTGCTCAGAGTATTGACTGTGGTTTTTTAATGAACAAGAATGGAAATGGCCTAAAATAGAGAAGAGAAAAGAATTATTAGTTGAGATTTTATTTCAGTCTTAGGTTCTTATACCACAAATAAGATGTATTGGTTAAATGTTCTGAAAAGACTCCCAGAACAATTACTTTATGATGGACACCTGAAGGAAAGAGAAAGAGAGGGCTAGGACACTGTGGTGAACCACAGATGGAGACAAGCAGTGCAGGTGGGATTTGCTGGCTTACAAACCTTGGAAAAGGTTGCTGCCTTGTACACTACAACTAATCAAAATTTAATGGATGAGTGGGGGGGGGGGGGGTGGTTGTTTGATTGATTGATTGATTTGGCCATTCACAAGAACAGAAAGCATCATATCATTTCCACATAATTTTGAACTCAACTTCCATATGCATTGTTATTTCTGCCTGGATAAAACATGTTAGTTTCACCCACACTGTTATTATATATCACATGCATATAGTTTACCTAGACATGTATGTATTGTAGCTGTCCATAGCCCTTTTCTTCTAACATTTTGCCTTGAGACTGAACATTACAAGATACTCTTTTTTTTTCCTACATACACTTTTCCAACCATCAGCAAAATATTGTCAGTAAAAGTATTTCACCCACTAATTTTTTTTTCTAAATCTTCATACACTTTGTCCTGAAAAGATGCTTGTCCTACCCTTGAGTGTTTTCTCTGATCTTGATGAGTCATTATTGCAGCTGGTAATCTGCTGTCCCATTTTTTAAAAATTATTTGTTAAATAATTCTTAATAAATTTATTTTATCAGTCTAGCTACTAAAGAACTGATAGGATGAGAAGTATCTGTCCAGTAATAAAAAAGAAGAAACAAAAAAAAATAGCGAAGTGATCACAAATACAGCATTTTCCGTCTAAGAAGGCAGTTTTGGTGTAGGCAGATATCAGCTGTGCGCCCCCAGCATCATCTCGCTGAGCAGCTCTCCTATGGTTGATTCTGCTACTTTTGAATGTGTATGATCTTTTGTCTGACTGAAACTGTGGGCCAGTGTTCTACTTCAGCTGATGTAGTGAAAGAGTTGGGACATCGTATATGATTTGGAGCGGGTTACAGCTCTTTTTTTTTCTAGCTCCTTAGTGACGCTAAAAAGCAGGGGGTGTGCAATACTTCTTCGCAAGACTCCACTGCCGTGGTTACAACAGCAATGCACGGCCCCGTTAACCAGTTAGAGGTACCAACGGGGAAGTGAGACTGGGTCTTGGTCAGCTGTGATTCGACACCCCCTAATGTTAGCATATCTGCTATGGCTCACCGACTGCCAGATCGAACAGCGTCTTCGGCCCGTGGATTCGTACAAATATTGCAAGCAATGTTTTCCATCTACGTTTCCTTGAGCCTACAATTTCAAGCTTGGTCCTCGTTTCCTCCTGCATATGGTGCTGTGTTTTTACGCAGAGTTGCTCTCCACTTAGCGAGGTTCCCCCCCCCCCCCCCCCAAACTTCATGGGTAATAGAAAAATCTCGCATTGATGATTACGAATATCTTCCTATCTCAGTTTTGCTCTATCGAGCAGCCTTCTTCCCGCCACACATAATTTCACCATACAGAATCTGCTAGGGGATACGTCCGCCATCCATTCTTGTCACATGCCTCAACCATATTCTGCAGTTATATAATATTAGATGAAAGTTTGGCACCCTGCAGCTTCACCGAGTTAGATTATTTATGGCTAGACATAATGACCTTATACATGACAATACTAAGTTTCGTGACGAAACAAACGACTATGCAAGGCAAGACCTACAGTGTGCAAGACTGACGGAATCTGGAGACCAAGGACCTTCAACGAACAATAACAATGGATTTCTATAGCTAAGACCGTTACATGTAGCCAGATACTTACCAAATCGACAAAACTTTTGTGTAGGTCATTTGTTCTAACTGGCACATTTGACAATACATGGTTTCTTCACGGCATACCTGTGTTCTTGATAACGGATTCTCACGTAATTAACCATAAATTGATAGTATTTTACACTACATTTTATTCAAATATATAATGAAACAGAAGAAAGCCGGGAGCAACAGTAGGGGTGTCAGTGTTATCAGACGACACGGTGTTGATAGCCAGGAGTAAAAGGGAGCTTCAATAGCTATTTTAATACAGTCAGCAAGAAAGTGAGAAAAAGGGACTCAATCTTAACATAAAGAGGATGCTTAAGATGATCAGTCTAAAAAACCAGTACCCCCTCCCAGCTGCACTACAGAAGCAAAAGGCACAAAATTAAGCCAAGCTGATAGTTCTAAACACTTAGGCACCTTGCTAACATCAGATGGAAAATATATCGCTAAGTAGAAAGCAAAATTGTTACAAGCCAAGACCCACTTCCCTTCAAAAGCTGAAATCCTTACTTTGCAGTAAGTCACTATCTATGACAGCCAGGAAGAGACTGTTGCAGAACAAATCCTGTTCTCTGGATGTGAAGCTTGGATGGTAAGTAAAGCTATACAGAGAAGGCTGGAATCAGCTGAAGTGTGATTCTTAAAAAGAACGCTGAAAGTACTGCGAACAGCGAGAAAATCGAACGAGGAAGTTCTGAAAGAGGCACAAAGAAACAAGGAAAATCAGAAAACGACAACTCAATTTTCTAGGGCATGTTTGGAGAAGAGGCGGGCAAGAGCAATTAAATGGCAACAGGGAAAATCGAAGGCAGAAGAGTCAGAGGTAGACAGAGAAAAGACGTTTGGTGGTTCGGTATCTTGGCACATAAAATACACAGTGACAAATCTGTTGAGATGCACAAGGGATTGAGATTATGGAAGAACATATGATATTCTTTCCCTGTTGACAGGGGCCTTGAGAGAGAGAGAGAGAGAGAGAGAGAGAGAGATTCATGTGAATCTATACTTTATCTCCTCTCTCTACATCTTCGTCCTGTATGTTTTTGTATGATTAAGGCTCACGCCGAAACGTCACAACTTTGTAATCGAGCTGCTCCTACTTTTTCCTGTTTTATACATTTGAGAGAGAGAGAGAGAGACGTTCAAATTCTGTAGCGATAAATATTTTAGTAAGATATGAGAAGCAAACATTTGAAAGAGATTTTACATTTTAGTACACAAGTGCCTTCTTTTCGATGCAAAAAGTGAGCCTACTTGGAAGCACAGATTTTATTTTACATGGACGAGTATTGATGGCCTGGTTAGCTGAGTGGTTAGGCGGTCGGTTTACTAATCCGTTGGTGCCAGGTTCAAGTCTCAGCAGTGGGATTTTTTTTTCTGGTACACACTAACAAGGCCCAGGAGTCCATTCAGCCTCTAAAAATGGGCACCAGAGAAATCTGGGGAGGTAAATGCGATCAAACGTAACACTGACGACATCACACTTTCATGTGCCGAAAATATGGGCCTAACACTATCTCCGATGTGCTTTAAAGGCATGAAAACGGTGATTTTATCTTTACATTGAGGAGGATTGGACAAACACTCTAATTTAATTCATGTTAACATAGCTATTAGACTGGTGTACGTTTTTACACAAATACAGTTTCATAAATAAGCAAAAGTGATTAGTAGTTTGAACGAAAATGTTTTTAAATATAAAAAAGTGTTGCGGCACACAGTTTGGGCACACACTAGAGAAGTGGTTCTAAGCCTGAAGATCATGGACCCCCATGAGATCCACGGAAGGATTTTTTTTTTTGGGGGGGGGGGGGGTCCACAGACCAACAATGGATTGGCTCGCTAAAAAAAAAAAGATAGCATCATCTACATTTTATTTATTGCTTTATTTTTTTAATGAGGGGCTCACATTTATTCTCAGACCGGAAAGTGGTTCCATAGCCAAAAAGGGGTTAGGAAGCACTGCCCTACAGTATATGTCGGTGGCGTAAATACATTGGATCAATGTTTTTTTTTGTGTGTGTTTTTTTTCTACCAGAAAATGTGCAAATCAAGAGGCCATAAAAACTAACAACTCACATCTCCACAGCGCTGTAAGACTCGATGGTAAACAGAAAAATGAGACTCAAAACTTGTGCGTCACAAAGTGAGCAGCACTGAAAATATGACACATTTGGCTTTTATTTATAATTTAGGTCTTCATTTCTTCCTTAGTACACACAGTGCCTCTACGTGGAATCACAGCATTTTGTCTCCATTAAAATAATTATATCTATGTGCGCTTTAATAGATTTTTTAGCAATTAAAATATGTTTATAAAGGAAAAAAAATGAAAGGATTCCCTATAAAAGTTGTTTTGATATGCATGGTCAAAGCAGATTCAAATTGTAATTTTAAATTCGTTTCACAGAGATTCAACGTTTAACATTTCCAACCAGCTGAACCTATGACCTCATTTTGGATGATGGCAGAAGTAAGGAAGCAGACGACTTAGAAACATGACTTCCATCAAACTAGCTGGTATCTTCGGGAGAGGGATAGTCCCTGGTACAGGTAATGAAGATTTTTTTGTTTAAAGTATACGCGTATTGATGAAACCGTATACATAAAACAGTACTCTTATTTTTACGTGACCACTGTCATGACCTTAATAAATGACTTCGTCATGAGTTGATTCTACTGACGTAACCAAGAGTAGCGGTTCAGTCAATGAAAGTTACAGTGTATTTTATTCTTTTGTTTTAAATCCCCGTCGATTTGATGTCACCAGTAGTATATAAATATATTTTTTTGAATGTCAATATATTATTCAAGGTTTGACTCTATAGTCGATATCGACCGAGCGGTTTCAATTGAATAGTGCACCTGGTGACCATTTGCCGTGCCGGCTGTTCTGGCGTGATCGTCAGTCCATTCATGTGCAGAGCATATACAACTATAATTCTTTATCTTTTGTTTTCGCTGCAATTATTATTATTCTAGCAGAGATTCAGATAAGTGCGTGCAAGATCCATCATAAAAACATATATACATTTATAAACACACGAAAGTGAGTCAAAACATAGCCGCAAAATCAAGGAACGTAACTGTTGAAAGATCTGTGAAAAGACTGGGGGGTGTCAGAAAGTCTTTTTATATATATATTCAGTGGTTATGCCCCTTAATTATATTTTTTTGGTCTCATTCTTGAGTGTATAGCTCAGTCAGTCATGTGCATGTTCTTTGTGGAACTTTGCCTCCCTAACAGCTCTCCTGTAGGCCTCTCGGTCGTAAGCAAGATGCCCTGCTGCTGATGCGTCCATTTGCAGCCATCTTCGCCTTGGTCTACCTCTCTTTCTTTTTCCTATTATGTATCTTTCCAAAATGGTCTTCTCTAAATTCTCATGGCATTTAATATATCAAAAATATTTAAGTTTTCTCAGTTTAATCCTCTGTAGTAGCCAACCTACTTCAATATTAAGTTCTTGTAGTATGGATGTATTTGTTCTTTTTTGTGTCCATGATATTTGAAGAACTCTTCTGTAGCATTTGTATTCAAAGGCATTTATGTGTTTTTTTAGCTGTTTTGTTAATTAAGTGTCCAGGTCTCACAGGCATATGTTGCGATAGGAAAGATGCATGCCCTTAAAAATCTTATTTTTGTAGTTCTGTCTGTTCCTCTCCATAGCTTCTTTAGCTGTTTTACTTTTTGAAAAAAAATGTATCTCCATTATTAGTTAGCAATTTTAACTTGTATACTGAAAATATAATGAGGAATGTTAGAGAAGATGTAGACAAAGAGTATTAGGATGCCATAAAAACAGGAGGTTATGAAATACCAGACACATTATTACTGTCCACAACACAAAAAGGAATGGAAAAACTAATTATGTCAGTCCGTAAGAATAGTGAAGAGCAAAACCTCTATCTTAATACGAAGAAAACTAAATTGATGACAACTGACAAAACAAACAAGGCAGCTGATATATGTATCAATGAGGAAAAACTGGAAGAAGTGGAGAGTTTTGAATATCTTGGATCGCTGCTAACTAATAATGGAGATACAATGAGGGAAATTAAAAGGAGGGCATCTATTGCTCTTCAGAAAGTAAAACAGCTAAAGAATCTGTGGAGAGGGAACAGACAGAACTCCAAAAATAAGATTTTGAAGGGCATGCATATGCCTATGAGACCTGGACACTTAACAAAACAGCTGAGAAACACATAAATGCCTTTGAATGTAAGTGCTATAGAAGAGTTCTTCAGATATTATGGACACAAAAAGAACAAATATATCCATACTACAAGAACTTAATACTGAAGAAGGCTGGGTAGTAAAGAGAATTAAAGAGAGAAAACTGAAATATTTTGGACACATTAAACGTCATGATAATCTAGAGAAAACTGTCTTGGAGGGGTGCATAATAGGAAAAGGAAAGAGAGGAAGACCAAGGTGAAGATGGCTGTAAAACATCGTTGATGATCTGCAAATGTATGCATCAGCAGCAGGCCATCTTGCTCACAACTGAGAGGCCTACAGGAGAGGTGTTAGGGAGGCAAAGTTCCGCAAGGGACATGCAAATGAATGAATGAAAGTCATTACGTAGGGATGATGAATAGAGGATCAGTGGAAAGACATTATTGTGAACATGTGTGAGACTAACCATAATGATATGTATTTCACCAGAAGTGTTTGAGAAGCTGAACATAATATTTCAAGGGAGATTTCTTCTCCTAAGAAATGTTTGAATTTCAAGTAAATATATTACATACAGAGCATTTGAGGCTTAGTGAAATTTCTTTCTTTTTACTTTATTTTACTCACTTTACCTTTTCCTTCCTCTTGTGCCGTGAGGTGTTGAGGGGAGATGCAGTTGGTGTCTTGGGGCCATCGGAGTGGCCTTGGTGATGTTTATGCCATAATTCATGAGTGCTAACTCAATTTATCCATCTTTTCTAGTGTCTTCCTCTTGATCCATGTCCTGTAGTTTCTTTCTTTTTTATAAATTTATTTTTCCTCATTTAAAAAAAAAAAAAAAAGTTATTAAGGGACTGGTTACTTGAGATTAAAAGATTTGTGATGTTTTGATTAGAAATTAAAATGCAGTCTCAACTGTGAAAATGTAAAGCATCTTGAGTGTGAACCTTCCGCATCTACAACCAGTGCTCCTTCATATATTCTTCATTTTCTTGTGCTTGTTGTTGTTGTTGTTCTTCTTCTTCTCCTTCTTCTTCTTCTTCTTCTTCTTCTCATATTAGTGATATTCATCATATTAGTGGTGTGACACATCTTATTAGTTCAGTAATATCAGCCTTGATGCTCGATTGAAGGTCGAAGAAAAAGAGGACGGCCATGTGAAACTCTGAAGAGGACATTAAGAGAGGCCAGTTCAGTGAACATACACATTTTTTACCCTTCTGTTTATGACAGTGATGTACTTAATTATACAATCAGACACATTTTGTTTCTGATTAAATTCACTGAGCTAAAGTTTAAAATAGCATGGATCATATTGTCATATTATTTATTTATGCTTTATTTATGCTTATTGGGTATTTGATGGCTATGAACTAAACTGCTGTTGAATGAATGTGAGAAGTTAGTAAATTCTGGCAGAATGTCAAGTGGGCCTATCATCTTTTCTCCAGGGAAGTGGAGTCTGTTATACTGTAGGGCCTGCTCAGCAACCTACAGCAGTGTTTACAAATATGAAAGGTAATTTTTTTTTCCCCATTTGTTCTTGTCCTAATATAGTTTGTATGTGAAGTTGTAATGAGAACAGATACTGGACCAATCTTTGCATTAAAAGTCATAATGTGAGTGAAGTGCTCACTCATCTTGTACATGATAGGCATACATGTCTTTTCTCACATCTAGCAGTACATTTTTAATCTTTATGTCCTTCTTCAGACCTGACAGTACATTTTTAGACATATGTGTTCTTTTCTCAGACCTGACAGTACATTTTTTTACATATTTTTTCTTTTCTTAAACCTGACAGTATATTTTTAGACATATGTGTCCTTCCTCAGATCTAGCAGTACATGTTTAGGCCTATGTTCCTTCGTCAGACCTGACAAGATAATTTCCATAATTTCTAGCATAAATATATTTATGCTGCTCTTCTTCTGTGTGTTATTTTCTTCATTTTTTGCCAGTTTTTCTGTGTAATTTTGTTTTAAATGCTTATCTTTATGTCTTGAGTATCACAGTTACAAATCCATGTCATACATTTAAAGACACAATAGAATCTGAATGACAAAGCCTCCTTAAAAAAATTCTGCAAGTTAACAGAAAAAAAGAGCTGAATTTCACAAATATTCTGCTATTATGAGAGAATATATAAGCTATACAGTATGAGTGAGATTTCTCTGTACATACAAGAATATAAATGGAGGCTTTTATGCTAGTTGTTTTACAGGGGATTAATCATTTCAAATGCAATCATGGTTTGTCAGAGCAGTAGGGCAAGATGAATGATTTTGAAAATGTCTACAACTGTCAAAGTATTTGAAACAGAAATGTGATGAACACTTTGAATATTTCTTTACTTCATTTCAGGTCTAACAGATTTATTAACTCCAGTGCATATACAAGAACGTTTGGAACAGCTGAACCAACATTACAGAATACAATATTCAAATCAAAGTACCTGATACATGTTACTGGCTTGCCTTTATGTAATAAGGCACTCCCAGGCTTGAGCCTAGTGAAGTATAACCACCAGAATGAAATATTTATTTCTCGTAACATTCATTCATCATATGCTGTGATTCTAGACCAGAAATATTCAAACCAATTTCGCCATATCTCACACAGAAATTTCCAGACTTCTGCATCACGGAAAAAGGAGGAATCCAAAGTAGAGCAAACAGTTAAATCATTGAAAGACAGCGCAGCAGAGAAGCAGGCAGTACCTGCAAGTCCTGATGAAACTGCTGTTGTGCCAGCTAAAAAGTCTCTGTGGCAGCGATTTGTTGGTGTTTGTAAACATTATTACCATGGCTTTCGACTTTTGGCTATTGATGTAAAGATTAGCTCTAAACTGTTGTGGCAATTGCTAAATGGAAAGACACTGACCAGGAGAGAACATAGTCAGGTAAGATCTCTCTGAACCTTGAGTGCCCAAGGCACATGGGGCTTCTGGAAGGGTTTTCCACAAATGCATGTCCTTTGCCGCCTTCTCTGCTCTTGCCCTAGTGAGACTTCTGTTGCTCAACATCCTTTCTGTTATTCTTCTCCATGTCTTCTTTGGTCTACCTTTACTTCTGTTCCCCTGTGGTGTCCATCTTAGTGCTATTTTTGGTAATGAGTTTCATCCGGAGCACATGTCCCAACCATCGCCAGCATCTTTCCTCAATAATTGCTGTCAGTGGCTTCATCTGCATTTCTGCCAACAAGATGTTATTTCGTATGGTGTTTGGACAGAATGTTCTTCTGATTCTTTGTAAACATTTAGTCTGGAAAGAATTCAATGTGTTTTCTATAGTTTTGGTGATTTCAGCATTCACTTTCATAGAGTAGTACACTTAGAACATTATTCTTAAATATCCAGTCAGGTAAGTTAGGTGTTTATTATTATTATTATTTTAAAGTTTTTTTTTCTGAATCATTCATTGAGTGTGCCTCCACCATCTCACAGTGTAAGAGTAGACAGAAGATAAAGTATATGCATAATTTTGTTTTACTTCATTCTTACATCTTACATCCTTCCTGTGCCGCTAAATGTCACATAGGGCCCGCATGATAGTTTGTTAGGATTTCCTGTCTTCGGCGAGTTTTTCATTCTCTTCAAGGGATGTTATGTCCACTGAACTGGTCTCTCTTAATGAACTACATTGTTAGACATTAATCATAAAATCATTAACAGTTGTGCATTTTGAAATATTGTCATTTAGTAAACAGTTTTGTTGTTTCCCCCTTGCTAAAGTTGATTTTTCTTTATGGTGAAGAGATTGACAGTCTTCATGTCTTGCTTCAGCAGTATGACTAGTGAGGACAGTTGGAACATGACTGTTATTTTTACAGTAGTGTTCCATACAACAAACAGTAGTGTTCTGCAGTTAAATTTATTGATACATTTGTTTTGCTTCATTTTAAATCTGGATTGTGGAGTCTATAATGCAATGTATTACGATTGTCAGAGTTTAAAAGTTTTTTAAAATTTTCCTGTTGAGTTGAACTCAGAGTTTGACCAAGTCTCACAGCCAAGATCAGATTTGGAAACTTTTTAAAAATTCAGTCTTGACTTAGATGTCTGTGCTTCATGGGATATTTGTTATCTTCCTGGAACTCCCAGCAGGATATTCTCAATGGCCAGTGTATGAAAGTTTTGAAATATGTTGAACTGGGAGTGGGTTACAATGGCTAGCTTGAAGACTTCTGGGAATAGGGTTGCAGTGGCTAGCTTGAAGACTTCTGGAAGTGGGTTGCAATGGCTAGCTTGAAGATTTCTGGGAGTGGGTTGCAGTGGGTAGCTTGAAGACTTCTGTGAGTGGGTTACAATGGCTAGCTTGAAGACTTCTGGGAGTGGGTTGTAGTGGTTAACTTGAAGACTTCTGAGAGTGGGTTGTAGTGGTTAACTTGAAGACTTCTGGGAGTGGGTTGCAGTGGATAGCTTGAAGACCTCTGGGAGTGGGTTGCAGTGGCTAGCTTGAAGACTTCTGGGAGTGGGTTGCAATGGATAGGTTGAAGATTTCTGAGAGTGGGTTGCAGTGGATAGCTTGAAGACCTCTGGGAGTGGGTTGCAGTGGCTAACTTGAAGACTTCTGGGAGTGGGCTACAGTGGCTAGGTTGAAGACTTATGAGAGTGGGCTACAGTGGCTAGGTTGAAGACCTCTGGGAGTGGGTTGCAGTAGATAGCTTGGAGACCTCTGGGAGTGGGTTGCAGTGGCTAGGTTGAAGACTTCTGGAAGTGGGCTACAGTGGCTAACTTGAAGACTTCTAGGAGCAGGTTACAGTGGCCAGCTTGAAGACTTTGAGTGGACCCAAAAAAGAGTGCACATTGACGGACTCTGTGACCATAGAGACCATAGTGAAGCCTGAAATGTTAACAAAACTGAACTTGCTACTAGGAGTGCCATCAGGGAAGTGGGAGAAGGTCTTCACCAGCTTTGGTTTTGCTGGTCCAGTTAATCATACCATCAGACTACCACAGTTGTTGTTCCACCTGAGCAGTTTATATTCAGTATTTTTGCCTGTTCTTATTCTTGCACACAGCTTGTGAGAACCACAGCAGACATGTTCCGCTTGCTGCCCATGCTGGTGTTTATTGTGGTACCCTTTGCAGAGTTCCTGCTTCCTGTGGTATTGCATTTCTTCCCAAATATGTTGCCCAGCACATTCCAGGATCCCAAGGATGAAGTAGGTGATTATAGCTTAGGTTATACATTCTTATTTTATGCATATGTATGTTGCTTCTGTGCATGTTACTCTGCTAGGAGTATTATTTCTGTTTTCTGTGTGATATTGTGTACATACTAAAAAATGTTCACTTTTATAACTGATAAATGCAGCCTATCATTTATATCATTTCCTGGAGACTGCAATAAATTGAAATTTCATCTTTTACCAAGAGAAGTCTAAATGTCTTCCTTATGCAGAATTTCTGGCAAACTGAACTGTGAAGCAGTAAGACAGAAGCTAGAAAGGCAGAATTAGAAGAAGGCAGATTGCAAGTATTTAGATGAAGCAACACATTGAAATGTGTGTTAACAGGCACATAGATCATGGGAATCATTGAAGGAAAGAAAATATGGTCATGTGATCAGAAGCTTTGAAGGCTGTAAAAAAAATTTTTTTTTTTTTTAGATGAAGAGGAGTTAGAAATGAAATTGATTTGTAAGACCAGATCAGATTTGTAGATTGACAGAAGCCTGAAGTTGGAGATGTTGAGTAGGAAGATATAGAAGGTTATAGTAGTTATGGTGTAAGTCATGTAGGGACAAATAGTTTTCTTTGTTTTATTCTAAAATTTTTGTCAAGTTTTATGCCATATTAACCATTTTCCTTCATTCCTTACAGAATGTTGAAAAGGAGAAAATAAAAAAGACCTTGAAAGCAAAAATTGAAATGGCAAAATTTTTGCAAAAAACGGTTAAGGAGTCAGCTGTTCAGGTTGAGAAACAAGATGGACAGACAGCAGAATCCTTTGCTCAGTTTCTGGACGAGGTATGCTGGCATGGCTGATTCTTGTTTCGCAAGTCATATTTTTTATCAGTGATGTTACTGATTTCATTATAATCTAGAATAACGCAGCTTCTATTGGGGATAGTGCTATCTTAACTCTTTCCGTGCGGGAGGAAAAACACAGACGTGTCAGGGCATGCGGGAGTAAAAACGCGGGTCTTGACTGTAAGGGGGTGTAGTTGTAAAATGGAATGGAAAACAGTATTTCCATGTACTTCCGTATACGTAATATGTGTCAAAGTATAGCTAAATAAATGAAAATTTCATAAATGCAGAGTTTTTTAGGAAAAAATAAGTAATGTGATGTTTTTAGACGCTGATTGTGGCCAGCTCACCATTGGCTAGGTCTAGATTCGCGCTACTTACCCCTACTTACCATCTAAGATGTGTAGATCTACTTGTCGATCTCGTATTGTGACTCCGTATTGCATTTCCGCGGAATGAATGTCTGAAATAACCTCCTAACTACTCCTAACTACTTCTCCAGTCATCTAAATATGTCTAAATCTACTTAGAAAACATTCAAGAGCAGCGGGGTGGCCATAGGCTATGTCCATACCCCTATCTACATCGTCAAAAATGGAAAAATTTCCATGCTTCGCGTCCTTGTTCTCGCTCGGCATCGCTCGTAACTAGGCACGCATTCGCCATTTTGAAAGTGTCACCGGAATCGCGGACAAAATATGTACAATCTAAATGTTACACCACTTGTTTTAATGAAACAAACAGTGTCGAATTTTCGACCATATGGTAGCTTGGGACCACCGGAAGTGTTGAAAATTCGACCATACGCACGGAAAGAGTTAATCCATTCATTCCTGATTTTTTAAATCCTTTTTTTTTTAACTATAAAAATGTGTTATTGGCTTATTTGACATTAAACAAGAATGCATAATTTGCAAGTTGATGGAAAGCTATCGGTATTCTGAAAACACTGAGTTAATCAGAAATGTATAGTTCAGTGTGATTTTATGACAAATTATGTATTCAAGGATTTAAGTTTTTGTTGTAAATGACTCCAGTTTCAGTCATATGAAATGAAAGGGTTAACAGTTTTGAGCAATCTACCTTGTCAATTCTAGTGATATTAAGCTTATCATAATCAAAGATAAGAATGTTTGTTAAAGGTTATGTTAACATTTGTTTAATCTACAGTATCAGTTGTTTTGTTTTTTTTCTTCCATAAATGAAACATAAAAGCACAAGAATACAGTCATCTACTGGAGAAAAATTTGCATTGTAATGCAAAATGTATTTGGAGCTCAGATGATTTGTGTCAGAATTAGATTACCCCTGTGATGCCACATCATGGCCAAGGCAAGGATTATCATGCTTCCTATGGGTCATGGAGCCAGCTAAGAAGCCACTCCAGGAAGTGAAGAGAGTCATCACAACATACTTCTCATTTTATTTCAGGTTGTTCACTACAGCATCACCAGCCTGTTATCCAGCTGTAAATTAGCATTGTAAATAACTGATCACATAAAATTTTTTTTTTTTGGTTGTTGTTTTGTCATGCTGGTGACTGTAGACATGATAATGCTGATCAGTTTACTTTGAAAATAGATACATTAAAACAGTGTGTTAACTTTTTGAAACCAAGTCTCACAAGCAAGAACAGAGTGATAGAACTTCTTGTCCTTACCTTCCAGTCTGTGAATTTAAAATTTGTGTTTTCCTCTACTGTTTCTTCCACCCATAAGACAGGAGCTTTAGTGAAAATAGATAATGAGGATTACGTAGGAGGTAGACAGGTGGGGTTTGTGAAAATAATATGTAAAGTAAAATAAAAAAAAAAAAAGATAGTTAATTTGGAAAAAGAACTACATGGAAAACCTGGATAGTGAGCATCAGAGATGAAAGTTTTCCATATGGGACCAGGATGTTTGAGTGTAACATAACAAAAGAGAAAGAAGGAAATTACATGAATCTTCTTTCCTTTTTTCCATTTTATTCCAGATAAGGAATAAAGGAACTAAACCTAAGACAAAAGATATTATGAAATTTGCCAAGCTTTTTGAAGATGAAATTACACTGGACAACCTAACGCGCTCACAGTTGCGTGCCTGCTGTATCTTGTTGAATGTCACCCCAATAGGAAGTGATGCACTTTTGAGATTTATCCTTCGAATGAAACTTCGTGGCCTTCGTGCTGATGACAAGGTGAATCCTTTTACCTTTTATCTAGTTGTCTGACTTAGCTGATCCTAATGAGCTCTTTCATATCCTTACAACAGCTTCATTTTGTGAGTACTTTATATTAAAATATTGAGTCTGGTAAATAGCGTCTGTATACTTCAGACAGAATCATCCAAACAGCTCATCAAAACTACCATACCTTGTCCAAGGTAAGCCTTAAAATAAGAGGATGTTTAAAAAAGCTGCCTGAAGTATTGTGAAATTTAGATTTTAAAGTGTCAACAATATTTTCTCATTGAGTTTAGCATCTTAAGACATGCATGTTCAGATTGTGGATTTCATTTATATTCTGGGTTTTTTTGTTGTTTTTTTTTTTTTTAAATCAGCAGAAATAAAGATCTGATTTAGTGATATTAACAAAACATTTTACATGAAATGAAAAAAAATGAGCTGCAATCATTTAGCCTAGGTTAGATGTTTCAGGATTTATGAAGAACTCCATCTGGTGTAATTCATCATCATTGTTATTGGCTAGAGTAATCCGCTGAAATATTTTTCTCTCGGCCTTTGTTTCTTCCTTTTTCCCTTGAATTTTCCAGTCAGTGCTAGGTTCTTCTAAAAATTAGTCATTGAAATAAAAAAGAAATATAAGATGAAGCATTTTGAGCTTTTTCTGTGAGTCAGATGATTCAGAAGGAAGGTGTAGAGACCTTGAGCATTAGCGAACTACAAGCAGCAAACAGAGCACGTGGTATGCGTGCCCTGGGTGTTTCTGAAGAACGTCTGAGAGAACAAATGCAACAGTGGCTGCAGCTTCATTTGGAGGAGAAGATACCCACATCCTTGCTGCTGTTGTCTAGGGCGTTGTATCTCCCTGAGACTCTCTCTACAGAAGAAAAACTCGGGGCAACCATCACACAACTAGCAGAAAGTGCTGTAAGTTTGTTGTATGCTGTTTTTTTTTTTTTTAATTGTATGTGTGCTTATAACATTAATTTGGTGATAGAAGAGAGAGAAATGAGCCAGAAAGATCATTTGGTCATTTTTTTATACAACACGAGGTTTGTTTAATATACATGTATAAGATACTAGTTATAAACAACTGACTATATAAATGGCTTTGTTGAAAAGTTAAAAATAAAATATGATTTTGTTTTGTGATTGAAAGTGCATAATTTTAAATTGTCATAATTGCTAAGACGGGGCATCATGTCGTATCCTGACAAAACACTAGCTGTTTTGTTTGATTATAAAAATGTCTCAGTGGTCTTGATTGTGGCTTAGTAAGGTTCTTTAAATAACAAAGTTCTTTAAATAATGCAAATATTGCCTTATTAGAACATTCTTTTATTTTGAAGAGTTCTCGGATAAACCAGTCACCCTTATCCTCAGTACATTATTGTTGATTTTATAAGAAAAGATGGAGAGAATTCTGTTTTTGATGTAAAAAAATTTAATGGCGCTACTTGGAGAGTTTTGATTAAACCAAAAATATATATATGGTACTGCTTGTATCTCTTAGGCAGATGAGGCGAAGATTAAAATGGCTGAAATGTCTGGAGAAACTGTTGACAACAAGACTAAGCTGGAGATTATAAAACATGAGGAGGAGATTATTGCTGCAGAGAAAGAGGAGCTGGCCAAGGAGGCTAAGGTAAGGAAGTTGATTTTTGGAAGTGATTTTCTGAAAAACGTGTGTCAGTCATGTAATGATCATTTGTGATCTTTACTATATGAATGAAAGCGAAGAAGCATAGTATTATAAGCAGAGGATGTATTTTCTGTTGGTAGATTCTCTTTTGTAGCACCTACATATATGTTGGAGAAGACACCCTTTATAACCATGTTACAAATAATTTATACCTGTGTGCTCTGTATACAGAAAACATCCATATATCATTGAGAGTAGTATGTTCTCTTGGGTTCAGATCATCACATTGCCCCAGAATGTGTTTATATAAGCTTACTGAATTTTAGAGTCATATAAGTCCTGTGAGACTAGTGTCCAAATAGCTGTACCCCAGGTTTCCTTGATTAGGTTTTTTGTGATACACCAGTTGTAAACGTTCATAAAAGTATTAGTGGAGAAACGACATGCAACTTTTTATATTAACACTCTGGCAGCTAATTGCATACTGACTCATAGGTTAATGGAAGGGCAGGAAAGATAATGTTCCCAGCAGTAGAGATAAAGAAAAAAAAACAATGGATTTAATAATCTTGATAACCTATACCAGTCTTGGTTTATATGGTCCTTACTTTATGAGTCTTTAGATAACTCCTGCTGGCCTAAAATTATATGGTCCTTACTTTATGAGTCTGCATGAATATATGCTTAGCGCAGCATGTTTTCCTTGTAGCTTTCGTTGTGACCATAATGCATGTGGTTTTTTTAAATGTTTTTTTTCTCCCTGCAGCTTTTGGAGGAGCAGAGCGTGAGAGATCAGGCTGAAGCAAAGGCTGCAGAGAAAGCTATGGAGGCTCAGCTCAACCAGGATGATACAGCCAGAACTTTGGAAACATCTCCTGATGAAAGTATGAAGCTTTAAGAAGACATTGCTACTAGTTTTTAAGTTCTGTACATTGTTGTGCGTCTTTAAATACTTCCTACAGTGCTCATTATTAATGTTGAAACTACATGCCTTTAATGTCTTTTGGTTACCCTAGAAGTGATCTGGATGGTGTTCGAAATGCTATTATTCTGGCCCCACTAAACTTAAATACATTTTTGTTTTTCAACTTTTATCAGTTTACTTTCTTTACCCCAAGTATTTGTTCTCCCATCATTTTTCTTCATTGTTTTGTTTTTGTTTGATGAAGCCACTACATTAAATTATCTGTTTACTCCTGCTTTTTTCTTTAATCATAGGATGGGAGTTAAAAAATCAAAGGATCTTTCATTTATTCCCTTTCTACTGTTAAGTAATCCTGAAGCTGTATACTAATTATATTTCATATCCTAAGAACATTTAAACCAGTTTAAGACCATTCAATTCAAATGTAATATCCACCCTTATTTATGCATGTGAAAGCTAGAAAACAAGTAAAGACATAAAAAATAAATTAGACTCCTTTGAAAACAAATGCCTAAGGAAAATATTGGCATCAAGTGGAATGAATTCAAGAACAATGCAGAGATAAGACAGATGACTGAACAACAACCAGTCTCATGGGTGATCAGGAAAAGGAGATGGACACATGTTGGTCATGTGATGAGAAGAAATGATCAGAGAATTCCAAAACAAGCTATCAAGTGGAACACAACAGGCTGAAGAAAAAGAGGCAGACCACGTGAAATTCTACAGAGAACATTGTTAAGAGAGGCCAAATTAATAGGCATAAAATCCTTTGATGAGTTGAGTTTGAAAAGCTCACTGAAAACAGGAAAAATTGCCGAACTACCTTGCGAGCCCTATGTGACGTTTAATGGCACAGGAAGAATATAAGAAGAAGAACATTTACTACATTCTTGTAAAGATATAAACATTAACAGTTAAAACTATGTCAGCATATTCTCTTTCCTTCATTTCCTCTCTAGTACTGATTGACCATGCTGAAGCTATACAAACCTCACGAAGTGAAGAGGCTACGAAGATTACAGCTGAGGATCTTGATGAAATGGAGTCTGTGCTGGAGGAGATAGCGAAGGAGAGAAAGCTGAACATTGAACAAGATGCCCTGAAGGGCCTGAAAGAAGAAGTTTCTGAATACAAAGAGGTATGCATTTGTGTGTTTTCTCATAGTGGCTCCAAATGTTTAACTTTTGAATGCGTAATCCATACAAGTAAGTAGTGTGTGTTTAATTATGTAATAATGAGTAGGATAAAACTGTTTAAGATTTATGAAAGAAAAGAATGAAACCGTGTATGTTTGTGGAAAATAACTATATTAATGAGTTATTTTTGTGATTGCTTTTTTTTTTGATAAGTAGACTGGATGAATTACAGATTTTCAAAAAAATTTTTGTCTTAAGGATCTTGAAGATCTCAAGGATGTTGCTGTTGTTATTGGAGAAGAGGAGAAGCACTTTGTAGAATCCAAAGCTGCTCGAAGGCTGGCAAAGAAGGTCGATCGCATGGTTGCCAGACTTGACGTTGTTATGTCTGATCTTCAAGTGGAAAAGAGCAGCATTCAGGAGAAGATGTCCCAAGAGGAGCAGACACTTGGAGGAGAAGTTGGTGATGTTGCACAGATCTCTCAAGAGAAAATTGATCAATACAAGTAAGCTGAAGGAAAGGGGAAAAAAATGAAGTCAATATATTTCTGAAATAGTTCCATTAATTATATACATCATTGTTTATCAGATCTCAGTGTACAAGATGGAAGGTAATTTCATATTTTCAGTTTATATTCTGATCACCACATTTTATAGATCATTACATGAATCTTCAAAGATCTGCATTCTGGGGAAAAAAAAAAATTTCAGCAGAATATGTCGCCTTTATGTACACATTTTCTATAAATTCTGATAGACAATACGTAACTATACCCAACTTTCATGAAGAATTTTTCAGTGAACTCTAATAAGTCATACATAATTATACTCAGCCTTCATGTACAAATTTTCTATAAATTCTGATATTTATAGAAATAGATTTATTTATTTATTAGGTACTTATGTCCATCCACCGTGTACAAAATTTCTGTAAATTTTGATTTTAGAAAAAAAAAAAAAGGAGGTAATGATAAACTTGTCTAAGACATATGGTATTAGTATGTTAGAGAGTCATGTGGTGAGCATCACTCTTGACTGCCTTTCCTTCCCTGGCTGCAGAAAGTGCCAGGTATCCATCTCCACAGCTGGATGACTTGAGTGCCAGTGACCAGATTTGAATCACAAATCTCACCAGTGAGAGACAAGTGCAGTAGCCACTTTGCCATTACATGTCCAGTATTGCTGTATAGATTATTATATCAAGAAGCAAAAAATCATCATTCATAACAAAGTAAACACCAACTGGAAAACAAAAATGAAAATAGAATCGAAACAAAATCCCATTCATCAACTACAGAGGTAGCAGCAAACCACAGTCTTTTAATTAAGAATGGGATACTGCTGACTCTCAGTCAGTCATTTGCATGTCCCTTGTGGAATTTTCCTCCCTAACAGCTCTCCTGTAGGCCTCTTCAGTTGTAAGCAAGATACCCTGCTGCTGGTGGATCCATTTGCAGATCATCATTGATGTCTTGCAGCCATTTTCGCCTTGGTCTTCCTCTCTTTTTTCCCTTTATGTACTATTCCAAGATGGGTTTCTATAAATTCTCATGACATTTAAAATGTCCAGAATATTTAAGTTTTCTCTGTTTAATCTTCTTTACTAGCCAACCTTCAATATTAAGTTCTTGTAGTATGGATATATTTGTTCTTTTATGTGTCCATGATATTTGAAGGACTCTTCTGTAGCATTTACATTCAAAGGCATTTATGTGTTTCTCAGCTGTTTAGTGTCCAGATCTCAGAGGCATACAGGAAAGATGCATGCCTTAAAAATCTTATTTTTGTAGTTCTGTCTGTTCAACTCCACAGCTTTTTTTAGTTGTTTTATTTTTTGAAGAGCGATAGATGTTCTCCTTTTAATTTCCCTCATTGTATCTCTATTATTAGTTAGTAATGATCCAAGATATTCAAAACTCACTACCTCTTCCAATTTTTCCTCATTGATATATATTTCAGCTGCCTTATTTGTTTTGTCATTTGTCATCACTTTAGTTTCTTTCTCATTAAGATAAATGTTTTGCATTTTGTGACAGTATACGTGAGATAACTGCTGTGTTTTCAGAAAGTGGAATGTCTGTGTCGACATAATCAAACGAAGGGTGGGGGAAAAAAAGGCAGGAAAGGCCCGTCAGTGAGCTGAGCAAACTCTGACTGGCGGGAAAAAAAAAGGCGGGAAGGGCTTGTCACATGGGTGGAGCAACCTGTGACTGGTGGGGAAATAAAGCTGGGAGTTGTGGAGAAAAAGGCTGAGTGGTTTAGTTTATGTTTGGGTGTGAAGCAGAAAGGAAGGCTTTTTGTATTGTGCTGTCATGAAAATGGACGCTGCTGTCATGAAGATGGTTGTTATATTGTTACTGGAGACTTGGATGGATGAAAGGACACGTCATGTGGCTGGGGCAACTTGCCGACTGTCAAGATATCATCATTCTCATTCACATCTTCATCAAGTTAATCAGTAAACTCAGTGTCTATGTGATACACAGGACTTGCTTGAGATCTGTGCCTGTTGTTGCTAATGCCAGGCTGGTAAGAGCCTGGGAGTGGAGTATAGCTAGACTCAGCGGATAGCTAACCCAGCATCATTCAATAAATCATGGTCCTAATAAAGAGTGCCTGCCCCACCACAGAACACACAAGAGAGAGAGATAGATGGTCCCCATACTATTTCAACTTCACTATTCTTACAGACAAACATAATTAGTTTTTTCCATTCCTTTTTTGTGTTGTGGACAGCAATACTGTGTCTGTGGCCTCAAAATATCACACACAAATGAGTGTTCCTGTGGCTTTGAGATCCAGACACCAGAACACATCCTTTAACACTTTCCGTGCGTTTGGTCGATATAGTGACACTTCCGGTGTCCCGAAGCTACCGTATGGTCATTATAGTGACAATTGTTTGTTTCATTAAAACAAGTGGTGTAACATTTAGATTGTACATATTTCGTCCTCGATTCCGGTGACACTTTCAAAATGGCGAAAGAGTGCCTAGTTACGAGCGATGCCGAGTGAGAAAAAGGACGAGAAGCATGGAAATTTTTCAATTTTTGACGATGTAGATAGGGGTATGGACATAGCCTATGGCCACCCCGCTGCTCTTGAATGTTTTCTAAATAGATCTAGACACATTTAGATGACTGGAGAAGTAGTTAGGAGGTTAGTTCAGACATTCATTCAGCGAGAATGCAATACAGAATCACAATACGAGATCGACAAGTAGATCTACCCATCTCAGATGATAAGTAGGGGTAAGTAGCGCGGATCTAGACCTAGCCGATGGTGAGCTGGCCACAATCAGTGTCTAAAAACATCACATTACTTATTTTTTCCTAAAAAACTCTGCATTTATGACATTTTAATTCATTTAGCTATACTTTGAAACATATTAAGTATACGGAAGTACATGGAAATACTGTTTTCCATTCCATTTTACAACTAGACCCCCTTACAGACCAAGACCCGCGTTTTTACTCCCGCACTCCAGAACACGTCCGTGTTTCTTCCTCCAGCACGGAAAGAGTTATACCTGCCCAACCCACTCAAACCTTGAAGCACAGATCTGGCCAAAGGGTAAAGATCTGAAAGAGAAGCAGTAGAGTTCACACTCAACACTGGAGAAGACGGTGGACTTCACCATGGCCACAGGTCTGCAGATTTAGCATGACCAACTTTCCTCAAATGCTGAAGAGGAAGAAGAAAAGAAGAGCTATATAGAAACCTAACTTTTCACAAGAAGCCATGTCCCTAAACAGCACAACTTTTTCATTGTTCTTTAGGTATCAGTATTCATATGCTGATAGATTTAAGTGTTTCTCAGTCCCTGTTTTTTTTAACATTTCAGAACAAATATAATTTCTATTAATGAAATGATTGATGCTCTGAAACGGTTGAAGAAAGTGCCCAGTGATTCAAAGCTGCACCTTATCTTTCAAGTTCTTGATCAAGACAGAGATGGAAACATTGATATTAATCATGCGCTACAGGTAAGGTTTATGGTATTTGCCCTTCTGGACTAAATTACTCATAGTCATGCCTTTATAAATGTTAAACCTTCAGTTGAGATTGTGTATGTTTATTAAATATGACTTTCATTTCACAGGCTTTAACATAAAAATAAAAATATTACTTTCTCCACATTAATAGAGCATTGTCAGTATTTTGCATGAAGAAACTTGGACACAATAGTAATGATCTATAAGGTGAGAAGAGATGTGATTGTATACTTAGGATTTGAGAAAGTATTGGAACTGTACTGAAAGTTACATGCAGGAATTGAGGTTTGTTTGTGAAGTGATGTGGCCAGGTTGTGAAGACTTGGGCTTCATAACTTGTCTGGGTCTGATAAATCTATGAATGATCCAGCACAATTCAAAGGAAGGTTGGATGTGAAGTATGTTTTTTTTTTTTTAAGTTTCCACTGTGAACTTGTGCATTTTTGTTCTTGTTGTTTTTTTTGAATTAACATAAAACTGGCAGTTTGCCTCATATTGATGGCAAATATTTATAACTTTCAGGGGCTAGGCATTCAGTCTGTTACTTTTCACCAGTTACATTTTCCTGTCTTAACAGACAAATTCAAAGCTGTATTAAGCATCTTTCTGTTTTGACCAGAGACAGTAAAAGCCATATTTACAGTCTTCCTATCTCTACAGGACACAATTAAAGCCTTATTTATCACCTTCATGCCTTGAGTATATGGTAGCTCTTTCCAGTCAGTTCTGACTGTGAGATGATGATGATGCACTTTTAAAATAAGACCAGTCATCTTCTTATTTTTGTTTGTCTGGCAGACCTACCTTTTGTGCCCATCTTTCCTCATCAGGTTGCACATTTTGTGAACAAATAAATTATGTTTCCACTTGAGGTAGTTGACCACCTAATCCAGTCTTGTTTGAACACATCATTGAGTTGTAACCATGGACATCTGTGTACTAGTTTGGCATATACTAATTGCCTGTACAGAGTGAAGCCTTGAAGGGACCCATTTGCTTTCAAGCAGATTGTACATGCTTGGAAGGATTACCAGCACTTTCATATTGAAGCCTGGACAGAGTGTTGTTATTTAAAGTATGAAAGATGTGTGACTTACCCATCTGAAGTGGTGAGTGATGGGTGGTTCCTGTGGAACCAGTGTTTTTAATGCAAATATATTTTGCCAGGTCCTGGAGCTGCTAAGCCAGGAGCATCTCAAGTTGAGTACCACTCAGTTGGATGAGGTTCTCAGCCTCTTGAAACATGAAGCCATGCTTGAGGAAGAGGAGCGACAAAAAGAAAAGGAAGAAAAAGAAAAGAGGGGAGAAAAGCAGAAAGAACAAGAACAGCAGCAGGCTTAAGTATCTCCACAGAAATAGAATTATATTTTGTCTTAAGGTATGTCTTTTTATATTGTAATTTCTGTTTCATAGCCATAATAGATTAGAGAAATTGTGTAAAGGTATCATCTTTATCAGGTTTATGTGAGAACCTGTCACCACACTTTTTTTTTTGTGCCAGACAGTTTTTGCATATTCATCTATAGCTGACCAGTGTATACAAGATTTGGTAGCATTTTGGACAGCCATACAGAATTTTTAGTTTCTTATACCAATTAATTACAAAGTTTTATACTGCTATTTATTTGTGCTTGAGTTTCACATAGACAATTAAACTATCATTTAAAGACAGGTTTAATGTTTAGTTAGTGTTTAGAAGTAATATTTAGCTGTTAGTTTTAGAATTCGTGTATTTACTTAAGATTTTAAAAAATAATTGTAATTAGTAGTTATAAAACTATCATATTGATGTTCTTGTTGTTGTTGTTTTTTTTTTTAATAAATCTAAAATCTAGAGTTTGTAATTCATCATCTTTATTTTTTTTTAAAACTATTACATGTGAGGCTAATAATTTAAAAATTCACCTTTCTTGGTTTAAATTTGGAACTTTATATATATATATATATATTTTTTTTTAACCTTTACATGATCTCATTGTTTGCAGAGGAAATGTTTTCCTATGTCTGAACAACTGTGTAGTGTGCAAACAGTCAGTCTGTTGCTTTAGATAAAGAAATGTATAGAACTGAACTAAAAGTTGTCTTATTATCTGTCCAAGAACCACTGTACTAAAAGTTGAATTATCTCCAAGAACTACAGAACTAAAAGTTCTCCAAGAACTACTGGAAGAAAGCCAGATTTGTGAAATTACTGTTCTTCGGTCCTGATTATTATATTTTTAAACTTAGATATTTCTTTGTCTGAATGCTTGAATTAAATTATTGTTTTGGCATAAATGAAAGGTATAGATTATAGTCTGATTAATCAGCTTGGATGAGGATGAACATTTGACTTTCTTTGTTAGAAGACAAAGACAGCGAGAGAAAGAGAGTTGGCACTGGACATTTAAAAGGTGAATACTTGTAGAATGAAAACTTTGACACTCCACCACCATATGTCATGGGATTCATTTTTTTTTTCTTTCAATGGCTTTGTTCAGAATGTTGTTCCGCAGATGCCACTGTTTATATGTGCCACCTAAAAGACCGGTTTATCCATTTGGCCAAAGATTTTTATGCAAGAGATCCAAAAAAAATGTTTTGCGTAATACTAATGTAGAGCAAGTTTCTTTTTGAAGGTATGTCATTGAGCTTATAGCTTAAACTATGCATTATAAATCTACCTAACAACATTTAACTTGCTGCTACAAGTGGAATATTGATTTGCTAACAAAGAATTGGCCATGAAGATCTTTTTACTCAGCAGTGAGTGGGCCATGAAGATCCTTTTATTTCATAATGAATGTACCATGAAGATCCCTTTACTTCATAATGAATGCCCCATGAAGATCCAGTCATCTGATAGTAAACTAGTTGAGAGCCATTAAATGACTTGGGGCAGTCAAATGTGACAAGGTAAAGATAGCAAGCTTCAGAAGCTAAAAGATAGTAAATATAAATTGTTAAATCATTTGTACATTAGTATGTTAAATGTGCATTGCAATTATGCTCAGTTACTCAGTGTCTCATATTTTATTATACTGTACCACTTGAGTTTGTTTTTTTTGTCTTTACAATAATCATTTTACATTTTAGTTTCTGCTCACTCAGCAACATACAGGATTATAATCAGTCAGAAGCTCTCCTGCTGCCAGCAAACATGTCTGTGATGCATATCAACCATTTATTAAGATTTTTTTTTGTTGCTACTTCTGATATTACTTTTTTTTTTCTTTTTTAGTTCCTATTTGGTCTGTTGTCTGAGTGGCGAAGTGGTTAGTGCACTGGTCTCTCATGGCGAAGGTCGGGGGTTCGAATCCGGCCGGCGGCACCCTAGTCACCCAGCTGTAGAAATGGGTACCCGACTTCTTCTGAAAAAAGTAGCAAATGAATGATGAAGTGTTTAAAAGACATCACATAAAACTGAGGGTAGTGTGCTGCTCACATACGTGCAAAACTGTTTTCTCATGCAGGATCAGATCATTGTAAAGTCCAAGGTTTTTTTTCTTTTAATCGGGAACAAAATTAAAAAACCCACCCTACATACTCTGTAGCAGTTGTTCCAGATAAGCTGTCCATAATCCCTCAGTCTCAGAGTACCTGCCCATTCTCCCTCCCAAGAGGACACAGGTATATAGTGTATTTGAAAGCTGTTTTTTGTTTTGTTTTTGACATTCGGTAATGATGAGTTGTATGAAACTGTTCTCAGTTCAAGCATCGCAGATATCAGACATTCTAACTGGAAGATACCAGAAAATGATCCTGTTTGGCACCAGATTTATGGGGGGGAGGGGGGAAATGTGTGACTTGCCTGCTGTCTGGTAGTGCTGTGCAGCAGAAAACCCATCGTAAAGAACCAACATGTGATAGGAACTGTTAGTAGACATACTCTTGGTTGGATGCTATGGCATGCAGTGGAGCATATATGGGGTTGTCCTGAATGCAATAGAGCAGGAGTCTGAATTTTGAACCTTTGGCAGTGTATACTAAAGTAATACTTCAAGGGCTATTCTGCTTGTTACTGTCTTCAAGAAGATAACACTTTTTGGAGTCAAAAAGTTCAGATTCATAGGTCAGTTTTTTAAATGCCCGTTGTGTGGACACAAAAAAGTATATAAATATTCAGGTAAATATTAATAATTAACAACTGTTTTTAGAATAATGGGAAAGGTGCCTTTCTTTAAAAGACAAGGCACCAAATGTTATGTCAGTTAATATATTAAAAAAAGTTTGATCATGGCACTTTGGATAAATATGTGACTTAGGCCTTGTTTTGCAGGACAAGAGACCAGGGCTCAAATATCACCTTGTTGTATTTCTTATACAGTTCTATGGTTCCCACAGGGATGTTCATGCCTTGTCCTTAAGAGCCTAGCTTAAAATAGTGCAGAACATTTGACTTGGTTAGGCATACAGGAGTACATAGTTTGCATAAAGTTGTCAGTATTGAAAACAGCTGCTTTTTTTTTTGTGTGTGTTAAAGTTAAAATAATTCCTACCTCGGAGTTCATTGCCACTGATTGTCAAGAAGAAAACAGGACAAAACAAAACAAAACAGCATGGTGCCACTGCTGACTCAGTTTCGGATTTGATTGTTGGTGGCATAGAAGGCCAGATAAGATGTGTGAATAGTCACTTGTTGTGATAAATAAAAATGTTTGAAGGTTGTGAGTTTCTCAGGAAATGACTTAACTAGTGTTGTAAGCTGTTGTTTAGAGTTAAAATATGCATATACATGTACAGGTGGAAGATGCTTACACACAACTGGAATCAGATTTACCAAAAGGGACAATAAATGTAAACAGCAAGACTTGAATAATTTTACACATAGTGAATAAGTTACTATGAAAATTCTGAAAGATTAACAAATTGAAAGCCGATAATGTCATATATAGGTTTGACATGTAGAAACTTGATTTTTTTTTTTTTTTAAGAATAAGCCAAAGAAATCCAATGAGCAAACAGTGTCATTGTGTGAAATATCTTATGGGAGACTGCGTGAAGAAAAGCAGAAATCCTGCAGTCCAATCATTACCTCATTGTTTGGAATCATCTGGTTTACTGCAGAACAGTACATCTCTGTACATTTTTGATCTATCCTCACACATTTGCACCATTGAATAATATATGAGGGGTTTTGCCTGTTGGCTTAGGAGCATATTTATCTGTTATATAGTTTGCAGGAACTGTTGGACAATAGTTGAAGCAGAACTAATGTAGTATTTTCATATGACAACAGCTTCAAGAAATGAAGAAAGAATTGTTAAAAAAGGCATTTCCCAGCTTCTCCATATCCACTGTTCATGTTCTGCTCCTTCACATTTCTCTCTCTCTTTGTAGGGATACACACCCCATAATTAGTCAGTTCCCAATCTGTCATGGTGAACCTTTTCATATGTGGAGAACTGCTGGGGAAAGTTCTCTGTGCTTTATCTTTCTTTTTTTTTTTCTGGTTTTTTTTCTGTTATCTGCTTTACTTTTTTTTTTTTTTTTAAATAAAATATACAGTATCAGAAGTGTGAATGTGAATTACAATGAAATAGACAAATCACCACTTTTTTTTTCATACAGATGATTAATAATAAATTTCCTACACTTTCCAGCTGATGTAAATCTGTTTTTGTGGCAGTTTACAATTACTGAGGTTATCTTGTGATCTGATGCCATGTTAACCACAGTTATGTGATTTATGTGATTGCACTTCATATACACACCATAACATACAAAGTGCATTTTACACAAATTTATATATTTCCTGTGTCTAAAAAGCTGCAGATTTGTGAAATAGACAAGATGTTTATGATAAATTCTAAGAATTGTGTGTTTCTGCACAAAATATACTACAAGAATGAAAATCTGACATCTAGGCTGCAGATGACATTAAAAAGAAACATGCACAGGCTTTGAAGTGTGCAGCATAATCTGGTACACCAACATCCAGTTTCGGAGAACTCAGAATTTTTTCAGAAGCTACTGTGACTAGTAAACGCTGTATGGGATCCAATCAGTGTTTCATAATGCTTTTGCTTTACAAAAACATTGCACTTCATATACCACAAATCAGAGAAACAGGACACCAGAAAATTTGAGAATAAGTTTATTTGTAAATAATTGTATAATCTTAATAATGAAGTGTTATAGAAAACTATACTTGTACACTTTTTTTTTTTTAATGCATGCATCCTTTGTATACACAATTTTCATCCTCACTCGAACAGTCCTTGACTTTGGCAGCTGAAACAAAAAAAAACAAAATCTAGCATGCACACACACCATTCATCAAATAAAACATGTATAAGACTATTTGCTGACTTCCTGTGAAAATAAACCACAGTATGCCCACAATGACTCCAGGTATTAAACGTCTTAACACAAATCTGGCTAAATTCAACATACATTGTTAACGTAACACAAATGTTTTTTTTTAGAGTTTTATTACCCTCATGTAATGGCTTTAGAGATAAGTGTAGCCCACCAGCCACTTATAAACATGACATCCGATCCATGAGTGGAAGGTGCCAACCCCTAACATGTTCACAGCATCATCCCTGTCTGGCATAACATATTCAAAGCTCTATATCCCTGTCTGGCATAACATGTTCACAGCTCTATATCCCTGTCTGGCATAACATGTTCACAGCTCTATATCCCTGTCTGGCATAACATGTTCACAGCTCTATATCCCTGTCTGGCATAACATGTTCACAGCTCTATATCCCTGTCTGGCATAACATGTTCACAGCTCTATATCCCTGTCTGGCATAACATGTTCACAGCTCTATATCCCTGTCTGGCATAACATGTTCACAGCTCTATATCCCTGTCTGGCATAACATGTTCAAGGCTCTATATCCCTGTCTGGCATAACATGTTCACAGCTCTATATCCTTGTCTGGCATAACATGTTCACAGCTCTATATCCCTGTCTGGCATAACATGTTCACAGCTCTATATCCCTGTCTGGCATAACATGTTCAAGGCTCTATATCCCTGTTTGGCATAACATGTTCAAGGGTCTATATCCCTGTCTGGCATAACATGTTCAAGGGTCTATATCCCTGTCTGGCATAACATGTTCAAGGGTCTATATCCCTGTCTGGCATAACATGTTCAAGGCTCTATATCCCTACCTGACATATGTTCACTGCTCTTTATGCTTGTCTTTACATATTCTAATCATAATACACAGTAACAACAGACTTTAAAAAAAAACACTAAAGAAAATGAAAGAATGCAGCATATTGATGCTATAAGAAATGATCCAGGAAGATGGTGAAATTGTTTCACTGGTTCACCTACAGAGCCAGGAAACTTCCCATGTGCACTTTGCCAGCAAAAGATGAACACCAAAAGTTTCCTGACCTTTCACAGTTTCCAGTGTTTAACCCTTCCACTCCTGAGTTAAACTGCCATGCTCTGCTAGGATCAATTTTGATGAGAAAATTTGGAAGAAAGAAGTTGATCTTTAAAAAGTGGATTGGATTAAAAATGTGCTGCTTTCAGTTTATTTAGACTTGGTCTAATATTGTATTGCCGTGAGCTTGATTGGCATAGGTGTGCAGGTGCCAGTGTTGTTTTGAAGTGAAAGAATTTTTCTTAAGCAGGTCAATCTACCTTTTTTTTTTTTTTAAAAAAAACTATTCCCAAAAACTAAATCAGATTTTAGAATTATAAGAAAAATTTGAATATAAAAGTCTTTTGTCCTAACTTTACAAATATATTTTATGTCTGATGAAGTAAGAAGTGTGTACATAAACTTTTTTTTTACAGACAGTAAAGTTTTATGAGCAAATATAAACAGTAGTTAGTCCACACATAAAACAAAGCTACGTAGGAAAAGAAATTTTAAACATTTGACTTACCCAATACAGAAAACACAAACAAATCCATGAAGACTGAAAAAAGTGAAGTACCGGTGCGCACACATACACACGTTTGTGCATTATTTTAAAAAAAAAAAAAAAGGTAAAAAAAAATATCCCCATTTCCATGCTATTAAGGCATAATGGGGATACGGTGTTAGGCCCATATTTCCATGACTTTTCAGCACATGAAAGTGTGATATGGTTAGTATCATACCTGGCTGCATTTACCTGGCCAGGTTTCTCTGGTACCAATTTTTACAGGAAAGTGTATGTTGTATGGATGCTGAGGCCTGGAAAGTAGCAGAACTGAACTGAAACTTTCTTCTGGGTGGATTTTAGTGGGAAGATGACTGATAATTTTAACTGCTAAAATTAATTCTAAGCTCTCTAAGTGACAAGTGCTAAAAGGTGGTAAAACATTCTTAACTCATCCTGTGCCATTGTTGCTATAGTGCTAACTTCTAGTTACTGAGTTGCGTGCCATAGTCATTATAGTGACAATTCATTTGTTTCAATAAAACAGCCGGTGTAATATTTAGATTATACATATTTCGTTCACGTTTCCGGTGACACTTTTCAAAATGGTGAAAGAGTCCTTAGTTATGAGCGATGCCAAGAGTGAAAAAGGAAGAGAAACATCGAAATTTTTCAATTTTTGATGATGTAGATAGGGGTATGGACATGGCCTGTGACCACCCCACTGCTCTTGAATGTATCCCAAGTAGATCTAGACATATTTAGATGACTGGAGAAGTAGTTAAGAGGTTATTTCAGACATTAATTTAGCGAGAATGCAACATAGAATCACAATATGAGATCGACAAGTAGATCTAGACATCTCAGATGGTAAGTAGTGTAGATCTAGACCTAGCCGATGGTGAGCTGGGCACAGTCATTGTCTAAAAACGTCACATTACTTCTTTTTTCCTAAAAAAATTGCATTTATGAAATTTTCATACATTTAGTTATACTCTGAAACATAATAAGTACACGGAAGTACATGGAAATACTGTTTTCCATTCCATTTTACAACTATACCCCCTAACATATCAAGACCCGCGCTTTTATTCCGGCACCAACTGAATGTCTGCGTTTCTTCCTGTGGCACGGGAAGAGTTAAAGTTAATCCTAAGCTCCCTGAACTGACAGTTGTTAAAAGGTAATCGTAAGCTCTCTTAGGACATGTTAAAAGGTAATCCTAAGCTCTCTTAGGACATGCTAAAAGGTAATCCTAAGCTCTATGTTGTGATATGTTTTAACAGTGATAATATATGAAAAGTTTGCAACAAAAAAAAAATTACAATTTTCACAGAAGTCTAAATATCCATAAACTACAGTGTTTTAATCTTAACCCTCAGTCCAGAGTGTTGTTAAAAAAATCTTACACAATTCTTTAAACCTATCTCACATAAAACTCTTCATTCATTAAAACTTATCTCTCACAGAACTCTTAAATCATTAAACCTATCTCACAAAAAAAAAAAATTCATTAAACCTTACCTCACAAAAAAGTATACAGTTTATTAAACTCATCTCATAAAAAACTCTACAATTCATTAAATCCATCTGATAATTATAATAAACATGCCAAAATTCAAATTATTTTTACATTTATTCAAACTAGCACATACCTGGAGATAGATACATGTCACCATTGGAAGACTGCTACTAGTACATACTCACCTGGAGATACATACGTGTCACCACTGGAAGACTGCTACTGGCACATGAAAACCATCAAAAGCTGAAGAAATTAAAAATCTGTAGGAAATGCCCTAGATTCCCTGTCTTCCTTAGCTAGCAAAATAGGTCTTGCAATTAACAAAGACAAAACAAAAATAATGAAATGTTTCATTAATCAAGAAGGAAAAATATATATAGAAGGAACAGTTGTGAAGTAAACCAATTTGCATACCTTGGCGGCTACACAGACCAGGATGGTGACACCAAGAAGGAGGTTAGAATTGCAAAAGCAGCATTGACCTTCAAGAATCTTGAGAACATATGGAATTAAAAAGTTATAAGTACAAAAACCCTGTTAAGATTATTCAATTCAAATGTGATATCCACCCTCATTTATGCATGCGAAAGATGGAAAACAACTAAAGAAATAGACAAAAAATTAGACTCTTTTGAAAACAAATGCCTAAGGAAAATACTTGGTATAAAGTGGAACGAATTCAAGAACAATGCAGAGATAAGACAGATGAGCAAACAACAACCTGTCTCATGGATGATCAGAAAAAGATGGACATATGTAAGCCATGTGATGAGAAGAAACAATCAGAGAATATCAAAACAAGCTATCAAGAGAAGCACAGCAGGGCAAAGAAAAATAGGTCAACCGTGTGAAACTCTAAAGAGGACATTGTTACGAGAATCCAGTTTAGTGGCCATAACATCCCTTGATAAGTTGAAAGACTCGCTGAAAACAGGAAAACTTGGCAAACAACTATGTGAGCCCTATGTGATGTTTAACTGCACGGGAAGGATGTAAGGACATGCTCTGAGACATGTAAAAGGTTAAGTAGTAATAATTACATAAATACAGAATGTGGTATCTGTTCATGTATACATTAATGTCAATGACAGTTATCTACCTGAACGGTTAACAAAATTGTTAAATCTCTGCCTAAATGTTTAACAAAGTTGTTAAATGTCTCAAATGCACATGGAAAATTGCTAAGACTACATCTGCTTAAAAGTTATTCATGAAGGCTCTTGCTGATTTCTGTGAATATCTTGCTTTTCCTTCTTACACTGACAGCTTTCTGTAGACTGGTGTGCCTTCTCCTGTATGCTGAGATTCTGTTTACAGGAACTGCTTTCCCTAATGCAAAAATATGTACCAGATCTTTTTATGAGTCAAGTGTGTATGTGCACATCTTACACCCTTCCCGTGCTGCTAAACGTCGCATAGGGCCTGCATGGTAGTTCGCCAAGATTTCCTGTCTTCAGTGAGTTTTTCAATCTCATCAAGGGATGTTATGCCAACTGAACTGGACTCTCTTAACAATGGTCAACCTCTTTTTCTTTGGCCTGTTACATGTCTGTAATTCTAACATTTCCATGAGAATCAGTTGACTATCAACCATGCTGCACTAAAAAAGTCCTCAGTTTTGAAGATGCAGATTCCAAAATGAGCTAAAGCAAAAAATATTTTCACAGAATCAAAAACACCAAAAACAAGCTGAAGATTTGGAAATGTATTAGGCACATACTCCATGGAGTTGTAGGTGTAACCACACACCAAAGCTACATGGAGCTGTGGGTGTAACCACACACCATTGCTACAGTGATGTGGGTGTAACTACACACCAAAGCTACACATACACACCAATGCTACACAGAGCTGTGAAGTGTAACCACACACCAATGCTACACAGAGCTGTGAGGTGTAACCACACACCAATGCTACAGAGAGATGTGGGTTAACTACACACCAATGCTACAGAGAGATGTGGGTTAACTACACACCAATGCTACAGAGAGATGTGGGTTAACTACACACCAATGCTACAGAGAGATGTGGGTTAACTACACACCAATGCTACAGAGAGATGTGGTTGTAACTAAACACCAATGCTACAGAGAGATGTGGGTCTAACCACACACCAATGCTACACAGAGATGTGGGTGTAACTAAACACCAATGCTACAGAGAGATGTGGGTGTAACCACACACCAAAACTACACAAATCATGCAGATAAAAAGTAAGAACTCTGCTGCCAAATATAATTTCAGAAAACAAATTCTACATCAAAGTCTGCTACTTCATGATGAATCTCTAAAAAAAAAATGTCATACAAATCACAAAGATCCATAGTTCCTAAGCTCTCATACATTTTGTCACAATTTGTTCTTCCCAACTTGGTCTTGTCAGATAATTTCACTCCCTGCCACACTGAAATTACTTGCAGCTGCAAGCCACAGATAAACAATACTTCCAGAACACAAAACTTAAACATCTAACACTTTTAATTATAACAAGTTATATCCATGGATTATAATAGACAAAAAAAAAAAAAAGAATACTGTTGCACTGAGCCCTGATAAAAAAAAAAAACAAACAACCTGGCACTGTGATTATGTAGATGTAAATGGGGAGGAAAACAAATGTACAGCATTAAGTATTGAAACAACAAAAACTGATTCACTCTGAGCTGTATGCCTGTTATTTGTGAGATGCATGTACACGTACAGTGACAGGAGGACGAAAAAAAAAACTTGTGGAATCCTGGAACATCATTTTGTTACATCAACATCATGGAAATGGATTTGATCAGGCCAAAGTCTTGTAGTCTCCTGATAAGTTCAGCTCCAATTCGGCTGCATCCCTTACATCTGTCCTGATCTCAAGCCTCACATTTTATCTCCGTTGAGCAGGAGTGTACAAAATGGACAGCAGAGATCATGACTCAGATTCTGACCCACTGGAGACTGGCAGTCGCTCGTGGATAAACTTCTGTTTACCAGAGGTGAAATCTGACACAGCCTGTCCTGTCCCAGTGAGTACCCACTTGTAGGTCAGCAGGCCTTCCAGACCAACTGGGCCACGTGCATGAATACGAGATGTGCTCACTCCAACTTCAGCTCCTATCAAATATAAAATTACCACAAAATTATTTGAGCTGAAAATGTGTACAATGCCAAAATTCTGGCATGTCTGTAAAGAATACTAAATAAATAGTTAAAATACTCGGACAGTATAAACGGCTAAGATTAAACATTAAAAATGGTGAAAGCTAGCCTTACCAGGTATTAAGATATTTCAGTTTGAAAGTTTATCAACAACCAACTACACAAGAAAAGGAATTAAGAACAAAAGCTGTGAGCAAAGAAAGCAAAATGTGTAATAAAACCATACTCTACCTTTTATTTTGAAACCTTTGGAGTGATATGAATGTGAACATAGCTCACTACATTGATTATAACAGTGCACATATATACCAGTTTATTCTCACTGTAGCCATGGTGATATCAAAAACATAAAATTCAGCACAAGAAGACTGTTGAGATTTCATGGAACAAAACATAATAATTTTCATTTTCTCAAGGTAAATAAATATAAAAGCAAGCATATTTTTATGCTAGTGTTCTGAAGAACATTCTCGATCATGCCAACACACACAGTGTAAGTATCATGAAGAAAGAAAAAAAAATTATAAATTTAAAATAACTCGGATTTAAGACTCGCTGGTTTAGACACATACAAAATTTACATATTCTTTAAAAGAAGTAATTCAAAATGTTAACAACCTGAAAGAAAGAAAATGTAAACAAAGATAATTTCATAAGAAACAAAAGAGAACTTAACAAAAAACCAAACATTTCAGTATAAAAAAAAAAAACCAATTCTATCTACACAAATGAAGAAAAAACAAAGGTGTGTGGGAAAGAATGCATGTGTCAGAGACTAAGGAAAAAATCAATATCGTACAACACCTTGTACAGACATGACCCCATCCAAGCACACACTGATGAGCCTTTTGCTCATCTCATGTGCTTTCTTTAGTCTTCAAAAATGTGTAATTCAGGGATAACCTCATATGTATAAATATGACACTCACATTAGGATATGTTTATATTTATGTGTACAAGGTATTGTAGTGCACCTCACACAGCAGGCATACATTCTCCAATTTCAGACATATCATCCCACTGAGTCAGTGGTTCCAAATCTGTGGTTCATAGTGTACAAGTGGTTCTTGGTCCATTAGTTGATGATTTGCAAATGTGTTATCAATTAGATATTAAGTGCTATATATTGAATAAAAACAGTTAAAGGTTTATGGCATTATGATTTTGTATGTAATCTGGTATTTGCAGCTTATACATGTATATATGTAGCTAGAAAAGTGTTAGGTTGTAAAAAGGTTGCATTACATTAGGCAATTATTTTTACAACTGGACCACTAAGTATGACATTGGCAGGCTTTAGATACACTGCTTCTACTAAAGAAATCATTTCACTCCGTTATTCCATTCCCAAACTGTTGTTAAATGTGAAAATCACGTGCTGCTTTATCTACACCACAAGCCAGAACAATTTTCTTATCAACTTTTCCTTCCCAACATGTCAATGCATTCCCAGCCGAGCTACTTCATTTTCATAATGAAATTTTTGCATAGAATTAAATTTTACCCAATCCAAATCTGTATCCATCTGCAAATCTGGTACTTGCATTCCAAAACACGCTGGCACTGTCAACCATCTTCAAAAACTTGGCTGCATTCTCCTCTGGTGAGAAAATGTTTGGGAGGTGAAGCAAAAAAAAAAAAATCTTGAACATGATCAAATAAACTATCAGAGACTGAACTAAACATCTCCACAGATAATATTAACACCATCATACAAAAGTATGTAAATGTGATAAGCTCAAAGCACTAATTCAGTGACTGTAAAGTAACAGAACAGTGTTGCATGCTTGGACCTATAAAAAAAAAAAAAATCATAGACGAAGCACTAGATGTGAGAGAATGAAAAAATGACAAGGCAATTACCTGGGACTTGAACCACAGATTCTGAATTATACAGGTAATTCTCAGAAATATTAAATCCATCCACCCCCTCCACGCACATAAAACAACAGAAAAACTAACCATTTCTTGTAACAATTGCATCTGTATTAGAGCTGCCATATTTGTTTATATGCTGGATTGCAGCATCAACATCATCCACAATCTCCACAGCACATTCTAAGGCACCATACTCAGTGTGCAGTGATGCAGCCACAGCCGGCCCAAATCTCAGGACCTGACCTAAATTTTGTTCAGTGTGTTAGGGAATATAAAGAGTTAACACACTGAGTGTGTTAGGGAATATAAAGAGTTTAACACACTGAGTGTGTTAGGGAATATAAAGAGTTAACACACTGAGTGTGTTAGGGAATATAAAGAGTTTAACACCCTGAGTGTGTTAGGGAATATAAAGAGTTTAACACACTGAGTGTGTTAGGGAATATAAAGAGTTAACACACTGAGTGTGTTAGGGAATATAAAGAGTTAACACACTGAGTGTGTTAGGGAATATAAAGAGTTAACACACTGAGTGTGTTAGGGAATATAACAGATATAAGGGATGGCGACTGCAGTAAAACTGGTTTAAATAAATAAAGTAGATATGTAGATATGTGTGGAAACAAATTTCTGCTTCTCACCCGGAGCAAGACGCTTCAGGTAAGTTATATATGTTTGTATTTCGTTCTGTATGTATCCTCGAATAATGCTCATGCCGAAATATCAGATGTTGTATGTTTTTCATTTATACATTTCATACTTTCTATTCGTTTTTTTTTTTTTTCTCACCTTGCTCACTTCCTCCCTCACTTTGTAAAACTGCACCATACACCTCTATCTACCTTGTTAGGGAATATAAAGAGTTTAACACACTGGTCCAGACCGAGGGGGGGGGAGGTTGGCAGCAACTATTATGTGAATTAAAAAAAAACTTTTTCTTACTGTTTCACACTAGTCTATATTCAAGATATGCTTACAGAATGCTACAATAATTCTGGTAATACACATCAACATGTTTTAGCGATATGACAGCGATAAATATGCATGAATGTAGAAAATGTTACACCAAATGAATTTAATTATTTTCCAATGGTCAATGTGTGGATAGTAATAGTTTTTTTTTTCCATTTCATATATTATTACTGTTCCTTATATGGTGCTGTACTAGTATTAAAAACTTGAATGTTTGTGACAGGTTAAAGTGAAGATATGTCATACATGCCTGTAGGTTAATTCTTTATCCTTTTAAAATAAAGTTCGATTGTTCATTTAGGTATTTTATTTAAACACTTGCACCTATTTTCAATGTAAAAAGAAAAAAAAAGAAAAGTGTTACATTCCACCAAACTCTCATATCATTATTTTCAAAGACAATGGAGAACTCAAGACAGAAAACAATTCTTAGGCGTTCAGAATACGCTAATTTAAAAAAAAAAAAAAAAAAGAGGTGGAGGAACAGAAAAATGATCAAGTTACTATAAAATATGACACTAACATCCAGCTGATGCACTACTTAGATTAACCTAGATCATTACACTGTTACTTACTCCTTGGATTCTAAGCATCTCACATATTTTATCAAACAGTGCGCCTTCTCTATGAGATCTGTGTATGAGCAGTGTCTCCATGCTGTTACATGCTGCAGGATAATCACATTTGGCATCTTTCACTGGTCAAGAGAAAGTGAACAAACATTACAACAAAACAGACAAAAGGAATGGCGACTGCAGTAAAACTGGTTCTAATAATAAAGGTAGATGGATGTGTATGGGATGTTGTATGTTTTTCATTTATACACTCTCATCTCGTTCTCATACTTTCTATTCATTTTTTTCTCACTTTACTCACTCCCTCTGCCACCTTGTAAAACTGCACCATATACCTCTATCTACCTTTATTATTACAACAAAACAATGCTGCTGGTAAAGAAACAAAATATTTCATTAGAATTATTATTATCCATGTATGTTTTTTGTACATGCAAATGATCATCATACTGACAAGTACACTATGTACTCTGATGCATCTCAATCTGTGGCCAGTTATTTCACTTTACTGGATTTCAAGTTCACAATAATTAGTGTATAAGTATATAACTATACACGAAGCACTGCAGTAAAGCTGTGATACTAGAATGTATAAAATAGGAAAAAGTAGGAGCAGCTTTATTACTTAACGATTACAAAGTTGTGACGTTTCGGCGTGAGCCTTAATCATACAAAAACATACAGGACAAAGGAATAGAGAGAGGAGATAAAGTATAGATTCACATGAATACTACTTAAAAAAAAAAAAAATTTTTTTTTAAAGAGTACTTAGCGTGGATAAGATGTGGCTTGTCCGGCGGTGTGTGTCAGGAATGGATTTAGTAGAAAGTGGAGACTGTTTAAATAGAGACCTGTGACATGTGGTCGGTGGGTTGTAACTGGGGGTGGTGGATGGGGAACCAGGGAAGGGAGAGAGAGTGTGTGATGCAATATTGACCTAACTAGGAGAAGTTGAAACAGATGATTGGGGAAGAGGGGTTGCAAAGTGATGCTGTGAGGAAGTTTGAAAAGTAAGAAGGGGTGGACTTAGTGGAGAGGTACTGTAATGATTGAAGAGAATGTTACGTGTAACTAAACAGTGAGTTTAACCCATGTGGTTCCAGCGTCCCATAATTTTGAATGCAGCGGTTCTCAAGTGCCAGGCGGCTTGTGTCATCTGCGTGACATTGTTTGATGGCTGTTACTAGAAAATCAGATTTGCCTCTATACTTTATCTCCTCTATATCTTCATCCTGTATGTTTTTGTATGATTAACTCTTCCCGTACCGCGTAAAAAAACACGGACGTTACGTTGGTACCGATGATGATGTTACATGGCCGAGCGGGTGTTTTCATATAAGGGGGTCCCTTGATAAAATTCATTGTAACAAACAAACTCCTTCATCAACACGTGTGTATCTCATATTAAAATAAGTGGAAATGAAAGAAGATTCCATAAATGAAGTTATTTATCATTAAAAAAAAACAAAGAATAGAAAAAAAACAACTGTTCTGAAAAGCTGGAACGATTTTTTGGCGCTAAAAATATTTTTTAGGGCTGAGCACTAAAATCAAAGTTTTACATACCTGAAATGTGCCAGAATCCAATGCAGAATGTTTATATCGGTATAGAAATATCGATAATTGCGGATGCTTTTGATATCCAATAAATCTAACAGGTCTACAGATGTGAAAAACACATTTAGTAAGCTAGGTCTAGTCGGTCAGTATGACCATTCTACCAACCAACCTCGAAAAAAGTAGAAAAATTTACACTTAAATCGATCCACTTCTTCATTTCCTTTCTTTTCCAGCGTGACCAGATGCTAAACTAGCTAAACTTTGGCCTAGAAGAGTTCTGTTTGGCTAAATGAAAAGTTGTATCGAGTTTTCAATGAAACAAATCAGAAGACTTAAAGGGTGGCGTGGGATCCGACGGTAAACCGCAACTGGACTTAAAGGGTGGCGCGGTACAGGATGAGTTAAGGCTCACGCCGAAACGTCACAACTTTGTAATCGTTAAGTGTGGTAGAAATGATAAAGCGAAGCAAACAGTCAAATCATGGCACCTCTGGTCTGGAGGTCGGCCACGTCCTGAGTGCAGTCATATCGTGTGAAAAGCATGAACCGGCTTGTCCCAGAGGTTAAGACACTGCTGGCGAGACTCTTCGAATGCCGCGCGTGGAGTGAAGCTCCTCCCGATCAAGGAAGAAAATGCGGAAAAGAAATAAAGGTTGCTGTGCGGCGCTGATGTGAAAAGGTGGTGGAAAGGATAATGTGAAATTTAATCGGTATGTCCAGTAGTATCGCTGCGAGAGCTACACATACCACGACGCCTCTGCTCTAGAGGCCGGCCACGTCCGAAATACACCTACACTGGTGAAATTTGCCTAAACCGGCACACACCAGGGGTGGAACTTGATGGCTAGACATGTCATGCCACCTCCGCTCTAGAGGTTGGTCATGCCTGATATACACCCATACTGGTGAATTATGCCTAAACCGGCTCACACCAGGGGTGAATCTTGAAGGCTACACATGTCACAGTACCTCTGCTCTAGAGGTCAGTCACGTCCCAAACATGCCCATACTGGGTTAATATGCCTAAACCAGCTCAACCCAGGGGTGGAAGTCACTAGTGGCGAGGATTCGTCCTCCTGGACAAAAGCTCCATCCTGGTCACAACTAGGAAGGGTAGCGGCCACGACCACAAAATGCTGAAGTCGGAGACACTGGACCAGGGCAGTCTAAATAGGCAACCACCTCTCACCCGGCGGGGATGTTTGCGTATCCTAATCACGCTGAGGTTTTCCGGTGAGAAAGTCCAACCCTGGACTGGATGGGCAACCACCTCTCACCCGGCAGTGATACACGAGTATCTCAAAACACGTCGAGGTTTTCCGGTGAGAAGGTCCAACTCTGGCCTAGGTGGGCTACCACCTCTCACCCAGCGGGGATACACTGATATCCTAAACACGTCGAGGTGAGAAAGTCCAACTCTAGACTAAACTGGTGCAACGAAAACCACGGTGTCACGCAATCCGCTTCAGAGACCCAAAGAATACAGGCTAAAGCCCTGCGATACTCTGAACCCCTTGTGGTCCTCTCGGGGATCTCCTGCGGTCCTTTCGGGGACCACACAGGAGACCACGGGACCTAATGAGGACCACAGGTGTAAATTCAGTAGGATCATAGTGCGGTCTTGGTGGTAGAAGCGAACGAAGAAGAAGAAGAAGCAATCGTTAAGTAATAAAGCTGCTCCTACTTTTTCCTATTCTATACATTCTGGATTTCAAGTTGTCTGGAATTTTACTATTTAAAAATAACCTAAAATATATGGTGAAATCATGGCATCTTCAAAGAAACAGCTTAATTATGGTGGGGAAAAAATCTCTCACCTGGTGGGATCTGAAACTTCTGGTTTGTTGGCAGCCACTCAATTACTATGTGCCTTAATCCCCTATGTGCGGTAAAACCATGCTTTTATCCTCGCAAAGAATATCAAATAAATTAGTAAACACACAACAACTGAAAACAATAATTAGAAAAATGCAAATGTACCAATGTGAAGCGCCATCTCTGGATCAACATCGTTGTCAATATACACATGACAAACGCCTGCACTGTGACCAAGCACTGGAATTCCCTGGCTCAGCTGCTGGATTCGGTTGGCAAGTTCCTCGGAACCTCTTGGGATAACCAGGTCAATGAATTTATTCAGCTGAAGGAGGTCAGCAATGTCATCTCTCTGACTGACCTGCGATCAAAGAGCACAGAATGGGGCAATGTATCAGATGTTAATTCTGCACTTAATTCAAGCTTAAAGGTAACAAAGAAACACAAATTTATGGAAATAACCAGAAAAGGGCCACTATTATTTGAGCTTACAAATAACTACGACAAACATTCCACACACACACAGTTTACACCTATAAACTGAGAACTAAAAAAATGTGTATTCTCTGAGAAAATTATGCTAAAAGTCAAAATGTAGTGCTTTCATAGATCTAAGAAAAGTAAAAAGTAAAGATAGTCCCATAGCATTTCAAATGCCGTAGGGGGTGAAGCGTTAGAGACCTCATTATGCTGGGTCATCAGCGTGTGAGGTAGGGTGACCAGTTCCTTTCCTCGCTGCCTTTACTTCCCAGATTTTCTCTGGTACCCATTTTACGAGGCTGGGTCGACCTCAGGGCCGTATTGGTCGGAAAAAAAAATCCCGCTCAGCTGGGGATTCGAACCCTCGACCATTTGGTTGCTAGACGAGTGCTCTAACCACTACGCTAGCCGGCCCATAGATCTAAGAAAGGTGTGTTAAATGTTGAAATGCGGTACTATCATAAGAAAATTACATTACAAATCAAAATACGATCTTTCATGGGTCTCAGAAAGCTGTGTAACTGACAAAAAATTTATAAAAAAAGTAAAGGTAATCCTGTCATGCCTTAGAAGCACATAGGGACATGTTAGTGCCCATATTTTTATAAAAAAGATAAAAGATAAAGGTAATCCTGTCATGCCTTAGAGGCACATAGGGATATGGTGTTAGTGCTCTTATTTTCCTTGACCTGTCAGCACACTAGAGGATGATATGGTCAGTATCTCGCCTGGCCGCCTTTCCTTCCCCAACTCCAGACGAAGTCGGGTACCCATTTCTACAGCTGGGTGACTGGGGTGCCTCCGGCCGGATTCAAACCCCCTACCTTCACCATGATAGACCAGTGCACTAACCACTTCTTCACTTTTATGGCAGTTAGCAATTCTAACAATGTTGCCCACCAACTTCATATCTGTCAGCATATACTCTTTATCTATGCTCAAGCAAATTAACTGTTGATTTTTACAAATCTAAAATGAGGTTTTGAAATTCATTGTTAATTTGGGATCAAAAGTGACTGCGGATCTAGAGAGAACTTCACGGCTGATTCTACATGAGGCAGCTTTGAGACAATGTATGCTATAATGAGGCACATGGTGTGAGACTGCACTAAAATCATCTTATTTTACTCCAGCTTTTTCCCTTTATACAGTACTCCAAACCTAAAAACTCTATGTTACCTTGTGAAAACAAAATCACCGTTATTTCCCACTGCTGTTGTAAGACGTGCCTATAATTTGGCAAGTAATATTTTGGAACAAAGCTAAAACCCTCACATTTTCCATACCCATCATAACCCTTCTCTCCATAAGGACTCTGTTTAAGACCCTTTGCTACTAGATATTATCCTGCTGGACTTCTTAAGCAATGCATATAATTGTCTTAACAAATTCTCTAATATCCACAATTATAGCTGATAAACATGGTGTAACTTGCTTAACTCTTCCCGTGTCCAGAAAAAAAAACACAGACACTCCCATCCATGCCACACAAAAACCGCAGATATTGATATGTATAGGGGGTATAGTTAGTAAAATGGAATGGAAAACAGTATTTCCATGTACTTCTGTGTACTCATTATGTTTCAAAGTATAACTAAATGTATTAAAATTTCATAAATGCAGAGTTTTTTAGGAAAAAAGAAGTAATGTGATGTTTTTAGACAATAATTGTGCCCAGCTCACCATCGGCTAGGTCTAGATATGCACTACTTACCATCTGAGATGTCTAGATCTACTTGTCGATCTCATATTGTGACTCTATGTTGCATTCTCGCTAAATTAATATCTAAAATAACCTCTTACCTACTTCTCCAGTCGTCTAATATGTCTAGATCTACTTGGGATACATTCAAGAGCAGTGGGGTGGTCACAGGCCATGTCCATACCCCTATCTACATCATCAAAAATTGAAAAATTTTGATATTTCTCTTCCTTTTTCTCGCTTGGCATCGCTTGTAACTAAGGACTCTTTCACTATTTTGAAAACTGTCACCCGAAAAGCGAATGAAATATGTACAATCTAAATGTTACACCATTTGTTTTATTGAAACAAATGAATTGTCACTAAAACTAATGACTATGGCACGCAACTCAGTAACCGGAAATTATCACTATAGTGACTTTGGCACGGGAAGAGTTAAGGTTTACTGACTAGCTCACAAACTACAGCACTGTTGAGGCAGGACAGCTAAGCAACGCTAATCATATGTCACTCATGGAACCTTGTAACCTGAGTATGGTTTATACAAATTCTTGGATTACCCAGCACATTCTGTTCATGTTATGACCAATGACATACTGATAGCTGTTGTGGCATTGGGCAAGTCAGACAAATTTCTCTATTGCAGCACAATGACAACAGCAACAATCACTGAATTCTGATACACTGTCTCAAAATTACCACTATTAACTGAATACTATAAATATGGTAAGCTACATGCTTATATCGGTTAGTGGGGTAGGGGTACCCTATCAAAGGAGAAGTAAGACGCCTCCTTACCTCCGTCAGTCTACGGGACACCCTTGGGCAAGGTGGAGTACCCGTATAGCCCCCCAATCAGGGTGATGTGAAGCCATGGGTGCAGGTGGTGGATGGAATGGGAAAGCAGCTGACAGATAATGTTGGTTATGGTCACCATTCTATTATGGTAGGCAGATGATCTCAATGTAGGGACAATGGCTACAGTCACTGACTAGTACAGTCACTGGTGGAAGGAAAGCAATGGTAAACTATCTTCTAGAAATATACCAAGAAACACAAACAGCAACATGGAAAGTCAAATAGGAAAAAGATCTGGTGGTGAGGCCCCCAGGCCAGATAGATCTAATTTTAACACTGGGGAAAAGTGCGAAACAGAGGTCAGTACTAGTAATTGTGATGACGGACAAAATCCTGACGGTGTTACTAAGGAAAACACCTGCGTCAAACTAAAAAGAAAAATAAGAGTAGGAACATGGAATGTGAGAAGTATGTCTGAGGGGAAGTATCAAATAATAAGCGACGAGATGAAAAGAACGGGGATACACATTTTGGGAATCTGTGAACATCGATGGAAAGGATCAGGACACTTCAAGAGCGAGAATGATGATATCTTTATATACTCTGGTGGAGAATTAGGAGGAATGAATGACAAATCAACATCAAAAGCATTATTAGAATGTATAAAATTGGAAAAAAGTAGGAGCAGCTTTATTACTTAACGATTACAAAGTTGTGACGTTTCGGTGTGAGCCTTAATCATACAAAAACATACAGGACGAAGAAATAGGGAGAGGAGATAAAGTATAGATTTACATGAATACTGTAAAAAAAAAAAAAAAAGGTACTTAGCTGTAAATTGCAAGGTGTGGCTTGTCTGGCGGTGTGTGTCAGGAATGGATCTGGTAGGACGTGGAAATTGTTTAAATAGAGACCTGTGACATGTGGTCGGTGGGTTGTAACTGGGAGTGGTGGATAGGGAACCGGGGAGGGGAGAGAGAGTGACGCACTACTGGCCTAGCTAGGAGAATTTGAAACAGGTGATTGGGGAAGAGGTGTTGCAGAGAAGAGGGGTTGCTGAGAAAATAGCGGGGTTGCAGAGTGATGCTGTGAGGAAGTTTGAAAAGTAAAAAGGGATGGATTTAATGGAGAGGTACTATAATGATTGAAGAAGATGATGTTACGTGTAACTAAACAGCGAGTTTAACCCATGTGGTTCCAGCGTCCCATAATTTTGAATGCAGCGGTTCTCAAGTGCCAGGCGGCTTGTGTCATCTGCGTGACATTGTTTAATGGCTGTTACCAGAAAATCAGATTTGCCTCTGTGGTTGGGGCCATTGAAATGATTTGGGACTGGTTTCGAAGCATGCTGGGTGATGTCGTACAGATGTTTTTGCATGCGGTCCCCTAATCTGAGGCCAGTCTCACCGATATATGTTATCCTGCATCTTTTGCACACGATGACATATATCACATTGCGGGACTCGCATGTGAATCCCTCATGAAGAGTGAGGATAGTTTTGGGAAAGGTGATTGTTTTCGTTTCCTTACGTATGTTGGCACCAGAAAATGTAACCGCCCCCGCTGCGTTACCTGCCCTGTAGTTTTGGAAACGAAAACAATCACCTTTCCCAAAACTATCCTCACTTTTCATGAGGGATTCACATGCGAGTCCCGCAATGTGATATATGTCATCGTGTGCAAAAGATGCAGGATAACATATATCGGTGAGACTGGCCTCAGATTAGGGGACCGCATGCAAAAACATCTGTACGACATCACCCAGCATGCTTCGAAACCAGTCCCAAATCATTTCAATGGCCCCAACCACAGAGGCAAATCTGATTTTCTGGTAACAGCCATTAAACAATGTCACGCAGATGACACAAGCCGCCTGGCACTTGAGAACCGCTGCATTCAAAATTATGGGACGCTGGAACCACATGGGTTAAACTCGCTGTTTAGTTACACGTAACATCATCTTCTTCAATCATTATAGTACCTCTCCACTAAATCCATCCCTTTTTACTTTTCAAACTTCCTCACAGCATCACTCTGCAACCCCGCTATTTTCTCAGCAACCCCTCTTCTCTGCAACACCTCTTCCCCAATCACCTGTTTCAAATTCTCCTAGCTAGGCCAGTAGTGCGTCACTCTCTCTCCCCTCCCCGGTTCCCTATCCACCACTCCCAGTTACAACCCACCGACCACATGTCACAGGTCTCTATTTAAACAATTTCCACGTCCTACCAGATCCATTCCTGACACACACCGCCAGACAAGCCACACCTTGCAATTTACAGCTAAGTACCTTTTTTTTTTTTTTTACAGTATTCATGTAAATCTATACTTTATCTCCTCTCCCTATTTCTTCGTCCTGTATGTTTTTGTATGATTAAGGCTCACACCGAAACGTCACAACTTTGTAATCGTTAAGTAATAAAGCTGCTCCTACTTTTTTCCAATTTTATACATTCTAGTATCACAGCTTTACTGCAGTGTTTAGTGTATAGTTGTATACTTATACACCAATCACTGTGTTACAAAAGCATTACTAGGTTACAATCCAGTAAGTGATAGAATCCTCACAATCAGACTTAAGGGCACTCCTAGAAATGTAACAATCATCCAGATATATGCACCTACATCAGCAGCAGAAGAAGAGAAAGTAGAAGACTTTTATAACACACTGCAAACGACGATAGACCAGGTACGGAAAAATGATACTGTATTAATAATGGGGGATTTTAATGCAAAGACTGGTACAGAAAGAGCAGAAGATGAAGGACATGTTGTAGGGAAATTTAGCATAGGACATAGAAATGAGGCAGGTGACAATCTAATGGTGTTTTGCATGGAAAATGAGCTAATGATAGCTAACGCACTTTTTAAACAACATCCAAGAAGACTTTACACATGGACATCACCCGATGGGAAAACCAGGAATCAAACAGATTACATTTTAGTGCAAAGAAGGTGGAGATCAAGTATAACATCAGCAAAAACTTTACCAGGTGCTGACTGTGACATGGACCATGAGTTATTAATAGCAGACATGAAGATAAAGATAAAAAAGACAGTTACGGGATCAGGACTACTCCGCTTTGATCTTACAAAAATACCAGAACAATACGGTATAGAAGTGAAGAACCGTTTCGAAATCCTGATGGCTGTACAGGAGGAGATGACACCAGATGAACTGGTTATGAAGGCCAGAGATATCTTTATAACAACAGCTAAAGACATGGTTCCAGTAAAGAAAACACAAAAGAATGGATGGATTACAACAGGCACACTAGAACTGATAAAACAACTTAGAGAAATGAAGACGCAATGGAAAGTGACAAACAACAACAAAGAGGAATATAAATCTTTAGCAAAAGAAGTACAAAGAAACATAAGAAAAGACAAAAAACAATACATACAAGATTGTTGTGAAAGAGTAGAAGGACAGCAGAAGTGTGGAAGAGATAATGAAATGTTTAAAGAAATGAAGACACTGATGTAGACAAAGAATATTACGATGCCATAACAATTGAAGGTTATGAAATACCAGATATTAGATATGCTGATGACACAGTATGTTATACCTAAGCTAAATGTAATTTGTGATGAGATGGGGAATACCTTGACAGAGACAGAGGAAATTCTAGAAAGATGGAAGGAGTAATAAGAGGAATGTATGAAACAACTGTCAAAGCAGAAATCAACAGTGTGAATTATTATTGGAGGAAAAAGAACCCAAACCGACAATAGAAGACATTTTATGGGCAATAAAGAATCTGAAAAATGGTAAATCACCAGGATGTGATGAGATAACAGCTGAACTTATTAAAGCAGGAGGAAAGGAATGTGCAACAATCTATCATGCACTATGTAAAAAAAAATGGCATTCAGTTATTTGGCCAAAAGAATGGAAAAGAACTGTATTCATACCACTGCCAAAAAAGGGTAACCTGAAATTATGCACAAACTACAGAACTGTTGCCTTGATTTGCCATGCCAGTAAAATTCTGTTAAAAATCATAATGGATAGACTTCATAAGAAAACAGAAGAAGAAGTCAATATGATTCAAGCTGGTTTCAGGCAAGGAAGAGGATCAAGAGCTCATATATTCAATATAAGATTAATAATAGAGAAATCCAGAGAGTTTAATGTGAATCTATATTTATGTTTTATAGACTACTCAAAGGCATTTGATTGTGTACAATACCAGAAATGTGGGAAACAATGGAAAAAATGAGATTTCCAACACATTTGATACAATTAACATCACTGTTGTATCTGGACCAACAAGCAGCAGTAAAAATAAATGGTGAAACAACAACTTGGTTTGACATAAAACAAGGGGTCTGTCAGGGGTGCATATTGTCGCCTTACTTATTTAACTTGTATACTGAAAATATAATGAGGAATGTTAGAGAAGATGTAGACAAAGAATATTACGATGCCATAACAACTGAAGGTTATGAAATACCAGAGATTAGATATGCTGATGACACAGTGTTACTATCCACAACACAAAACGGAATGGAAAAACTAATTATGTCAGTCTGTAAGAACAGTGAAGAGCAAAACTTCTATCTTAATGTGCAGAAAACTAAACTGATGACAACTGACAAAACAAACAAGGCAGTTGAAATATGTATCAATGAGGAAAAACTGGAAGAAGTGAAGAGTTTTGAATATCTTGGATCACTACTAACTAATAATGGAGATACAATGAGGGAAATTAAAAGGAGGACATCTATCGCTCTTCAGAAAGTAAAACAAATAAAGAATCTGCGGAGAGGAACAGACAAAACTACAAAAAAAAGATTTTTAAGGGCATGCATCTTTCCCATTGCAACATATGCCTGTGAGACCTGGACACTTAACAAAACAGTTGAGAAACACATAAATGCCTTTGAATGTAAATTCTACAGAAGAGTTCTTCAAATATCATGGACAGAAAAAGAAAGAACAAATATATTAATACTACAAGAACTTAATAATGAAGAAGGCTGGCTAGTAAAAAGGATTAAAGAGAGAAAACTTAAATATTTTAGACACATTAAACGTCATGATAATCTAGAGAAGACTGTCCTGGAAGTGTACACAATGGGAAAAAGAAAGAGAGGAAGACCAAAGCGAAGATGGCTGCAAGACATCACTGATGACCTGCAAATGGATGCATCAGCAGCAGGCCATCTTGCTCACAACCAAGAGGTCTACAGGAGCGCTGTTAGGGAGGCAAAGTTCCGCAAAGGACATGCAAATAAATGAATGAATGACATGCTTATAAACCTGCTACTTGTACTTGTATGAACTCTTTATAATTGCGAGCTGTTGTTCTTTGCAGCTGGTGCTGTAGAGGTGTTGAGGAACATCATCTATTGGCGTGGAAGCAGGTTATGGCAGCTATTTTTTCAGCCCCGGAGTACAGCTAAAAAAGCAGGGGGTGTGCAATGCTTCTTTAGCAGACTCCACCATCATGGGGACTATGGCAATCCCTGACCCTTTAGCCAAACTAGGCCTGTTATTAGGGGTACCACAGAGAGGTAAGACAAGGTCTTGGTCAGCTATGGGTTGCTGACCTTGACACTAGCATATTAGCTATGGGTTGCCGACCCTGACACTAGCATATCAGCTATGGGTTGCTGACCCTGACACTAGCATATCAGCTATGGGTTGCTGACCCTGACACTAGCATATCAGCTATGGGTTGCTGACCCTGACACTAGCATATCAGCTATGGGTTGCTGACCCTGACACTAGCGTATCAGCTATGGGTTGCTGACCCTGACACTAGCATATCAGCTATGGGTTGCTGACCCTGACACTAGCATATCAGCCATGGGTTGCTGACCCTGACACTAGCATATCAGCCATGGGTAGCTGACCCTGACACTAGCATATCAGCTATGGTTTGCTGACCCTGACACTAGCATATCAGCTATGGGTTGCTGATTGCTTCATTGGACAGCGTCATCACCCCTTGTAAATCTGCTACAAAAATGAACATCATCATCCATCTGGCTCTTAAAGCACGTGTGTTTAGGTGATGATGAGTAACCTCTACCCCAAGACCTGCAAAACTTAACCATTAGGCTACAGGGATGCTGGGTGATTTTTGGAGTTCTTTGTTTCTGTGTGTGACAAAAAAAAAGTGTCATGCAGTATTTAAAACCTGAGACTCCTTCTTCATTAAATTTGGGTCATATCACAAAAGGCATTAAGTATCAGGTTTAAAATTAATTACATCATAAATAAAGTTACCAAAGCCACTGTCTCGGCTGGTGCATACGGCTCCAGTGCTTCCTGTACCAGAGAGAATAGGAGCTTGGTGCTGTGCAATGCCTCTTTACCACCTTTCAACAGAAGACCATTGCCACTACATATTGAGAGTGCAGCTACCTGTAACATACACAGTTCACAATGGAGTGGCCCTGTATAACAGTGGCATGTAATACCAGTGTCAAAGACAGTACAAACTGGTGAAAATACACATGAACTGTTTATAATAGAACATTCATTTGCACAAGAAAGTTATCCAATGCTAGTCTAGATACAAAAATATATATAAACCAGTTTAACTGTAATTCTTCATAAACTGCTACTTTCTATCATAAATATTTGTTCATAAAATCATTAATTTTAACAAGTGCCTGACAGAACTGGCATCCTTGTATCAAACCTGCGGCAGGGCTTCTGGGCGAGACTCAAAGATAACCAGCAGGACACCAATGGGCACTGTTTTCTTCTCCAACACCATGCCATCAGCCAGGCGAGTTCTTTGAACAACCTTTCCCAGGGCATCCACGGAGTCGACACCAATCTGACGAATGCCCTTGGCCAAGGTTTCCAGTTTCTGTTCGCTGAGATACAGCCGAGCCAAATCTCCCTGAGACATGCCTGAGGGGAGAGAACCTGGTTCAGTCCGCACTATCAACAAACATAAAAGCAGACATACACATGTATCAGTGAAGACAGACAGACTGCAGAAGACATTTTCCATGAAAATCTGCTCCAGGAGCAAACCAAATCAACTATGTAGCTACACTAACCATCTTGAAAGAGCAAGTGGATGGGAGGCAGAGAGAAGGCTGTAACAGACTGTCACTGTAAGATAAAAATATATCATGAGTTAAAAAATATAAGATAAAAATATATCATGAGTTAAAAATGTAAGATACAAAAAATATATCATGAGTTTAAAATGTAAGATAAAAATATATCATGAGTTAAAAATGTAAGATACAAATATATCATGAGTTAAAAATGTAAGATAAAAATATATCATGAGTTAAAAATGTAAGATACAAAAAATATATCATGAGTTAAAAATGTAAGATGAAAATATATCATGAGTTGAAAATGTAAGATAAAAATATATCATGAGTTAAAATGTAAGATAAAAATATATCATGAGTTAAAATGTAAGATAAAAATATATCATGAGTTAAAAATGTAAGATGAAAATATATCATGAGTTAAAAATGTAAGATAAAAATATATGAGTTAAAAATGTAAGATTAAAAAAAAAAAAACACATTTTTTGTGAGTTAACATACTACCCCAGACGTGGGTAAAAAAACAGCGTTAGCAGACGTATAAAGACTCACACCAGACGTGTACAGAACTGTTTTACTTGCACGCAAGCGGACAGAATCTACGTTACAGCTGAAAAAGAGTTGTGGATGGAGGGGAAATGAGCCACTGAACATCAATTACTACTCAATAAACATAGTTTATCAGCTTCTAAACATTACACACCTGTTAGAATTACAAGCATACATTTAGAATTAAATTTTGTTTTGAACTACTGATTTAAATGATCTGTATTTGTAGTAATGAAATGAACACTTGTCCAGGTTGGGCCTTGATAAAACTGAGACATAATCTGGTGTGTTCTACACAAGAATAGGAAAACCTACAAGCAATGTTTGGATGAAGTGGCAACAATCTGGTTCTCAGAAACCAACTCCAGTGTTCAAGAAAACTTGGAAATAGACTTTGAGACTGGACCCCCAACCAAACAGGTTGAAATGGCCTCAAGGAACAATCCCCCCAGGAATATTATCTGAAATAGTGTAGGATCATGTCACAGTGAAGCTTGAAGGACAAGGAACTTAAAAAACCACCATCTAGGAAGTGAAGAGTGTACTTGATCAATGGGGAAAAGCAGTGAAACAAGATTTATCTGTAGATTTTGAGGTCAGATCCACTGTACTGAGATAACTGTTTCACAAGAAAGCACACACTCACGATGTAGTAGAGAGAAGTCTGCTTGCCAACCCTGATTAATTATCTCACTGGTGAATAGAGCTACAAAGTTTTTATTCACACTCAAAAACTGGAGTATCTGTGGATAGAACTAATACTCAAGTATCTGTAGACAGAACTAATACTCAAAGTAGCTGTGGACAGAACTAATACTCAAGTATCTGTGGACAGAACTAATACTCAAGTATCTGTGGGCAGAACTAATACTCAAGTATCTGTGGGCAGAACTAATACTCAAGTATCTGTGGACAGAACTAATACTTAAGTATCTGTGGACAGAACTAATACTCAAGTATCTGTGGACAGAACTAATACTCAAGTATCTGTGGACAGAACTAATACTCAAGTATCTGTGGGCAGAACTAATACTCATGTATCTGTGGGCAGAACTAATACTCAAGTATCTTTGGACAGAACTAATACAAAAAACATGTTTTAACTGCTGATTATAGCAGCAAAATGGTACCTGAAGTAAATGCATCTTGTACATCTTGCTGATTAGCTGCCAGGACGTCAGACTTGTGCTCTATCAGAAGATCAGCAAACTTGTTGACGATGGCAGCTCGGTGTATGCCAGACAAAGACTGCAACGTCCTGCTTCCATCTCGTGCTGAAATGGCAAATTTTTCCTGTTAATTAATAAAACTCTAAGAACAATATGTGGATAAGCAAATATTTTACAATGAAAATTGATCTATTACATATTATAATACAAATCAAGGCTATCAAACTGGCTGGCTAACTGTAATTCTTCATTATCTTCTGTCACATATCTTTTACACAAGTCAAGTTTGCTTCTTATTAAAGAATTGTCAAAATTCAAAAATGAATTTCACTATTAATTATATATAGGAAAAAAAATCATTCAGTTATTAATACACACTCATTTAACTGTGCATAAAAACTGAACACATGGAAAGAGTAAAAGTAACTTGTACATGAAATAAAGCTGTTAAAACACTTTTTACATCTGATATTAATTTTTTTTTTAAAAACCAGAAAAGACTTAACTCTTCCCGAGCGTATTGGCGCTATCCTGCCGCTTCCGCTTTCAATGCTGAGAGCGTATTGTCAGGATTGTTTGTTTCGTTAAAACAAGCGGTGTAACATTTAGATTGTACATATTTCGTCCGCGATTCCGGTGACACTTTCAAAATGGCGAATGCATGCCTAGTTACGAGCGATGCCGAGCGAGAACAAGGACACGAAGCATGGAAATTTTTCAATTTTTGACGACGTAGATAGGGGTATGGACATAGCCTATGGCCACCCCGCTGCTCTTGAGTGTTTTCTAAGTAGATTTAGACATATTTAGACGACTAGAGAAGTAGTTAGGAGGTTATTTCAGACATTCATTCAGCGAAAATGCCATACGGAGTCACACTACGAGATCGATAAGTAGATCTACACATCTTAGATGGTAAATAGAGGTAAGAAGCGCGAATCTAGACCTAGCCGATGGTGAGCTGGCCACAACCAGTGTCTAAAAACATCACATTACTTCTTTTTTCCTAAAAAACTCTGCATTTATGAAATTTTCATTCATTTAGCTACACTTTGACACATATTATGTATACGGAAGTAAATGGAAATACTGTTTTCCATCCCATTTTACAACTAGACCCCCTTACAGACAAGACCCGCGTTTTACTCCCGCACGCAACGACACGTCCGTGTTTCTTCCTCCAGCACGGAAAGAGTTAAGTAGACATTTCAGAATAAATTTTGCATACATCAAGAAAAAAAAAAAGAATTTACAATATTAATTCCTGAATGTATAAACAAGTGGCAGCACCTAGTTTGGCTTGGAGATCAACGGGGCTCCCTCTAGCTTGAGCTTTGGTGAAAAATGTTCCAACTTTCTTCCCCTTGACAATGTTGACAATGGCATTCTCCTCACAGCCATTACAAATCACCACTGAGCAGTTCCTGGCCAATGCGTAAATGGCTGCCTTCACCTGCGGATATCCAATAAAAATGACAATTAGGCAAAAGCTGCATCTTGCTCAGCATGAAGAAGTCATCTGTAGCAACCACATGATAAGTGGAGTTAATGAAGAAATAAATTTCTTTATCTTCAGTTTTAGTTTGAAATATTTTGTTGGGCTGAGAAAATTCAAGCAAGCCGCACATTACTTTTACTTTTCCTCAGCTCACCGCATATACAAACAATATTAATCTGCAAAAAATTTAACCTCAGTATATTTTACTTTGGGTGTCTGAGTGGAGAGGTGGTTTGTGCAATACTCTCTCATGGCGAAGGTCAGGGGTTTGAATCCGGCCGGCGGCACCCCAGTCACCCAGCTGCAGAAATGGGTATCCAACTTCTTCTGGAGTTGGGGAAGGAAAAGGCAGCCAGGCGTGATACTGACCATATCACCCTCTAGTGTGCTGACAGGTCAAGGAAAATATAATATATATACGTATCCCTATGTGCCTCTAAGGCATGACAGGGTTACCTTTACTTTTAATTTTACTATATTTTAATTTATGACATATTTTTTATTGTTACTATTCTTTTTTTCAAACATTGTGTAGTGAGCTACCATGGTGGCAAACGAGTTGCCATTACACAGAAAAAGGTTTGGTTCACATGGTCCATTACGAAAAACATTTTTTTCTCACGTTATCACTTTCATTAATTCTCATCTTCCTTTTCATTTAGGTCTTCATCCATGATGTTCTTTCATTGTCAAAGAGTGTGAGCAATTCTAACTACAAAAAAAATGGGTTAATAATGAGAATACAAAGATGAAATGGTTAAACTACACAACACTTACCATTGTTCACTATCCCTGTTCTGTATCTTTCATTTATTTATGAATTATTATATATTATGAAATATGCCCTCCTGTTAGTCATTTTTCCAACACCCAAGTCTCACCCCACAATCACATGCCAGTGGTGGAGGTAGCTGGTTTGAATCCTACCAGAAATGGCATGGATTTTTTTTCTTGTGACTCCTCCCAGTAATGAATTCCCCTGTCTCTAGGTAGCGGGACCGCATGTTTGTGTACAGTGTCACACTTGTTGAATATCTCTTGGCAGTTGGGAATCGCAAAGAACAGTAGGTTAGATGGGCACTATCCAGGCAAAATTCTAGGGAAAAAAACCTACCACAGAAACTCTCCTTACTGCCTGTGACCCTATGAGAAGGGAAAGAAGTGGCAAAAAAAGCAATAGGAGGTAATGAGAAGTATACATGAAAATATAAAACAACAACAACCCAATATTTCAGAACTGTGCAGTTATCACAGACAACAGGACAACGCAACATATAAATATGATGATGCTGTTTTTACGCCCACAGAAATAATCTTGAAGCCCAACTCTACCAGTTGGTGAATCTCTGAGAATACAGTCAAAGTTCTTCCATGAAATAAATCATAAGCAGAATTTAAACAAGAAAATGAAGACCAAACTATGATCTTACAGCTCTCAAAATAGTAAAGATTTATCTAACTTGTATTTAGCTAACCTTAGAGTCCATACCACCAGTTCCTACTCTGGATTTGCCTGCAATAACGACCTGGTCCATCTCTGGGCAGTATGTGTGAAGAAGCCTTGAATCTGGCATACCTGGTGGTCCGGTATACAGACCATTCACATCACTCATTATGATCAGAAGTTCACAGTTCAGCTCAGATGCCAGCCTGGCTGCTAGACTGTCATTGTCTTTTAAGCTTATCACCTAAAACAGAGAAAATGTTTAAATAAACCAGTGACCTTGATATGGGAATGAGGGATAACTCTCAAGGCAGTCATTTTACAAGATCCAGAAGCTTCCCCTTCCACAAAAGAAAAATCTTAGCAAGCTGGAAATAATAAAACTTGCACACAGTAGCTTGTCAGAGCAAAGCATGTAAATGCACACAGCAGCTTGTCAAAGCAAAGTATGTATATGAAAGTAGTAGCTTGTCACAGCAAAGTATGTACATGCACACAATAGCTTGTCAGAGCAGAGCATGTGCATACAACACTTTAGACATAAAAAGAAAAATACTTTTAAAATTCAAACAAAAGATAACTTGTTTTACTTTTTAAACATAACAAAATGGCTTGCACACAGTAAAGTGTCTGTGTTAGGTCTTGACAAAGAATCTCAGACGTGAGAGAAATAAAAGTATTTTAAAACGGAAAAAAAAAATGTATTAGTTCTGTCAAAAAACACAACTATAAGATCAAGTTTATTTCACAATGGCTTTCATGTGGGAAAACTGGGTGGGAAAATATTTTTTAAAATACCCTTTCTAAAAGTTTCTTCACAAACCACCAAAATCAAAGCAGGACAATAAACTTTAAGCCCAATGATGCCACATGAAAATGTGTGTTTAAGAGGAGTGACAAAATCTGAGAAAATGATCAACTTCATTTACATGATCCACCAGCACAGAGATGTTACAAAGTTTATATGAGATAGTGACAATGTAGTACAGTCTGATTCACAAGTTATTTCTGCAGTCATTAAAGATATCTTTTCCTCTTCCTAAATTTAACCATTATAACATGCAAAAATATCTTGCTTTCTCATTTCCTCTGTTTTTGTATAACACAAGATTCTTCAGTGTCTGAAACCCATAAAGACTGAACCCAGATATCTATTACCAGTGCTTACCCCATCTAAATCTTGCTCGACCGCCTTTTCTGTGGCCTCCAGCGACGACTGAATGCCCCCACACCAGGTAAGTCCTGATTCCTTTAAGAAGATGTCCTTACTTACCCCAGCTAAGTCCATGTCTGGTTCTGGAGGGCCTGCCACAGCATCATTTGCATTGACAATGGGGATGATGTTCAGCTTCAGCAACTCATTCATTGTCTCCCTCAAGTTCTCTCTGCTGTGCTGATTCTGGAAGTCTGGTTTTGTCAGTAGAATCTATTGAGAGCCGACACAGTAACGAATACCAACAGCATAAGAAAACTAGTGTCTAAGTATTCTGTAGTAAACACGACCGATCCGAAACTTTCATAATAATAAGACCTTCAATAACACTGAAAAAACCCTTATCTTATCTTATATCTTATATCCTTCCCGTGCCGTTAGACGTCACATAGGGCTCGCAAAGTAGTTTGCCAATTTTTCCTGTCTTCGGCGAGTCTTTCAACCTCATCAAAGGATGTTATGCCTGTTAACTTGGCCTCTCTTAATAATGTCCTCTTTAGAGTTTCACGCGGTCTGCCCCTTTTTCTTCGGCCTGTTGTGTTCCACTTGATAGCTTGTTTTGGGATTCTCTGATCATTTCTTCTCATCAAGTGACCAACATATGTCCATCTCCTTTTCCTGATCACCCGTGAGACTGGTTGTTGTTCAGTCATCTGTCTTATCTCTGCATTGTTCTTGAATTCATTCCACTTGATGCCGAGTATTTTCCTTAGGCATTTGTTTTCAAAAGAGTCTAATTTCTTTTCTATTTCTTTAGTTGTTTTCCAGCTTTCGCATGCATAAATGAGGGTGGATATTACATTTGAATTGAATAGTCTTAACTTGGTTTTTGTGCTTATAACTTTTGAATTCCATATGTTCTCAAGATTCTTGAAGATTGATGCTGCTTTTGCAATTCTGATCCTAACTTCCTTTCTAGTGTCACCATCCTTGTCTATGTAGCTGCCAAGGTATGCAAATTGATTGACTTCTTCAATATCTGTCCCTTCTATGTGTATTTTTCCATTTTGATTGATGGGAATTTTCATTATCTTTGTTTTGTCCTTGTTAATTTCAAGTCCTATTTTGCTAGCCAGTGAAGATAGGCTATCTGTTTTTTCTTGCATGGAATTCACATTATTACTGATAAGAGTTATGTCATCAGCAAAATCAAGATCTTCTAGTTGGGTCCCATGTACCCAGTCAATACCTGTGTTACCTGTGCAGCATTTTGTCATTATGAAGTCTATTGTAATCCCAAAAAGTAAAGGAGACAGTATACATCCTTGTTTCACGCCTGTTTCAATCTGGAACCATTCACTCATCCCTTCTTCTGTCTTGACTGCACAACCATATCCATTGTATAAGTCCTTAATGATGTTGACAATTTTAGATGGTATTCCATATAGACATAAAATTCTCCATAATGAATCTCTGTGTATGCTATCAAATGCCTTCTTAAAATCTATGAAATTCAGTATTAATGGTTTTTGCTTTTCAATATGTTCTTCAAGTATTATTCTGAGAGTAAAGATCTGGTCGAGACAGCTTCTCCCTTTTCGAAATCCTGCTTGTTCTTCTCTCATTGCAGTATCCACTATATCTTTGAGTCTATTCAAAATGACCTTGCAAAATACTTTTGACACAACTGATATTAAGGTTACTCCTCTCCAGTTGTTACAGTCACTAAGGTTGCCCTTTTTTGGTATTTTAACAATGATTCCCTTCTTCCAATTAGAAGGGACCTTTTCTTCTTTCCAAATCTTGTTAAAAATTGGCTTACAACATGTAAAAAACCTGGAAGATGAAAATTACAGAAGACCAAAAGAGGAACTAGTCTTCTTCTTCTTCTTCGTTCGCACTGTCTGTCTATATCTGCAGTCCTGTCTCTTGGATAAATTTCACTGTTTTTTGTAACTCATGTATGGAACCGTAGAGCTTATCTTCTTTAGTGGTTTCACTGGGCCAGTAATTATTTCTCAGTGTCTCGTAGTTGATGCAGTTCTGGAGGATATGTTCCACGGTTTGGGGCACCTGGGCACATGTACATAGATTAGTAGTTCCAACCTTAAACTTTGTATACATATGACTTCGGAGTCGGCTGTGTCCTGTTCGGAGACGGAAGATGGTGACTTGTTCCTTTCTGTTTAGCATGTGATAGTCATCATGTGGTGGTGTTTGTGGCTTCCTGTAGGTTTTTATCATGCTTTTCTTCTGATTATAGGTGACTGGTATGTCTGGTTGCTCCATTTCAGTGCCCTCTTTGGCCAGATGGTCAGCTTTCTCATTGCCTGGTATCCCACAGTGGGAGGGAATCCATTGCAAAGTGACTCCATGTTGTAAGCCAATTTTTGACAAGGCATCCTTAAGGTCTGGTAGTTTGTTGCACTGAAGAGCCTCCAGTACTGATCTTGCATCTGTGAGAATTACTACAGGACATGTATCAATTCTGGAGTCTGATAGTTTTTCAACTGCAGCAATAATTGCCCTAACTTCTGCATCAAAGTTGTTGCAGTATTTACCAGTGGGTATGGAAATCTTGTCAATGGTGTTGTTTGGATATTCAATATATGCTCCTGCCCCACCATTCTTTATGGCATTATGTGCAGATCCATCTGTATACACACGTATCCAGGTGTCACATGGATATTTGTCATCTAGAACACTAAGTGTGGCTGTTGATCTTACAAGACTGCTCTGCATCTCACCATTCTGCACACCTTTCACTTCAGTCTGAATAGTTATTTGTGTATAATCTGCTTCTTTCCATGGTGTATGCTCTGGTACAGATGATAGAGGAACTAGTAATATGGACAACAACTTTTTAAAAAAATTATATATTATATATACACATACAAAGGAGGAGATATTTGACACAAAAAGATAAGTGAATGATACCAAGTTTACTTACAATGAAAAACATTGTATGATTGGATGGTGGTTATTTATTGGTGCCCAAACAAAAATAAGTATTAATAAATAAGAACAATTTTTTTAGGTCAAGCATGTAGACTGACATGAAAAAAAAACTAACAATAACACACATCTATAAATTCTTGTTATATGATAAACAATAATCAATATGAAGACTGACATAAAAGATAAAAAGACATATAATTTGCATTGTTGAAAAAAGTGAACAGAGGAAGGAAAAAAAGAAGAAGAGAATAAAATGACTGACAGCATATTACAGTTCTGAAAACAGACTGATGGTGCCAAGCCCAGTTTGATATGAAGCATCTGGCTGGTCAGAGGAGAATCACATGGAAGCTGGGCACAATCAGTCGAACAGTTGGCTTTTAAATGAGTAAATCAGTGTCTTCATGCTATGTAACCAGAGTTAACTGCCTTTGAAGCCTTTCTAACAATGATACACAATGATAATTCCATGCTGTTTTGTTACCTGTGCAGTTTTGACCCCATACTGTGTGAACATAGCATCGTACAAGCTCATCAAGCCACTCTGCCCTGCAGCAGCACATGCCCTGGGTTCTAAAGTTGTTGGACGACTCTGAGAAATGATATGAACAAGTTCTGCATCTTGCACTACTGCATATACTTTATAGTTTTATATGCATGTAGATCACATAATATATATTTTCAGAAAATACACATATCAGATGACATAAACATAAGATGACAGACTTCACCATTCAAGAATATGTGCTTATATTTTCCTCATAGTAAATATTGTTATCAGGTCCATTCTAATGGACATAGATCTTCTCCCAGACTCTGGTGCATCAGCTCAATGACATTCCTTTTTTTTTTTAACATCTTTTGTCACTCCTCCCACCTTTCTCTCTCTTCCTTTTTTGTTATGATATTCATCGTCCTCCTTTCTTATTATGTGTCCAGTGAATGGTCTTTGTCTTCTTATAATTATATAAAATATATATTCCTATTTTCACTGATTCTTGCCAGAAGTTCCTCATTTATTTTCTTAGTTGTCCAAGACTCTCTTTTAACAGTCTTTATCAGAAACAACACCTCTGTTTGTCTCCAGTGACACTGGCATTGATTTGTTTACTGATATACGACTTATTTCCATGGAAAAATGTGGGCTCAATGTAAAATTTAGCACTTCTTTTCTTTTGTTCTAAATTTTCCCCTTTCAGAAACAAGTTGCTGAAATGGCACTCAGAATATGTAATACTGGAAGACAAAAAAAAAACCATTCATTTTAAATGACAACCATTACTGATACAAAATTGATGAACTGGAATAAAATCAGCCATTTCCAAATACTGAACATATACATTATATAGGGAAATATAAAAGAAATACATAAAATATTTTTAAAATTTGAAAATTACATTGTAACCACAGTGCATAGAAGCTGATACAATGCAACACTTTCACAATGGCTGATGGGTAATTCAAACACACAGAGTGCAGCAGTTTGCCCTTACTCTAGTTGAAGCCAATTTCAAATAAACATGGCCACTCTGCTGCAGGACAGCACCATTACTGAATAACATGCCATGGTGAGATTCTGGGCAGAGAGACACAGACCTGCTGAAATTCATCATGGGATGCCGGCTCAGTACAGAAGTGAAAACAGCGTGATTTAACAAAAAGTTTATCAACAGGAAGAAATGTTTAAAGCAAGAACAACAACTGCTGCACCATGGCAACACATGTCCCCATGCAATGGCCGCAATGGTGGAGGCAATGCAGCAGCTGTGGTGTGAATGTCTTCCTCATATTCCTTACAGCCCTGTTATAACATCTTCAGTCCACTTAAACAGCCTCCAAGTGGTCACAGGTTCACCTCTGATGAAGAAGTTAAGGAAGCAGTGCAGACCTGGGTTTGAGAGCAGGTAAAATGCTGCTTCTCCCAAGGATTGAAGAAATCAGTGGAACAACACAAGAACTGCACTGACCTGAAGAGGGACTATGTGGAGAAGTCATGTAATCATTATGTTCACCTGCTCGCACTTACTGGTATAAAAGTGTTTGCTGCCTTTAATTTTTAAAATTCTCCTTCATATTCACTATTATAATTAAGAAATGTAAATGCTGGATGAAATAGTACAAACCTCTGCATGAAAGTGTGACATAATTATAGCTTTATTGATTTTATGATTATTATTACTGATGATGATTTCTTTTTAAAACAAATTCTTAGCATCACAAAAGCATGCAGAGTTTTTGTATAAAACTGAGTAAAATGTGTTTTTTTCTTCAAAGAATCTAGAAAATATATATAGCAAAAAACATATAAAAGCAAACTGAAGGCCAGAATTCTTATACTGTTAGGGCTTTATAAGCATCATGAAACCTGTTAGGGCTTTATAAGCATCATGAAACCTGTTAGGGCTTTATAAGCATCATGAAACCTGTTAGGGCTTTATAAGCATCATGAAACCTGTTAGGGCTTTATAAGCATCATGAAACCTGTTAGGGCTTTATAAGCATCATGAAACCTGTTAGGGCTTTATAAGCATCATGAAACAAGCTACCACAAAAATAAAACCAACAAAATATAACACAAATCACCCAAAAGTTAAAGCATTACAAAGCAGACTGGCAGTTTTACATGACATTCTTAGCCAAGCATGCAGCTTTCACATAAAGCAGTTGCTAATGCTGATCAGCTTTAAGTATTAAACATGAAGGAGAAAAAGATGAGAAAAAAAAAACAAAAACTACAGATTATTAAACCACAAGTCAACGTGTTATGAAACTAGCATGTTCCTTTAAAATACACAAAACAAGATCAATTGTTCAGCAACTTTAAACAGAATAGACATAACTGGTGACTAAAACTTACAAACAATAAACTAATCAAACGTTGATTTTTCCCCCTACTTCTGATGGACCACAAACATGTTTGTTGCTGCTATGGCTGATTCTATTAGTTAAGCATTGGCAAAATAAACATTAACAGAAACTGCTCTGCCGAATGATGGTAAGTTTCATAAACAGCTGGCTTTAACAATCATAAATTTACAGAATAATTTAAATGCTGTACCTAATATAACATATAAAATACACGTATTCTATACAATTTTAATATTCAAGATTTCTTACCCAACAAACAGTATGTTTTTTTTTTTACTGCATATTTGCTAACAAACTGTGTGAAGTGAAGACCTGAATATTTATGTCACATGAATTACAAATTATAAATAGTATTATTCCTCATCTAACACCTTCTAAGCTTACACATTTCGGGTTTAAATACCATTAAGTAAGCTCCAAAACGAAATAAAATCGAATTTATTAACAGACAAAAGTTGGTGTAGTCTGAGAAAATAAAATAAATTCATGTTAATCAAACTATAATAGAACAGAAAGTTTGAGTGAGCTTGGAGTTTTTACAGCAGTGGTTCTTAAACTTTTTTGGTCATTATCCCCCTTTTCCAGGCTGAGAACAGCTGTGGACCCCCTTTCTGGCTGGAGAACAGCTGTGGACCCCCTTTCTGACTGGAGAACAGCTGTGGACCCCTCAGTAAAAATACAGTAATCAACATAACACAGACGATGCTAGGGTTTCTTTATAATCTAGCCAATCCATTGATGGCTGTCGACCCCCAAAAATCCTTCCGTGGATATCCAGGAGTCCACAGAGCCTGGTTAAAAACCACTGCTTTAGAGAGAGAAAAAAAAATTTCAATGAAATGATCCTCAAACTTTTGAAAGTCATAACCATCTAGTAATTATGAAAAGATAATTGTCACCATCAAGAACTTATAGATCACAACTATCAACTGACAGATTAGAGCATTCAATATTCATGCTACACAGTAAACCAGTGTGACCATTTCCAGTGACAGACCTAAAGCATATTCCTTAAGATGACAATGAATTTCAGCTGATAATATGTCAACCTTTACATGCTGGAACATGATGATATGATGCACTACACAGTTTAACACACTGTTTAACACGCTGATCTCTAGATATGTGCTGAACTGACTGACTGATGGTCAGTATATTAACTATTCAGACTCATTCAAGTTTTGTTAATTCTGGAAATTTTATTACCATAATTACTCACATGTTATCATAACCAGCTTTTGATATCCCTAACTCAAATCCACTAAGCTTAAGAATCCATGTTACAGTACATTATTTTTAAATGTCATTATTAGAACATAATCTCACAGGCTCAAGGATTTCTGCTGCAGAGATTTTACATGCAGACTAGGGAGTGAAATAACATTTGCTAGCTTATCTGAGACACAAAAGCAAGAATGGATACAGTTTCAGACATTCTGAACTGCAGACCAGTTATATGACCTAATATCTTTCACTGAAAACCACAGGAACTGTGTTTTTATTTTAACATTGAAATAACATTAAGTTTACTATTTAAACATTTAGATAAAGTTCATATAAAAAATTAAAATATGTTCTACTTTCTGTAGGGGGGAGGGGGGATTAGAATATATTTATATTATATTTTTTTCAGAACTAACTGACTACTGTGGTGTGGAGGGGGGGGGGGGGGTCATCAATATCTCTGAGGCACTGAGGTGGGACATGATCCAAATAAGCTTGGGAAACACTGAACTACAACTACAGAAATGCATGAAACTGTATTATATACAACCTCACATATATTTCTGTATGAAACTGGACTATGTCACATGCACACATATGCACCATCAATGCACTTATGTACTTAATGTACTCAATGTAATCAATCACTGATATGCCTATAATTTAATACAAGGCAAAAAAATGCTAAATAATCTGATATACTGCCATTAATTACCTGCATGCACTACTGTTCTGGTGCAAAATAAATCCATCCACAGAGATATTTACAGAGTTATATTCTGCCTAGTACACAAACAACTAAGCCTCACAGCTATACTGCTATTAGAACAAGTTAGCACCAATTAATATATACAACTATACAATTAACATGCATGCACAAATGTTTTTCTTACTCACTATATTAGCTACTAGTTAAGTACACAACTGTGTCACTTTTGTGAGTACCAACAGCACTAAGAACACAACTGCAGCAGCTGTGTACATCTAAAAGCAAATGCATTTTGATAGCAAAGCTGCTGCACTGGCTTCAACTATGCAGTCACAATGCAAATATTTACCTTGGTCCAAGCACTCTGCTGCTGTATATTCAAAAGAGTGTTTTTTTTTAAATGAATATCATCATTTAGGTTTGACTAGCTTGCTACAAAGAAAACAGCAACACAGAAATCAAAGTATCAAGAAACTATTTACAAACATATTCTCTGTTTAATAAATTAAACTATCTATAGTTGTTTTAAAACAAGAAAAGTGAATGAAAACAATGACTGGATGTGGTGTGACTAATAGTGAACTGTCTTCTTATCCAGGAATTCTGGGCTGAATACTTAACTCTTCCCATGCTGGAGGAAGAAACACGGACGTTTTCTGGAGTGCGGGAGTAAAAACGCGGGTCCTTGTCAGTAAGGGGTCTAGGTGTAAAATGGAATGAAAAACAGTGTTTCCATGTACTTCCGTATACGTAATATGTATCAAAGTGTAGCTAAATGAATGAAAATTTCATAAATGCAGAGTTTTTTAGGAAAAAAGAAGTAATGTGATGTTTTTAGACACTGATTGTGGCCAGCTCACCATCGGCTAGATCTAGATTCGCGCTTCTTACCCCTATTTACCATCTAAGATGTGTAGATCTACTTATCAATCTCGTATTGTGACTCCGTATGGCATTTTCGCTTACTGAATGTATGAAATAACCTCCTAACTACTCCTAACTACTTCTCCAGTCGTCTAAATATGTCTAAATCTACTTAGAAAACATTCAAGAGCAGCGGGGTGGCCATAGGCTATGTCCATACCCCTATCTACATCGTAAAAAATTGAAAAATTTCCATGCTTCTCGTCCGTATTCTCGCTCGGCATCGCTCGTAACTAGGCACGCATTCGCCATTTTGAAAGTGTCACCGGAATCGCGGACGAAATATGTACAATCTAAATGTTACACCGGTTGTTTTAAATGAAACAAATCGTCAGTATACTGCCCATTCCCGCACGCATCGGGAAAACCGGAAGCGTCAGTATAGTGACAATACGCTCGAGAAGAGTTAAGGACCTGCATTAAAATACACCACACTTCTGCCAGTCAGTGCAAGAAGGGGAAATACAATAATATGTGAAAGACATTTTCATGAACTGGAATGATGCCCAAACTCACTGCAGAAAAATAATTTGAAGGGGGTTCAGTTTTCTGTCTAAAGTTACACTAGCTCTGAGGTGGACTACAAAAGGAAATGCTGGATTGGATAACTAATGTAGAGATTCAATGCTTGAGCGTATCCTAGAATACCATGAAAAGAAAACTGACTAAACATAAACTGAGCTGCATAAGCCTTGTGAAATAACTTAGTTTAATCAAACTAACAGTGAAAAATATGAACAACTGTACCCCATTCTCAATGTTGTGCAGATTTTGTCGAATGCTCATTGATAGAATGGCTTCCTGGCGCAATTTTTGCTTCCCAAAAGCAACAGCACCACTAGTCACAATGATCATTTCCCTTCCTTGGTTCTGAAGCTCGGCCACCTTCAAATCATCATTGAAAAATCTGTCAGTGTTTTCAAAATACTGTCAGATGTTAAAACATGAGAAGTATGTAATGAATTTGCAGAATAATGAACAAAAATGGAGCACAAAATATAAGTCCATACTGATCTAGACTGCTAATTGGTCTGGAAGGCTTTGACCTGATACTGATCCTGTGTGATCATCTAAAAAATCTGGACAAAATTGTGGACTTTATTTGATGCTAGGGCTCCAGATTTTGTGTAACTAAATTTGACCACCACAAGGAGGTGGACTGGATCTAACAAATTTCAGTGGACACAACAGAGAGACATCACAGTTCAGAGTGCTCAACAATGACAATCAAATCTGCACATGTAAATAGTGCAGATATTTCAAGTGGTTGGGTGCTGCACTGCAGTGATTAGTGCTGATCAGAAGGTCCATGGTTCAATTTTGCACTTTGTTGGGGGAGAGGGGGGAGGGGGAATTTTTCAGACCAACCAGCACTGGGGTCAACCAAGCCTAAAAAAAAAAACCAGGTATCTACGGCTTCTCCAGGAAAACAAAGGCAGCAAGGACAGATGCTAGCATCCCTATCTCACAATGATGTAGTGGCCTAGAAATGTCAAGGCAATGTAACATTTCACACCCCTATGACATGTTTTGCCTTGGGACATAGAGATTTCAAATAGTTAAAGCAGATACATTTACTCAATGGATGGCACAACTTTTTACATTTCTGTGGAAAAGAAATTTGGTTTGAATTGAAATCTCACTCATTTTCTAATATTTGTGATATATCTGATGAATTCTTTTTTGCGATACATGCTGAATCCCTATTTCTACATCTGTGACACAGTTCTGAATCTGTATTTTTATGTTTGTGTCACATAGCTGTTGAAACCTCTTATTTTTGTGACACAGCTACTGAATCCTTACTTAACACTGTAACACAGCTACTGAACTCTTACTTTTACATTTGGTGCACTTTTGCTGAATCAAATAATTGCAACTTGAAAAGTTTTCAGAAACTAACAAGAAGTCAAGGCTGTTCTTTAAGAGAACCACTGTCAGTGGTTTGACTTTTCACTTTTCCAATTCTTGTTTTTTTTTATTTTTCATACTTTTTTTTTCTTTATCCCAAGCAATGGAAGGTACAAGTCTTTTTCAGCTGGTCTACATCTTCATGCAGTATATCTGTGATGGAGAAGTTTGGTGGCAACAAGTGTGTTTAAAGATCTTCCAATGCATTGCAGTCCATCAGGTAGTATTTTACACTTTCCTTTTCTTGTCTACTGCAGTGCATGCAGCATGATGCTTAGTCTGCAGTCACTCTGTGCAAATGTCTTCTGAGAACAGTGTGTACTGTGTGAGGCTTGAATACTGTCCAGTAATCTCTCTGATTTAAGCTGTTGATGTGGTCTCTGAGGTTGGGCTTTGGCAAGCGTGCATGTAAGGACCTTACAGCTGGGCTGCTGGACAAGCACTCCATTTACTGTTGTTTGCAACTGCTGCCTGTAATATGTTCAACTATACCTGTGTTGAAGATGTGATGTTGTGGTATAATGGCACCATTCTTTGTAAGTGAAAGAGATGATATACTAAAACAGTAAAGATCTAAACTCTACTGGAAATGGGTGAGAAAGATAATAGCTTTTATATAAATCTATATCAGAATGCAATTCTCTAGTGCAGTGGTTCTTAACATTTCGGTGGGGGGGGGGGGGGGGGGGGGGGGGGCATGAATCTTTTCCTGGCCTGGGAACAGCTGTGGACCCCCTTTCTGGCCTGGAAACAGCTGTGGACCCCCTTTCTGGCCTGGGAACAGCTGTGGACCCCCTTTCTGGCCTGGGAACAGCTGTGGACCCCCTTTCTGGCCTGGGAACAGCTGTGGACCCCCTTTCTGGCCTCAGAACAGCTGTGGACCCCCTTTCTGGCCTCAGAACAGCTGTGAACCCCCTTTCTGGCCTCAGAACAGCTGTGGACCTCCTTTTGGCCTGAGAACAGCTGTGGTCCCATCATTACAAATAAAGTATTAAATGGAATCTAGATGATAGTAAGATTTTTTAAATTGAGCCATGGCATTTATTGGTCTGAGGACCTCCAGGGGGTCCATGGACTACAGGTTAAGAAACACTGCTTTAAAGGTTAATTTTTAAATGATCAATCACTGGTTTTTTTTTTTTCATGTAAGAAAACAGCAGGCAGAAAAAAGCTGTTGTGAGCTATGACAGGCATCACCTTCATGAACAGCTCTTCTCACAGCTGGCTGCCACTGACAGCTTTGTGTACAATCAGCCACAGTAACAGCAAACCAAATGTGCAGTAAGGCCCAGATTACTTATGCTTCTATCTTCTATCTTCAAGTTTGGTCCTCATTGCCTTCTCAATAAATTACAAATAGCATAGTAAAATTTGTGCTATAATGACTGTTTAATACCAACAACAACAACAAAAAAATGGTGAAATTTAGCAGTTTTCAATTTTATTAAAAAAAAATCTATTAAGTATAATTCTCTATAATTATTCTCCATTCACCATAATAAACATTTTATGAAGGCAGTCATATTTTGCTCACACATAATGCACTAAAGATAAAGCATAATTATATTTGATGCCTACAGATTTTTCAGAGAATAAATGTGAATTTTTTTTGGGTATTTTAATACATGAGTAAATACAGACTCTTGTTATTCTTTTATCAAGACTTAAATACTGCATTTTACCCATTCAGTGCAGTTTTTTTTCTTTTCAATCACTGACCTAAACTCTACAGTGGTCTTTAAGCCTAACATTTCTGAAAGCATTAAAATAATTTTTTTAAAATCCCTCACCTGTTCAACTATGGACCCCAGCCTGCCCAATGCAAGTCCACACTCATCTTCTCTGGTAATGACCGCACTACCAAGCTTTATCACAATTCTCTTCACCTACCAAATACATATCACCATCAACATTTGTTGAAACTGTGTCAAATAGAAACAACAGAGCCAAGAATTAAACTGGATTTTCTTCTTCTCCACATAAGTTTCATTATTATATCATTATCTTCATTCTCAGCTGCATTTTCACATCAGAATTCTTTTTCAGAAATGCCACATTCTACTGAGACAAAGAAAAGATCCTTTCAACCCAGACGGTGCATGAAAACAATGCACAGACATGATTTTACAATATGTTTGATAAATACATGATAAAACCACTGACTGATAAGAAATGGAGCACAAATTCTCATCCACAAAAACTTTCACAATATGAAGAACTTTTTTTAAAAAAAATAACAAAACTGGAACAAGAAAAAATAAACCTAAACAATTGAAAGATTTAAATTTAAAATAATCTAATATTAATAAAGAGAAACAACTAGGAATAAAAACCCACTAAGAATGGAATCTAAGACATCTAAAAATACTAAAAAATACAAATGTAAAGTGGTTTTCTGCAATACAGATAGACAAATTAACAGAAAGAGAGTAAGATTTACCAAATCAAATGTCCCAGAATTAAGATATGGGACCAACAGATAAGACAAATTAAAAGAGAGAGAGTAAGATTTACCAAATCAAATGTCCCAGAATTAAGATATGGGACCAACTCCCACTCATTTATTCCTTGAAATGACCCATCTATACAATCTATACTTAGCAGGCTGTGTTTAGAAAAACTGCATCTAAAAAATGGAAAATATCTCCTTAAATGTGAGATATGCTTGATTACACAGCAAGCATGCAGTAGATGAAGGACAGAACAGGATATCATTCATAACTTAGTCCTTTAAAATATGCGACCTGGCCCAAGTCATACTGCAGGAACATCCAAACAAAAAAACTAGAACATGTATCTAGTATATTGCTCTTCTCTGCTAATCCTTGAAGTGTGATTTTGAATCTCAGCGCTATGAAAATGGGACATTTTGTCAGAAAAGGAATAATTTATAGTACCTTTCCTGAAGTGCTGGGGGCCAATAAGCAGACTCCACCATCACATGACCAAAAGTGATCTCTACGTGTTTGTCAAGTTGATGAAACAGCAGCTCAGTAGCCAGTTACCAAACCACAACAATGAGGTAGGAGAGGGTACTGATGGCCAGCTGAGACAACTGTCTTGTTCCTCTAGCACTTCAAACTTTTGAACACAAAACTTTGAACAGCTTACATACCTTATTTAGATCACTTCTCAAAAGAGCTGCACCAGCATGCCCTACATTGCCGGAGTCAGTCTGTGATGTGCCATAGGAATGACTGCTGAACGAGCGGACATGTCTCAGGAAAGATGCTCTTCTGAATCTTATACAGCCACATAAAAAGGAATAAGTCTGGAGATTCAACATCTTTCAGAACAACCAGCATAAGATTTAACTGTGATACACTATTCTTCAGGCTGAAAATAAAGTGTAAAAAACTCAAAGTGAACTTTAGATAAGTTTGTGACCATCAAATACTGATTAGCATTAAAATCCAACTTTACCTATTTAAAGACTGACACCTGAAACATTATACCATTAACTCATTCACTCCAAATACCTATCTAAAGACTGACTGCCTGACACATTATACCATTAACTCATTCACTCCAGAATTAATTTGCATGATCTCTCAGAATACACTGATAAGAAATTTTGGTAGGAAGAAACTGGAATGAAGTTACTCTGCAATTTAACAGAATAGATTGGGTGAGAAAAGTGCCACTTTTCATTTTATTTAGACTCTGCCTAATATAGCTCTGAGATTTGACTGACATAGGTGTGCAATATCTACCAACATTCTTTAGTGTGCAAGATCTACCAACATTTTTTAGGTGTGCAAGATCTACCAAAATTTTTTAGGTGTGTAAGATCTACCAGCATTTTTTGGGTGTGCAAGATCTACCAAAATTTTTTAGGTGTGCAAGATCTACCAACATTTTTTAGGTGTGCAAGATCTATGAAAATTTTTTGGGTGTGCAAGATCTACAAAAATTTTTTTAAGTGTGCAAGATCTACCAAAATTTTTTAGGTGTGCAAGATCTACCAACATTTTTTAGGCATGCAAGATCTATCTACTCTGGAAGTATGTGTGTTTTTTTTTTTGGATGAAAGTGTTAAGCAAGCTACAGATTATCAGGTTCATAAATTGAATGCTACAATTACAAAAAGAACTTGAAAAAAATCTTAAAGATTTGTTAATGACATTATAGAAAAATAATTCTGAAAAATCAATGAAAACTTTCAGAAACGTAACTTCCAGTCTGCGCATGAAAATCACAAAGATTTTTTTAAAAATATTATTTTTAAGCCAGCACTCCCAGTTAGGATACTTGGGCTATGGGTAAGCTACCACAGATGACCTTTCAGAAACATCTATAAAACAAATATGAGGGGGGAAAAAACCCTGACTTGCCAAGTACAGATACAAAAATTAAAAACTGACATAAGAAACAACATATCAGACAATGATGAAGAGGAGCAAAGAAGAAAATTCAGAGAAGAGCTGAATATAATGAATACACAGATTAATACTTACAACAGCAATGAAAACATAAGGGTCAATGACTTCTGTACCTACTAGAGGTTTCAATGTACACGCAAATGGCTGAAATGAAATAACCATTTAAACAGACTTTTTTCTTTTTAACATTTGAATAATGTCTCAAACACCCACACATTAAAAGCAAATATCACTCTATATCAATGTCTATCACCGCAACCTTATTTTAAACACACAACAAAGGTCCTAGATATTTCAAAAGAATATTTTACTTCCAAAAACACTTGTTTCTGAATCTCTGCAACTCCAGAAAGGGCTTAAATGTTGCTTTTCATAAAATAACATTGAGAATGAAAACCAGACAAATATCATCTGCTGAAGATGCTCCTATTTATCTAAGCTGATATCATAAATTTAGAACCAAATGTACGTTTGTTCTCGGTATCACTATTGGATCATTACTTTGTCCTATTTACTGGGAGGTAACAGTGCGAAGGTCAGACACGGGCTCTAGTGCATCACTAATGTCAAGATCGTTTGATCAAAGTTTTGATCAAAGTTACATTTAACAATTATTAAATCAGGTGGCTAGTCACAACTGGCAATAAACAGTAAATGGTTCAGAATAAAGACAAAATTAAAATAATTTAATGATTATTAAGCCTTTCTCTGAGCAGTTTTAAATCTCACATAAATATAATGACCTGTGGTTGTGCGTTTCCTCTGTGTGAATGCGTGTGTGTGTGTGCGTGCGTGCATGCATGTGTTGTTTTTGTTCTTGTTCTGCAACAAAGTTGAATAAATATTTTATAGCTATGACATCACCTCGTAATTTATTACATGAGACTGATGACATTATTTTTTTTTTAGATTTTTGTCCCACTTTGAAACATGGCCCTGGCATGCCAGATAAGCACCTACAGGACATGGGATTGATCCACATGTTGATCTAGTAGCACACTTGAGGATGATGTGGTCAGTATCATGCCTAGCTCCCTTTCCTTCTCCAGTTTCAGAAAGAACCAAACATCCATTTCTATCACTCTATGAGCACATTAGCCACTATGCCACTCAGGAACCCTTTCCACTCTGACTCCATCCGAAAAAAAAAAAAAAACTGATTCCATGACTTGTGACTATATGAATCCCAATTCCTTTCTAAAATCCCAGTTAAGAATGTGGCATTTAGGAACTTCATTTATCAAGTGAAAAAAGAGAAATTTGAACAGCACAAGTGAAGATTTACAAATAAATGAACAGCAGATAAATATGATGAAAGATAACAAAGATAAAATGAATGTCAATTGTAAATCGTTTTCATCACATAAAACACCTGACTATCATTGGTGTTGAGCTCAATCACTTGACATTTTTATGTGACCTAGATATTGATAATGATTGGATACAAAATTTAAAATCAGGAATAAGTTGTTCTTTTTGTAATCAGTTTCACATGTGCAGCCATCTAGACAACAAGATAGGTAGTCTCTATGAATTAGATTTCACGCATGCCTCATGGTTACTCATTCTTTTCCAGGTATCTGCTTTGAGTTCTTAGGTCTCTGCAGAGAATACATGTTTCTAGGATGTGTCGAGTTTGGAGATCATTTCAGTACTGTACGCGCAGGGAAGGCTTTAGAGGTTCTTTCTGTTTATAATGATGGGCTTTTAGTCTGGAATGTTCTGTTATGCCTTGGGGGCACATAGGGATATGGTGTTAGTGCCCTTATTTTCCTGGACTTATCAGCACACTAGAGGGTGACGTGGTTGGCACTACGCCTATCAAACATTTATTGTGTACTTATTTTTAAACAGAGATCATAAGATACTCATTTGACAAAATGCATATAATAACAACAACCAACGCTGCTTATTTAAAATAATTTTCTTTAACTGTCTCTACTCTCTTATTCTAAACCAAACGTTACTTGATGGCAAAAAATAACAAGCAATGTGGCAAAGAAAAGTTTGATCTGAAATAGACAGCATCCAGCACAGCTGAAGCACTGGCTACAGAACATAAGAAGTGAGCAGAATTTGTTATGCCATACATTGTCACAAGACATACTGGATACTGACTATTTTGTCAGTCAATATCCAAGACATGAGTAATGAATTAGTAACAATTAATATGCAGTATGCTCATAGTCTGAGTGTGCTCATCTCTCATCACTGGCGGTTCAAATCCAGCCAGGGGCGTCCCAGTCATCTAACTACAGAATTGGGTGTTGACTACACCACCTTCAAGTGTGCAAACAGGTCAAGGAAAATACATGCACTGACATCATATCTCTTTGTGCCTGTTTGGCATGATAAGGGTACAATTTTACTTTAAAAGCAGATCTGATAATGAGCAGATGTATATGCTGATTTGCTATTTCAGTTTAATAGGGCCAAAACACTTGTCTGGGGGGGAGGGGAGGTATAGGTACTTCTTCTGATGATCTAGGAAGTTGTGTTAAGTAAGAGAAAAAATATTGTAGGATTAAACCTCGAAAAAATCGTAGACAAAGCACTTTAGTGAGACATGAGAGAAAGAAAAATCACAAGAGAATTACCTGGGATTCGAACACGATTCGAGCTAGTTGGCTAAGTCGATAGTACACTGTTCTCTCGTGGCTAGACGGCTGCTCGTCCTACCGGAGTCTGTGTTCGAATCCCAGGTAATTCTCTTGTGATTTTTCTTTCTCTCACGTCTCACTAAAGTGCTTTGTCTACAATTTTTTCGAGGTTTAATCCTACAATATTTGTTCTCTTACTTTACCGTACCAAAACCTCGTAGTTTCCTATTTATAAAAAATTGTTCCTAGGAAGTTGTGTTGTGTTCTGCTCTACACTTTCCTGCATAGTTCTTTTGTTCTTCCTTTGTAACAAATATAAGATTACTAAACTGGCAAAATAATCTGAAATGTAAGCATGTTCCATGATCAAGATATAGATATTGTGCCACATCGGAACAGATAATCAGAAGATGGACAGTTAGGCCTGACAAAAACACCAAAAATCATTAAAATGGTTATGACATCATATTTATCTTGAACAGCTCTGGTTAAAAATAACTTTAAGAACCTGAGACACTTTTTAAAAGTTATGTCATATTTTCGTTCAACAATACTTGTCATTATATCCATCATTCTGTCATATTAATACTTTAGCATATATGTTAAAGTTGATGGCAAGGTGGTCAGTACGGGCTCTCTGTGAAGTTTTTAACTATGCAATATCATAATACTTCCCCATAAATTCTTATAATGACAGCTTTTCTCATACTCTGATGGTAAATTTTATAGAAAGAAAACATTCAACGTGGACTCTGGAGTGTTAGATATCAAACAACGAGTTCTCTGAATGTGCGCTTATTTGTTCTATTTTGTGCACTTCTTAGAGAAAAACTTTAAGTGCACGAAATCCTGACGTAAGAGATCTGCCCCATCGACATACCTGATGAAGCCAGTTTCTCCTAGTGCCTTCGGTATTGTCAATTGTTACTTTCTACATGGTGGAGCTCACTTAGCCCGAATTTCTCGTCTGTTTAAGTTCAATTCTTGAGGTCAAGGTCATCATCTTGTGTTGCCAGATATGATTAATGGCGGTCACATTATTTATTTATTGTTAAAATATCTTGAATTGTCTGACATGAGAATACAAGATCAATAAGAAATTATATCGCAAAAGTCTTTAATGTGATGTTCCTCATTCTTCTTCTTCTTAGCTATCTAGACAAGATGACGGATCGCCTCTCTGGATCCCGCTGTCAGTAGTTCTTTATGTGAGGGCCACGGTTTTTTCATCCATTTTCTTTTCTCTAGCTAGAACCAGGTCTGGACCAATGTTCCCTAAGAGGGTTTCCGATCTGTGTGCAAAATGTTCAGCTCATGTGCAAAAATATTGTGTGTGCAGATGTGCGTAGTAACAACGTATATAACAACCACTCAGCTTTGAGAGAACAGTGGTCACCATACTTTATAGTGAGTCCGCTCTCCAGACAAATAACTGTTCTTCATAGTCTACAATAGACTCGAGAATTTTAAAAGCCCACTAAAATACTTTTCGTCACAGTGTTATGAATAAATATTCCCTGTGCTGATTGCTAGTCATATATGATCATTGTGACTCTTTGCTGCTTGCTAGTCATATATGACCATTGTGACTATGTGATCATTGTGATTCTCTATGTTGCTTGCTAGTCATACTTGATCATTGTGACTCTATGCTGGTTGCTAGTCATATGTGATCATTGTGACTCTCTATGTTGATCACTGTGACTCTCTATGCTGCCTGCTAGTCATATGATCATTGTGACTCTGTGCTGCTTGCTAGTCATGTGATCATTGTGACTCTGTGCTGCTTGCTAGTCATATGTGATCATTGTGACTCTGTGCTGCTTGCTAGTCATATGTGATCATTGTGACTCTCTATGTTGATCACTGTGACTCTCTATGCTGCCTGCTAGTCATATGTGATCAAAAGCATACTTTACAAAACATGATTAAATTTCAAACAGTATCTTGTCTGCAGATAAAAGAGGTCTAATGAGAATAAAGATAAGAATCTTATCTTATATATTATATCCTTCCCGTGCCGTTAACCGTTATAAAGGGCTCGCAAAATAGTTAGCCAATTTTTCATGTCTTCGGCGAGCCTTTCAACCTCATCAAGGGATTTTATGCCTATTAGTTTGGCGTCTTAGAGTTTCACATGGTCTGCCTCTATTTCTTTGGCCTGTTTGTGTTCAACAACTACAGAACTGTTGCCCTGATTAGTCATGCCAGTAAAATTCTGTTAAAAATCATAATGGGTAGACTTCGAAAGAAAATAGAAGAAGAAGTCAATATGGTCCAAGCTGGCTTCAGGCAAGGAAGAGGATCAAGAGATCATATATTCAATCTAAGATTAATAATAGAGAAATGCAGGGAGTTTAATGTGAATCTATATTTATCCTTTATAGACTACTCAAAGGCATTTGATTATGTACAACACCAGAAACTTTGGAAAATAATGGAAAAAATGGGATTTCCAACACATTTGATACAATTAACATCACTGCTGTATTTAGACCAACAAGCAGCAGTAAGAATAAATGGTGAAACAACAACTTGGTTTGACATAAAACAAGGGGTCCGTCAGGGGTGCATATTGTCACCCTACTTATTTAACTTGTATACTGAAAATATAATGAGGAATGTTAGAGAAGATGTAGACAAAGAATATTACGATGCCATAACAGTTGGAGGTTATGAAATACCAGAGATTAGATATGCTGATGACACAGTATTGCTGTCCACAACACAAGAAGGAATGGAAAAACTAATTATGTCAGTCCGCAAGAACAGCGAAGAGCAGAACCTCTATCTTAATGCAAAGAAAACTAAAGTGATGACAACTGACAAAACAAACAAGGCAACTGAAATATGTATCAGTGAGGAAAAACTGGAAGAAGTGGAGAGTTTTGAATATCTTGGATCACTACTAACTAATAATGGAGATACAATGCGGGAAATTAAAAGGAGGACATCTATTGCTCTTCAGAAAGTAAAACAAATAAAGAATCTGTGGAGAGGAGCAGACAGAACCACAAAAATAAGATTTTTAAGGGCATGCATCTTTCCCATCGCAACATATGCCTGTGAGACCTGGACACTTAACAAAACAGCTGAGAAGCACATAAATGCCTTTGAATGTAAATGCTATAGAAGAGTTCTCCAAATATCGTGGACACAAAAAAGAACAAATATATCTATACTACAAGAGCTTAATATTGAAGAAGGCTGGCTAGTAAAGAGGATTAAAGAGAGAAAACTTAAATATTTTGGCCACATTAAACGTCATGATAATTTAGAGAAGACCGTATTGGAAGGATACATAATGGGAAAAAGAAAAAGAGGAAGACCGAAACGAAGATGGCTGCAAGACATCGTTGATGATCTGGAAATGGATGCAGCAGCAGCAGGCCATCTTGCTCACAACCGAGAGGCCTACAGGAGTGCTGTTTGGGAGGCAAAGTTCCGCAAGGGACATGCAAAGGAATGAATGTTTGTTTTCCATTTGATAGCTTGGTTTTGGATTCTCTGACTGTTTCTTCCCATCACGTGACCAGCATATGTCCATCTCCTTTTTCTGATCACCCATGAGACTGGTTGTTGTTCAGTCATCTGTCTTATCTCTGCATTGTTCTTGAATTCGTTCCACTTGGTGCTGAGTATTTAAAAACTCCCAAAATAAGAATGGTCAGGGGAAAAAAAGTCCCTCCACTGAAAATCGTGACAGCATAACAAATTATAACACCGTAACTGGGGGCTGATAGGTGCGAGCAAGGAACATCAGACTTCACCCAACCAAAGAACACATGAAAAGCACGAGCAGTGATAATTAGAGACCTTGGACTGGTTTGAATTCCACCTTTGAGCGTCCACACATTGTTCTGGAGTCTCCGCAGCGCCTAGTGTTCTCTTATTCCAATATAACCGCTATATCTCGTGTCTTCTCGTGTTATCTGAGAAGTTCCCTCCCAGATGATGGTCTTGTGAGTGTTTCCCAAAATCAAAGAGGTAGCGTCATTAAAAACTAAATAAAAGCTCCAATCCCACGGGGCAAGGGTTTCAAGATTGGAGATCGTTCTGTGAGACAGAACCAAGAATGTCACATTCAGCGAAATTGGAGACTCGCCAAATCCTTTACTTTAACTGGTAGCCGGTCCCAGGTAATAGCCTCAGTCATTTGCATGTCCCTTGCGGAACTTTGTCCTCCCTAACAGCTCTCCTGTAGGCCCTTCGGTTGTAAGCAAGATGCCCTGCTGCTGATGCATCCACTGCCTGAAACTGTAGATGCTATAGCAAAAATGTGGAACTATAATATTGTAGATTGTGAACTATTATTCTTGATGACTGATAGTATAAGTGTTTTTTTGGTTCTCTGATCATAACACATTGATGTTTCACAAATATTACAACCACAGCAAGTCCAATGATGTTCTCTACATATTCCATTTAATTCTTACAAATAAGTTAAAGACGTATAGTTGATAATATCACTTTTGTACTAAGATGACATGATTATGACATAATCTTCATTAGTTTCGTCGTTGAAGCACATCAATATCAAACTGTCATATTCCACATGCAGCATTTCTCAATGTTCTCCTATTTCACAATATTCTACACATTTGATAAGAGGAGAATTCTAAACTCTGTGCTATATTCCATCTGAAACACGTGGTCAGTCAGTTACACGACTAAATCACTGTACTCGAAGTTTCAAAGTCATAAATATTCATATCACTTGAAACACAGATTCAATCTGTCCTGAAACTACTTCTTCAAAACTGCTTTTCCTGAGTATCAATTGCTCTAGGTATCCATCTGTCGTTACATACGTCTTATTTCTTTCTCGAGTCTTCTCTGGAGTGTGTTCTTCTTCTGCTGTTCTTCTCTTGTCTGGACCGGACTCAGTTCACTAACCGTCCTTGTTCCTCCGTCTTCGGGGCTCCGTCCTCTGTCTCTTCTCCTCTACTTCTTCTTTCTTCTTGGTTCCTCTTGGTTCTTCGTTCGTCAATTCTTCCGTCTTCGGGACCCCTCCTCTGTCTCTTCTTCTTCCTCGTTCCCCCTACTTGGTTCCCTTTCTTTCTTCGTCGTTCTGTCCCTCTCGTACTTCTCTGTTCACCTTTTTATCTTCAAGTGCAGCTTGGTGGATTAACCAATATTTTGGCTCCACCCTTCAGATGTCCACTGGTTCCCATGAGCGTTCTGATTGTCCGTCATTCAAACTGACCCGTTGCTTATATATTGTACGTCAATTGTCCAATAGCCCACGCCTCTAAATATTTAATTGGTCAGCTGGCCGAGTTGATCACTTTATTTAAAACCGTGTGCAATCGCATCACAACACGTGTCAAGTGCCAACTCCGTCTATACAATTGTTATTTACCTAAGTCATTATCTTGCTATTTTCTGTCGGAGGGTTTATTGTGTCCTCGCTTTTCATTGTGTCTGCCTTTTCTATTCGTCTTTTCTATTTTGTTTACTCGTGTCAACGTTCAGTCATTGCTTTTTCTATTCACTGTTTCCACTGTTTACTTTTGTCCGCGTCTTATTGTCATGGAAGTTCTATACTTTTCTCTTCCTTTTTTCTACCTATTTTTCTCTGCCGCTATTCAATCTTATTATTTTCTTTACTGTATATTTTCATAATCATATTCATTAATAATAATAATAGAAAACAACAATATCCGTTACTTACAAGGCTATGCTACAGAATTAGAGAACATACTCTTTGCAAAGCAGATAAGTATATGCTGTATACAGGAGACATGCCTAACCAAAGATGCAAAGGAAAGACAGCGGTACAGAATGTTGAACAAGAGTAAAATAATACTACAGAAATGTTTAACAAAGGAAAGACAGCCGTACAGAATTTTGTACAAAGGAAAGACAGCCGTACAGAATTTTGTACAAAGGAAAGACAGCAATACAGAATGTTGGAAAAAGGAAAGACAGCAATATACAATGTTGGACAAAGGAAAGGCATCAATACACAATGTTGGACAAAGGAAAGACAGCGATACACAATATTGGACAAAGGAAAGAGAGCCATACACCATACAAACACATCAGAGTGACTTTAGCATTTTCAGATAATATAGAGAGACAGGCACATCACAGTGACTTAAGTATTTTCAGATAATATAGAGAGACAGGCACATCACAGTGACTTAAGTATTTTCAGATAATATAGAGAGACAGGCACATCACAGTGACTTAAGTATTTTCAGATAATGTAGAGAGACAAACATTCTACCATAAGGAAGTACAAGAAAGTACTACTTACAAAATCTGGAATATGTAACATCTCTAAAAGAACAATTCACCTTCCAAGAGTAGGAAAAACACAACAGTACACTCGGGTTCTAACAAGGATGCTACTACATAAATGCATACATAATATTATAGAAAACCGTTGCCCTAAAAATGGCAGCACAAGCGTTACTATACCCGAACTATGACAAGACTCATCTCACTTAAAACTGCTACTGACTTCTACCTAAACTCTCACAACAATTATCCACTTTTCCAAAAAAATCAGCTGATAAGTATATAGTTGTCTTATTCTTGTCCAGCTTCTTCTTCACTCAAAGTCAAGTTCGCAGGGTGATCAGAAGGTGATCTCATGGTGATCTCACACCCAGTCGACAAAACTGTGTTGAGGTGAAGAGAAAAATACTTTTGGAATTTCTTCAGAAGTTCTTTCAAGTGCCTTTCAATAAGACTCGAAATCTGCCTGATGTCCTAACTCATTCGCACGTCCAGACTTTGCCCTTGCAAACGTGTGTAAGATTTGCCTTACTTAATACGCAGCAAAAGACATAAATCGCCTTAGTTCATTTCAAGAGGAAATCTGTCTGCTTTTGTCTCAAGTTCTACCCGAAGACCGATTATTTGTTTAGCACACAAAAATTTTTTTTCACAGACATCGAGTTCACTTGTTTAATTCATTCTTTATTTTTCAAAATAATTTTTTCCCCTGTTTCTTTTGGCTGGCCACATTATGTTTAATTTAAACATACAAATAAAGTATTATGTTCTACAAAGCTTTGATATTTGATCTGCAACTTTCTTATGGCGCTAATGCGCCGTGAGCTGTAATGTCATTTTTGTACACATTTTCTGAGACTAGAAAAATATTTCAAGAGTTCTGCAGGAGTATGTGTGTGTGTGTGTGGGGGGGGGGGGGGGACGGACGACTGCGGGGTGGGGAGTACAAATGTTGAGTAACTGCTGTCTGTCTTGATACTCTAGGAGCTGTCACTTGGTGGGATGACAGCTAAGACAGTGTCACACACTGACAACAGCTTCAGTTTTCCCTGTTGATATACACTTGACAGTATCCAGGCAAGACATCTGGTGGAGTACAGATGAAAACAGTTGCCCATACTTAGTTAACAAACACCGGCTTTCAAGTGAACACATAAGATCGTTTAATACTGGAACCAGATGTTGCTGAAATTCAATATGATGGTTTATGTAGCACGACACATATCAAATTACTTGTGCTGATGCCAGGCCTGCACTGGCCAAGTCATTTTAGTGTTGGTGATACTATTTTATTATTATGTAAATATTAACTTCTAGTAGGCAGGCACAAACATGTCAGCCTCATATCTAGATATTAGCTCCTCGTAGCCAGGCACAGACATGACAGCCTCACCACTAGATATTAGCTCCTTATAGCCAGGCACAAACATAACAGCCTCACCACTAGATATTAGCTCCTCGTAGCCAGGCACAGAAATGACAGCCTCACCACTAGATATTAGCTCCTCGTAGCCAGGCACAGAAATGACAGCCTCACCACTAGATATTAGCTCCTCGTAGCCAGGCACAGACATGACAGCCTCACCACTAGATATTAGCTCCTCGTAGCCAGGCACAGAAATGACAGCCTCACCACTAGATATTAGCTCCTCGTAGCCAGGCACAGAAATGACAGCTTCACCACTAGATATTAGCTCCTCGTAGCCAGGCACAGACATGACGGCCTCACCACTAGATATTAGCTCCTCGTAGCCAGGCACAGACATGACAGCCTCACCACTAGATATTAGCTCCTCGTAGCCAGGCACAGACATGACAGCCTCACCACTAGATATTAGCTCCTCGTAGCCAGGCACAGACATGACAGCCTCACCACTAGATATTAGCTCCTCGTAGCCAGGCACAGACATGACGGCCTCACCACTAGATATTAGCTCCTAGTAACCAGGCACAGACATGACAGCCCCATATATAGATATTAGGTGCTTTTAGCCAGGCACAAACATGTCAGCCTCATATATAGATATTAGCTCCTCGTACCCAGGCACAAGCATGTCAGCCTCATATATAGATATTAGCTCCTCGTAGCCAGGCACAAACATGTCAGCCTCATATATAGATATTAGCTCCTCGTAGCCAGGCACAGAAATGACAGCCTCACCACTAGATATTAGCTCCTCGTAGCCAGGCACAGAAATGACAGCTTCACCACTAGATATTAGCTCCTCGTAGCCAGGCACAGACATGACGGCCTCACCACTAGATATTAGCTCCTCGTAGCCAGGCACAGACATGACAGCCTCACCACTAGATATTAGCTCCTCGTAGCCAGGCACAGACATGACAGCCTCACCACTAGATATTAGCTCCTCGTAGCCAGGCACAGACATGACAGCCTCACCACTAGATATTAGCTCCTCGTAGCCAGGCACAGACATGACGGCCTCACCACTAGATATTAGCTCCTAGTAACCAGGCACAGACATGACAGCCCCATATATAGATATTAGGTGCTTTTAGCCAGGCACAAACATGTCAGCCTCATATATAGATATTAGCTCCTCGTACCCAGGCACAAGCATGTCAGCCTCATATATAGATATTAGCTCCTCGTAGCCAGGCACAAACATGTCAGCCTCATATATAGATATTAGCTCCTCGTAGCCAGGCACAGACATGACAGCTTCACCACTAGATATTAGCTCCTCATAGCCAGGCACAGACATGACAGCCTCACCACTAGATATTAGCTCCTCATAGCCAGGCACAGACATGACAGCCCCACCACTAGATATTAGCTCCTCGTAGCCAGGCACAGACATGACAGCCTCACCACTAGATATTAGCTCCTCATAGCCAGGCACAGACATGACGGCCTCACCACTAGATATTAGCTCCTCATAGCCAGGCACAGACATGACGGCCTCACCACTAGATATTAGCTCCTCGTAGCCAGGCACAGACATGACGGCCTCACCACTAGATATTAGCTCCTAATAACCAGGCACAAACATGACAGCCCCATATTTAGATATTAGGTCCTTTTAGGCAGGTACAAACATGTCAGCTTTATATTTAGCACCTGACACGCTTAGACTTGCAGGAGATACAGGATTTTGTTATTAGTCAACACCAGATAATTGGTTGAAGTCCATGGACAAAATAATGCTGGTTTATTCTTCAGCTTCACACATACACACAACCACCCGTGTGTGTGCGTCTGTGTATTTGTGCCTGTGTCTGTATGTGATTTGTGTGTGTGTGTGGTATTTTTTATGGTCTAATCCTACAAAACTGTGATCTCTTTACCGTAAAGAGGACATTGTTCAGAGAGGCCAGTTTTGTGGTCGTAACATCCCTTGATGAGGTTGAAAAGCTCGCTGAAAACAGGAAAAGGTAAACTACTATGGAAGCCGTACGTGACGTTTAACAGCACAGGAAGGTGCAAGATGTATATTTTATGTATGTGACTGCCTGGCACAAAATAGATGTTGTTTATGTTTCTTAAGCTGTGAGCATGATGTTTTTTGAAACTGATGCAGTAAAGGTGTGAGGCACAGAATCATGTCAAACTGGAAGTGGTTGTGGCAGCTATATTTTTGTTCTATTCCTGTAGAGCTTACAAGCAGGGAACATGAACATACTTCTTTAGCAAACAACACCGCAACGGAAATTATATCAGTCCCTGTCCTGTTTACCACGATTCACCTGTTACTAGAGGTACCCAGTGGAAAAGTAGGACAAGGTCTTTGTCAACTATGATTCGTCAGATGGATGCCAAATCAGGATACCTGATCAGAATCCTAATGAAAAGTGGATTTAAGTTTTGTGCATCCTAGTACTTCTTTTTGTAAGCTCTTTTTGATCATTGTTATAAAGTATATTTTGGTCAATGTCATGTGTTTAAATAAATAAGTAAAATAGACTATGGGCTCTCACAAAGTTCTTCCACAGATTAACAACAAATAGTAGGCCATATCTACCATGGACACAAAAAAAGAACAAATATATCTATACTTCTAGAACTTAATATTAAAGAAGGCTGGCTAGTAAAGAGGATTAAAGAGAGAAAACTTAAATATTTTGGACACATTAAACATCATGATAATCTAGAGAAAACTGTCTTAGAAGGGTACATACTGGGAAAAAAGAAAGAGAGGAAGACCAAGGCGAAGATGGCTGCAAGACATCGTTGATGATCTGCAAATGGATGCATCAGCAGTAGGCCATCTTGCTCACAACCGAGAGGCCTACAGGAGTACTGTTAGGAAGGCAAAGTTCCGCAAGGGACATGGAAATGAATGAATGAATGAATGAGTAGGCCATATCTGCAGATATATGAAACCATTGTTTTCTGTGAGCAAAGTATGCTTATACAAAAATAAATTATAAACACAGTAACATCAACAAGTGTGGCATTAATAGTGTAATTGACTTCATTTCTAATTTTTTTAAAAATAGTTTTACATATATAGTCATAGTAATATACTGACAGAAATTGAGATATCTTATTATATTATATTATATTATATTCATAGACTTTAAAAAGGCATTTGATAGCATACACAGAGATTCATTGTGAGAATTTTAAGAATATATGGAATATTCAGTTTATGGGTTGCCAAAAGTGTCATTGAGTTCATGCTTTACTACAGCACACGTTTAAGCAAGTGACCATGTGTCTGTTGGTTATTTAGTAACGTGACCGAGTTGCTGTTCAACTTGGCAGCTAGATAGGTTTTTTTTTTTTTGGGTGCTACTAGTGGTAAGAGAACAGCTTTGTGGAAACCAGAGAAAAGACGTATGGATGTATGCGAGGTCTTTCTGCGTGAGTGCTGAGAAGGCGATCGAACAAGAAGTATGTGAGGCCTTCATGTTTGACGTGCTAGGACCTGTTCTTCACTGTAAATGTCGTTCCTGAGTAGCAGTCGAAGCGTGTGTGGAAGTGTTTGGATGTTGTCGTATGATGAGCTGTCACTGCTTACAACATGAGTCATCACATCCACTCATTCACCACTAGCTGACGCTGTAGATATACTGAGGGGCAAACGTGTCCAGGAGAATAGCTTCTATTGGCGGTGTCATCTTGTGCTTGACATTTTTGTCTTTTTTATTTTTCTTCGCTGTTCGTGCACAGAATCTCACAGTGCTAGGAGCAGAGCTCAGGATGTCGCCTTGGAACACTGAAACAGAACTAATGGAGATGCTAGTCTGATATTCATGTTAATAGTGACATGGTTTTGATGCAGGTAGATGCCAGTTTTTATGGTAGTTGCTGAGCGTCATTTTGCCGAAGGTCCTTTCTGGGGGCTGATTCTTTTCACAGCTTTTCACGGCTGCATTAAAAAAAAAAGTAATGTCAGGTCTGAGATGTTTTCTCAGCTGTGGTGGAGCTCGCTGAGCAGCTGCTTATGAAAGTTGACATGAAAAGTTAAGATAGTGGCTAGTCCAGACTCTTCATCGACACGATTTCATTATTCCAGAGTCTTTACTAAGGTATAACAGTCGAGGATTTCAAGCAACCAGAAACAAGTAAGCAAAAACCCTCGCAGTAACTTGACATTAGAAGCCGGGACTACGTTTGCTCGGCACAAGGTTTACATTTCGCAGACAAAAGTGGTTTCTAAACTTTTCAGACTTATGCCCCATTGGGCCCCAAGTCACATCCCTGGTGGCCGCAGAAAACATATTTCGCTTAGTGACTCTTATGCCCCCGCCTGCTGCTCTCTTTGCTCTTCACCGCTACCAGAGGACAATGCCACACACTTTGGGAAACACTGGTGTAGAAGAAAAGACGGACAGCCTCAAGCTAAGGGCCTTACATTTATTCCTACCCGTCCTCGTTGTGATCGCTATTTTTTATTCCGCGATGTGAAACAGTTTCACCGCCGACTGCGGCTTAAATATCACTTTGCCAACAAAGAGTCCAACCAACCCACACAAGACCCCGATAACCCATTTGCACGTTACGACCACCATAAATATAGCTGGACACCTTCCCCCGGGGCTTCCCAAGCTTTAGATCTTTATATTGATACGACGTGGCGTGAGATTCTTAACCTCAAACCACCAAAAATTCGACATTTTAACCTAAATAAGGGAGAGTCCAGGGCATTGTCCACCCTTAGGCGTCGAAGCGATATCGTGATCAAACCAGCAGATAAAACCAACAATCTCGTAGTTTGGAAAAAAGATTTATATATCGCGGAAGGAATGTCCCAACTCAGCAATACAAAATTCTATGCCCCAGCGAAAAACGATGCTACCCGTTCAAATAATGACATAGTGGAAGCAACCATTAAAGACCTAATCACAGAAGGTGGCCTCCCACCCCAAGCTGTTTCTCTTCACGTTAAGGACAGCTGTTTAGGCACACCCACCTTCTATCTTCTTCCTAAAATCCACAAACCAGGTAACCCTGGACGCCCCATTGTATCAGCTTGTTCATGCCCCACTGAGCATATTTCTGACTTTTTAGATAGCATCTTCCAGCCTCTAGTACACAAACTACCCTCCTTTTTGAAAGATACCAACCACGCCTTAACAACTTTTGATACGATCACATTCTCTCAACACCATACCTATCACATCTTTCTCCTTGATGTCTGCTCCCTATACACTTCTATCCCCCATAAGGATGGACTTTTAGCACTCCGCTACTTTCTCGACAAAGACCCTCACCCCACAACTGACACTGACACCATAATCAGACTTATAGAGCTAGTACTAAACCTAAATTCTTTCGAATTCAACGGCGAATATTTCGAGCAAATCAGTGGTGTTGCCATGGGAACGAAAATGGGTCCCAGTTATGCATGTCTATTTATGGGCTTTCTGGAAGTCAAATTATGGGAAACCTACACTGGCAGATTTCCAGAATTCTATAAAAGGTACATCGATGATGGCATTGGCATTACAAGTATGCCACATGAAGACCTTAACAAATTTATTGAATTCGCTAATACACTCAATAACAACATAAAATTCACTTATGAAATCTCTGACAAGTCTGTTAATTTTTTAGACATTAAAATTTCTATTGGCACAAACAGGCTTGTCACCTCTGTATTTTACAAGCCCACCGATAGTCACACCTATTTGCTTTACACCTCTTCCCATCCTGAAGCCTGTAAAAACTCCATCCCATATTCCCAACTCCTCTGTCTTCGCCGCATATGTCAGGATAATTTGGACTTTATAGATCAGTCCAACAAGTTATTAGAATTTTTCCGTCATCGCCACTACCCAGAAAAGGTCCTTCGTAAATCCTTCAACCGTATCCAACTAGTGAGCCGCAAAGAAGTATTGGGGAAAAAGCCTGTTACTCCATCTAACAGAGTTAAGTTAGTACTGCCTTTCCACCCACACGGTCAGATGGTTAAGAAAATTCTTTATCGTCATCTGCCGATAATCCAACTCGACTCCGACACTCGTGACATTTTCTCTGATCCACCCCTATTGATATACAAACGTGAGCCAAACCTTAAGGACATCCTTGTCCACAGCCACTTGAAGCAACATATGTTGGCACCAGAAAATGTAACCGCCCCCGCTGCGTTACCTGCTCCGTAGTTTGCAAAAGATGCAGGATAACATATATCGGTGAGATTGGCCTCAGATTAGGGGACCGCATGCAAAAACATCTGTACGACATCGCCCAGCATGCTTTGAAACCAGTCCCAAATCATTTCAATGGCCCCAACCACAGAGGCAAATCTGAGTTTCTGGTAACAGCCATTAAACAATGTCACGCAGATGACACAAGCCGCCTGTCACTTGAGAACCGCTGCATTCAAAATTATGGGACGCTGGAACCACATGGGTTAAACTCGCTGTTTAGTTACACGTAACAGCATCTTCTTCAATCATTATAGTACCTCTCCACTAAATCCACCCCTTCTTACTTTTCAAACTTCCTCACAGCATCACTCTGCAACCCCGCTTACTTTTCAAACTTTCTCACAGCATCACTCTGCAACCCCGCTATTTTCTCTGCAACCCCTCTTCCCCATTCATCTGTTCCAATTTCTCCTAGCTAGGTCGGTATTGCGTCACTCTCTCTCCCCTCCCCGGTTCCCCATCCACCACCCCCAGTTACAACCCACTGACCACATGTCACATGTCTCTATTTAAACAGTCTCCACGTCCCACTAGATCCATTCCTGACACACACCGCCGGACAAGCCACACCTTGCAATTTACAGCTAAGTACTCTTTAAAAAAATTTTTTTTTTTTAGTATTCATGTGAATCTATACTTTATCTCCTCTCTCTATTTCTTTGTCCTGTATGTTTTTGTATGATTAAGGCTCACGCCGAAACGTCACAACTTTGTAATCGTTAAGTAATAAAGCTGCTCCTACTTTTTTCCTATTTTATACATTCAGCCTCAAGCTAAGGCAGGACATGTCTAAACAAGTCAACAACAGAGGATTTTCTGTAAACTGACGGCAATGAAACCTTTCATGAGTTTTATGACTCCTTTGCTCTGGAAGGTGACAATAGGACTTCACCAGAAGCTTGACAGCGGAAGTCAAGACCCTGTTCTCATACCTTGTCAGAAGGGGCAAATATCTAACAATGGCCGTCCGCCGCCGCTGAATGATGGAAATTACAGGGAAGTCGCTCTGGGATTGACAAGTACATTCAGCTGTAACAGGAGAATGCCACAGAACATAGTATTCTATGGTAAGATCGCCGTGTTGGGTGTAAAAAGACAAAAACCGAGACTGTGATATTGGGGAAACTTAAGTTCACGAGGGCTGATTGACTGGCTGCACTGACCCAGTTGGACTGGTGAAGCAGACGGCAAGAATGAGATAGCCGTTGAGGTGGGAACAAAGGGATTTTCTGCGGTTTAATCTTTATGATCCAGGAGGATGAAACGCGATGAACAGTGGAACACACATTGTGAATCAGGAATTTAATTGCTGTCAAAAAAGCTATGTTAGCTGTAGTTGACTAGTTGGGAAACCACAGGAATTATCTATGACTCAGGAATGCTTTTTAAAAAAATCTGGAAGAGACAGGAATAATAATAATAATAATCATAATCATCATCATCATCATCATCATCATCATCATCATCATCATGTGCCGTACCGAATGGCGTTGGCTATTAAGGTTTTCCAGGGTACACGGTCCTTCATGCAGGCTATTAGTTCAGTTGATGATCTCCTCTCACACCATCTCGTCAGATAGTCCAGTATCATTTCCTTTGCTCTTCTTCCCTCTATTTTTCCTGCTGTTATAATAATTTCAATGCCCCCTCTTCTCACTGAATGTCCTATGAAAGTACATTGTCTCTCTCTTATATTTTTTAACAAGATTTTTTCTATCTCCAACTCTTCTCAAACATTCTCCATTAGTTATTTTTTTCTGACCAGGGAATTCTTCTGATAAACCACATTTCTGCTGCTTCCAATGACTTTTATGCAAGCCTGCCTATTGTCCACGATTTACTTCCATATAATAATAAAGGTTCTTTATAGCACTTTAGAACTCGCTTTCTAACACTCATTGATAGGGATTACAGGAATCATAGTATGGATTTTTGTTTTTTAAACATACACAACAGACTGAGATATCACATATATAACAAACTGAAGATATGCACAACAGACTGTTCAACTACAAATACAAACGATGGACATGGCATAGTGCTAGAAATATAAACAATATAGTACAAAAAAATGGAAATTGCACAGTGCTACCAATGTAAGAACAGAATCAGACATACAGATCATAACTTACTCATATTCCTGTCTTATTTGTTTTGTCAGTTGTTATCAATTTAGTTTTCTTCCCGTTAAGATAGAGGTGTTAGTTACCAAGATCAATTTCCATGCCTGAGCGACTCAACGTGTAGCATGGCCTTATTATTATTGTTATTATTAATAAATGTGATTATGGATATAATATGAATATATTGTTGGCATAATATTAACATCTAATAGCAACAGAAAAAGCATATAGGACAATTAGAGCAAGGTAGAATAACAAACTTCCATGGCACTAATATGACTGGACGCTGACACAAGTAAACAGAATAGAAAAGACGAATAGAAAAGACAGATACAACGAAAAGCGAGGACCCAGTAAAACCTCCGACATGAAAGAACAAGATAAAGACTTAGGTAGATGGCAATTGTATAGACGGAATTGACGCAGACGGACACGCATGACACCTATTAGCGTTATGGCGCTATTAGGACGCTATTGCACACCGTTTTTAAATAAAGGAGTGACCAACTCGGCCAGTCGAGCAATTAAATATTTAGAGGCGTGGCCTATTGGACAACTGACTTACGACATATAAGTCACGAGGCAGTTTGAATGATGGACAATCAGGGACAATCGGGGACAATCAGACGATCAGAGAAGAACAGCAGACAGAGAGGGGCGATCGATTGGGGGATCGCCCGACCAAAGACGGTCAGTAAGCGAAGGTCGATTGAGACGGCAGAGGAAGACTGTCAGAGAGTGAATCAAACAGACAAAAGAACGATCGGAGAAGAACAGAAGAGCAAGAAAGAGAACGAGACGCTATAGAATCAGAAGTAGCATTAGACTGAAGATGTGTTTCAAGTGGTTCAAGTGATTAAGAAGATTTGATAGTTTTGGAACTTCGAGTAAAGTTATTTTAGATGAGAAACTAGTTGACCACATGTTGCAGATCTGATATATTACTGAACTAGGAAATGTTCTCGTGTCAAGTGTAGAATATCTCGAAGATGAGAACATTGAGAAAGGCAGCATGTAGAATATGATAGAGTTCGATTTTGTGAACAAATGATTATGTGCTTCAACGATGAAACTAACGAAGATTGTGTCATATTACATCTTAGTACAAGTGATGTTACCAACTGTTGGATCTGATACCTTAATTCTCAGGATTAAATAATGCAGTAAACATTTCACCGGACTTGCTTTCATCTAATGAATGTGGTAAATACGTGTGAGACCTCGATGTGTTATGATCAAAAGAAAAACTTAATCTTCATCAATAATGTAATAGTTCACACCTTTACTTTGTTATAAACGAACATTCTCCTTTCATACGCACCCATGAAACTTCATCTGCTCGTTTATTTTAAATACCCCCCCCCCTCCTGTGTGTCCACCTGCCTCGTCGTGATTCTGCTACAGTACTATCGAAACTACGCGATAAAAGATCAGATGAAACATCCGACCCGAAAGTCATTTCTCAACACGAAACAGTAAAGGAAAAACATGTACCATCACTGTATGTTTCTTGATCGCAATTATAGCACAGAGTAACATCTGGAAATTGGAAAATAAAAGTAGCAGTTTAATGTTTCTTTTTGCGAGGCTTCAAAAATTTTGTGTGCGGAATGATTTTTTTCTGTGCGCGGCCGTCGCGCAGCTTAGAGGAAACAGTGGTCTGGACTCCTAATCTCTGCATAGAGTGAAGATCTGCATAAAGTATTCTGAAGTCTGGAGACTCTTTTTGGCATGTTAATTTGAGCGACCTTCGATTTATGTATACTGGGCTGTAGTCTGCAATCTTTGATAACAAGATCCTAAGAAGAATCTTTGGGCCGATAAAGGATACCAGCAGTGGAGAATGGATAGCTAGAAAGAACACGGAAATGAACAGCCTATTTAAATCTCAGCGAATTATCAATGTCTTGAAACTGAACAAACTACGCTGGTTGGGCCATTTATAAAGAATGGAAGAGAACAGACAAACGAAAACTATGTATGCACAAGGGATGAGCGAAACAAGACCAATGGGTAGACCAAGACAGAGTTGGAAGGACAACATAGAAGAAGATATAAAAGAAACTGGTGTCACCAACTGGAGAGATTATTCCTAATGGAGAGGAATGGAGGCGAACTTTATCTGCACCAATGAGCCTTAATGGCTCGGACGAAGTAGAAGAAGAAGAATGCAGTATGTGCTCGAAGACTGAAAACTGTGCTTTGCTGTGTTATTTTTAGCTTCAAAATGGAGTCTGCTGTCTATTTTATGTTTCTATCCAATCAACAGTGTAAATTATTATTGGAGGAGAAAGAACCCGAACCGACAATGGAAGAAGTTTTATGGGCAATAAAGAATCTGAAAAATGGTAAATCACCAGGATGTGATGAGATAACAGCTGAACTTATTAAAGCAGGAGGAAAGGAGTGTGCAACAATCTATCATGCACTATGTAAAAAGATATGGCATTCAGGTGTTTGGCCAAAAGAATGGAAAAGAACTGTATTCATACCACTGCCAAAAAAGGTAACCTGAAATTATGCACCAACTACAGAACTGTTGCCCTGATTAGTCATGCCAGTAAAATTCTGTTAAAAATCATAATGGGTAGACTTCGAAAGAAAATAGAAGAAGAAGTCAATATGGTCCAAGCTGGTTTCAGGCAAGGAAGAGGATCAAGAGATCATATATTCAATCTAAGATTAATAATAGAGAAATGCAGAGAGTTTAATGTGAATCTATATTTATCCTTTATAGACTACTCAAAGGCATTTGATTGTGTACAACACCAGAAACTTTGGGAAATAATGGAAAAAATGGGATTTCCAACACATTTGATACAATTAACACCACTGCTGTATCTAGACCAACAAGCAGCAGTAAGAATAAATGGTGAAACAACAACTTGGTTTGACATAAAACAAGGGGTCCGTCAGGGGTGCATATTGTCACCCTACTTATTTAACTTGTATACTGAAAATATAATGAGGAATGTTAGAGAAGATGTAGACAAAGAATATTACGATGCCATAACAGTTGGAGGTTATGAAATACCAGAGATTAGATATGCTGATGACACAGTATTGCTGTCCACAACACAAAAAGGAATGGAAAAACTAATTACGTCAGTCCGCAAGAACAGCGAAGAGCAGAACCTTTATCTTAATGCGAAGAAAACTAAATTGATGACAACTGAAAAACAAACAAGGCAACTGAAATATGTATCAATGAGGAAAAACTGGAAGAAGTGGAGAGTTTTGAATCTCTTGGATCGCTACTAACTAATAATGGAGATACAATGAGGGAAATTAAAAGGAGGACATCTATCGCTCTTCAAAAAGTAAAACAAATAAAGAATCTGTGGAGAGGAGCAGACAGAACCACAAAAATAAGATTTTTAAGGGCATGCATCTTTCCCATAGCAACATATGCCTGTGAGACCTGGACACTTAACAAAACAGCTGAGAAACACATAAATGCCTTTGAATGTAAATGCTACAGAAGAGTTCTCCAAATATCGTGAACACAAAAAAGAACAAATATATCTATACTACAAGAGCTTAATATTGAAGAAGGCTGGCTAGTAAAGAGGATTAAAGAGAGAAAACTGAAATATTTTTGACACATTAAACGTCATGATAATTTAGAGAAGACCGTATTGGAAGGATACATAATGGGAAAAAGAAAAAGAGGAAGACCAAGACGAAAATGGCTGCAAGACATCGTTGACGATCTGGAAATGGATGCAACAGCAGCAGGCCATCTTGCTCACAACCGAGAGGCCTACAGGAGTGCTGTTTGGGAGGCAAAGTTCCGCAAGGGACATGCAAATGAATGAATGAATGATCCAGTGTTATACTTTCCTCTGACGAGCATTTTTGCTTCTCTCTCTCTCTCTCTCTCTCTCTGCTTGCTTTAGCAAATTTGTCAGTTGCTTCATTTTCCTCCAGTCCCGCCGTGTGCAGGAATCTATATTAATGCTATTTGTTGGTAAAGGAAAACGGTTTCATCTGATCTCTTGATTCGTCCTGGACGGTTTGGAGAACTATCTGCAGCCACGCAGGAAGAGTAACTCTATGCAGACTGAACAGTGAGAGTTGTTGCCGCTGATCCATGGTTCTCACTGTCTCTTTATGTATACACGAACAATCTGTTTCATATCCATCTTTTGATATTGTTCTTCTGCCCGTTGTGTTCTTGTACTCTGCATCATTTGACTAGAACTTTTTCCTTCCAAAGAAACATTGTATGACAACTATGGTGTAACACTTGATGATAAGTCCCAAATAGGGCAGTAGACCAGCACATGGCTGTAGTTACATTGCCATGGCGTTCAGTGTGTTAAAATCATTTAATTGTATTGTCCCAATGATTTTGTCTTGATATCTGTAGTCGAGTCTGCCACAGTACGTATTTTCTGCAATATCCAGGCTCAGTGTTCATTTGTCATATCGTTAAAATGTATGTTTTGTTTTTGCTTATTTATAGCACATGTTGTCATTTATCTTTGTTGTTGTTTTTGTCTGATGAAGGCTTCTTCCGAAATATCACATTGTAGCCTTGCTACTGAAATGAAATATGTTCCTAACATTTTAAACACGTTAATTCCCCACCGGAAGGAGTTTAAAGCAGTTATACTGTTTTGGCACCCAGTGTGTCAACATTCATTTACATGTCTCGTCCTAATGTTTGTATTTATTTTTTTTTATGTTTTGCTACATAGCTTGGTTTTCTGTGCTCCTTCTTGTTTATTTATTAATTACATTTATTTTTCTGCATAACTTCATTTCACATTTTCTATCAGTTGATAAATGAGAAATACAGACAGAAAACCTGGTACAGAATGAAAGAAAGCAGTTTTCAGCAAATGCACCACACATGATATTGAAATTATTAGTTATAGTAGGGAAAGTAAATGAGCCGAAATGTCTCATTCTAAATAACAAGAAAACTGAAGCAATGGTTATAGCACGGGAAAGGACTCCACTTAAATGCAGTCTTACAATATGTTCTTTTTAAAAAATGACAAAATGAGGTGATAGAAAAAAAAAGATCGAAATCTATGGTGGTGTATGACAGACAACGCCTGTCAAAGCGGTCGTCCAGGTCAGATATTTAATATCCATATATTTTATGTCATCTGGTTCCGGTTTGTCTAAGGGTTCAAATAGTTCATTTTCATGATCAGATTAAAAAAAATGTCCATAGATCATTAGAACACCCCCTTCCCCCAGCCCTCCTCTAAATCGCACTCCGTTTATTTAACACGTTGTCTACACCACTGGGTTGTCGCTGGTGAAAAACTGCGTACCTCGTGCTTCTGTTATCAGATCTGTCAACTTAACTGAGATTCTTATAACCGTGCTTTCTGTATCGGGCTGTAAGAAATTAGGACGTTTAAATAAGTTTGACTGACTTTTTTAAAAAAAATCTCAATCAATCAAGTGCTATGCCGTGTGGCGTAGGCGATCATTTCTCCCCACAATTCCCTGTCTTTTGCATTGATTATGATATCCGACAGTGACTTTCTTCCTAGCCACACTGATAGCCCATTCAGTAACCTCTCTCTCTCTCTCTCTCTGTCTTCCTCTGTCTCTTAATCCCTCAATTTTTTTTCCAGTCGCCACAGTGTGTTCCAATTTTGCTCTTCTCAGGAAATGTTCTATAAATCTCGCTTGTCTGCCTCTGATCTTTGCTGTAGATTGCCTTTTAACTCCAGCCTCTCTTAAGACTTATTCGTTGGTTTTCTTAGCTGTCCATGGTACCTTCAACATCCTTCTTATGAACCACATTTCCGTGGCTCCATTTCTCGCTGTACTCTCTCATTCATGTAACATGCTCGATGTAACATTTAAGTACTCGGAATCTTGTTTCCATGGATACGGATCTAGTGCACAAGATGTGTCTCATTTTCTGAAATGCTGACTTGGCCTGAGCACGTCTATTTTTTATTTCGTTGTGACATTTCCCATCAGTTGTTATAATCGTTCCTAAGTATTTGAATCTATCAGATTTGTTTCAGATTTATGCCATCGATGATAATGCTGCATTTTGGTGATATTCTTTTCTTTGAGATGACCATCACTTCAGTCTTCTTTTTACTCAGGTTGAGACCTTCACTTTTACTTTCACGATTTTTAATGTACCAGAACTATATAGATAACAAATCCTGGCAAACACACACATGTCAGAAAAGATGTAGCTGTATTTGTCACATAACATACTTGATGTAATCTATTGGAAATAATAGAAGACGAATTTAAAACATTTTAAAAATTAAAAATATGCACGTTTTACTGAAATATCATTTACATCACAACATATTTCGTAAATACTCTATTTGTCTGCCTGCTTGTCCGCCAGTCTGTCTCATAATGATCGTCCTTGCCGTACACTTTCACCAGCATCAGCAATCGCGGGCAAATATTTCTATTCTGTCATCGCCGTTGTTGATGGAATATGTAGTACATAGACTATTCGTGTTCCCCAAACTGAGCTCTTTAACCGTCCTCTCAGGCTAAGTTTGTGGTAACAGAACGACCCGTACGCCCCAGTTAACCCAAATGCAAAGATGAGCTGAGGAAAATGCCTAAAAAAAAAATAAATAAGAAAATTGTCTTCCACCCGAGAACGGCACATCAGAATACGTGGTACACACTTCTGTTTGTGTTTGAACGAAACACCGACCGTTCATGAAAAATGAGTTAATTAATGAATATACGAGGGGTGATTGATAAGTTCTCGACATAAGGTACAAATACTTGAAACACACAGTTGATATTAAGAGCATTTGTAGATCGGGTTAATGTAAGATTAAACGCCAAGTTTCAAGAAATTAACTGCAACCAATTTTTTTTACAGGCTACTAAAGTGGTAAGGGGTGGCAGAAATTGAGAAAATGGATAACAATTCTCATCGAGCAGTCTTTCGCTACCTCCGCATCAAGGGCTTATCATCGAAGGAGATACATGAGGATATGGTGGAGACTCTAGGGGAGAGTGCCCCTTCTTACAGCACAGTGAAGAAATCGGCAGCTCAATTCAAACGTTGAAGAGAGAGTCTGGAAAATGATACCCGTCCAGGAAGACCAAGAACTGTAACCACCGATGAAACCACCGGCAGAATCCATGACATGATAATGGAGGATCGACGACTAACTAAGCGGTACATTGCTATTGAGTTGGGCATCCCTCAGGAACGTGTTTATGCCATTATTCACAATGATCTTCAAATGACAATTTGATGGGATCCTAAACTTCTTGAAGCTGTTCACAAACGACAGCGTCTCAACATGTCAAGAGACAATCTTGGCCGTTTTTCTGCAGATTCTTCAGCAATTTGTGACTATAGATGAGACTTTGGTTCATCATTTTCAACCAGAAACCAAAGAACAGTCAAAGCAGTGGAAACATCATGGATACCCAACTCCAAAGAAACCAAGGGTAGTTCTGTCTGCAGGCAAAGTGATGGCTTCCATCTTTTGGGTTTAAGAAGGTGTGCTATTGGTAGACTATTTTCAAAAGAGCAGAACGGTCACCGGAGCCAATTACGCTAATCTTGTGAAGCAGCTACAGGTCAAAGTGAAGGAAAAGCGTCGAGAGAAATTGACGAGAGGGGTCATCTTTCATCAAGACAATGCTCCAGGTCACAAGTCGGCGGTGGCAATGGGTGCCATTCATGAATGCGGCTTCCAGCTTCTTGAACATCCTCCTTATTCCCCAGATTTGACCTCTTCGGACTATTATCTGTTTACCAAACTAAAAAAGGAGCTCAGTGGTTGCAAATTTGCTTCATATGATGACGTCATTTATGCTGTAGACCACTTTCTACTGGCACAAGATGCTGACTTTTACAAAGAAGGGATCCGTATGCTCCAGGATCGCTGGACTAAATGCATAAACTTGCATGGGGATTATGTTGAGAAATACCCCTAAAAAAGTTGTTCACAAATAATCCGTTGTACCTTAGGCCGAGAACTTATCAATCATCCATCGTAGCAGGTAGGAAAAAGCGCAAGAAACTCGAGAAGTTCTACTCACCAAACACGATTCTGTACATTGACAGGCCGTCTCTAAACTCATTTCGCCAAAATAATAAAAATCATTCAGACAGAACAAAAATAAAATCACGCGTGACTTGATTTCTTTATTATTATTTATTTATTATGCCCAGTGCAGCCTTATTTTACTTATGCTGTTCTTTAGCATATATTGGTGAGAATGGCTTCAGATTAGGGGACCGCATGCAAAAACATCTGTACGACATCGCCTAGCATGCTTCGAAACCAGTCTCAAATCATATCAATGGCCCCAACCACAGAGGCAAATCTGAGTTTCTGGTAACAGCCATCAAACAATGTCACGCATATGACACAAGCCGCCTGGCGCTTTAGAACCGCTGCATTCAAAATTATGGGACGCTGGAGCCACATGGGTTAAACTCGCTGTTTAGTTACACTTAATATTCTCTTCAGTCATTATAGTACCTCTCCACTAATCCACCCCTTCGTACTTTTCAAACTTCTTCACAACATCACTCTGCAACCCCTCTTCCCCAATTACTTGTTTGAACTTCTCCCAGCTAGGTCAATATTGTATCACTCTCTCTCTCCTCTCTGGTTTCCCATCCACCACCCCCAGTTACAACCCACCGACCACATATCACAGGTCTCTATTCAAACACTCCACATTCTACTAAATCCATCCCTGACACACACCGCCGGACAATTCACAACTTTGTAATAGTTAAGTAATAAAGCTGCTCCTACTTTTTCCTATGTTATGCATTCTGGTATCACAGCTTTACTGCAGTGCTTCGTTTATAGTTATATACTTATACACTAATTATTGTGTGTTACTGGTGGAGATTGTACTGGCTTTGTTTATATCTCTTGGAGTATAGTAAGAAAATGGGTCAGTGATTTCCCACATTATCTATAATATGAAGTTTCTCGGTCTTCCAGCGTCATCACAGAACGCTACATGTCCGCCTTTTATTAAGGTGTTTTGCTGTAGCTTCTTTCCGTTCAGTCTGATCATTGTAACACGAGCAAGGCGCAAATTTCATACTTACTTCCCTTGGCTTTTAAATCTCTTTAGTATTTTTTACAGGTGGACAGGAACCAAATTAAAAATTGCCGTATTCGGTTCCTCGAGTAAACGCAAGTACCCAAACACAATACCTGCAACAATCGTACAGGCGTAAACAGGGAGTACTACTTGCAAACGCATAAAAATAAAAACCAAACCATTTGTAAATACGAGTAGTCGCTACCGGACAAACGCAAGGACGTACTGACGCCTGATGACGGGAGGTTTCCTTCACACATCGTGGCATCAAAACAGTTGGGGCAGAACAAATGTTGCAGTGAATCATGGACATACTCAGCCGTCACCAGAAGAATCTGTTCCAGGAACAGGTGTAACAGGCAAGAAGCACTCCATGAAGGACGGATATTTTTATATCAACACCGGTGCATTTATTTTACTAACATGTCTTTCGCATGCACCTACTGTAACATGGTTGTACAAAATCTCAAAGCGATCAATACATTTGATAGTGTATTCTGAAGATTGTTTAAAGAACTGCATATTTCTAGAGAGCTTCCTTCCTTGTCTTCTTTAACCCTATCTGGGGCATGGATCATCAACAAGAGCTCTCCATTTATTTCTGTCCTGGGTTGTTTCTTCTGTCCGTCTTCAGGTGTAGTCTTTTTTTTTTTTTAAAATCTCTGCTTCCAGACTTAGTCGCCAGGTGTTTCTATGTCCTCCTTGTTTCCTTCTTCTCTGGGGATTCCGGGTGAGATCTTGTTTGATTGTGTTTGTGCTAGGTTTTCGAAGTGTGTGTCCTATCCGTCTCCATCGTCTTTTCTTCATCATTTCATTCACTGTTCGTTTTTTGCCTTAGCTCTTTATTACTAATGGTGTCTGGCCATCTAATCTGAAGGATTTTCCTTACGCAGGTGTTTATAATATTGCTTGTTTGTTTTGCTATTTATATAGTAATGGATTTATGGCCGTTCTGAAGTATACTGCCATTAAAATTGGGGTGGGGTGGGGTGGGGGGGGGGGTTGTGATATTTACTGTTCTTTCGTAATTGTTGAGAAGTTCGAATTTTTATAGACTGAAAATTATTTGAATTGATTACTACTGTCTTATATTGCTGACCATTATAATTCTGCCACTTCAATCAATGATATTGCAGGATCTTGAGTGATGGCGACAGACACCTTTTAAATCTATGAATGCATTAATAAATCTTTTTTTTTTTTTTGGGGGGGGGCGGGGTAGTTCGACATTACAGAAGTTTTGAACGTAACTCAACGTTTTGCTGTATGTATTGTCGCGAGACTGAACTCTTAATACACAGTCATAAGAAAACTTCATATGGTTCGTTCTTGAGTCTTCTTCTTCTTCTTCGTTCACTTCTACCACCAAGATCGCCCCGTGATCCTACTGAATATACTCCTGTGGTCATTGATTAGTCATGTGGTCCCCAAGAGGGCCACAAGAGATCCCCGAGAGGACCCCATGAGGTTCAGAGTATCGCGGGGCTTGGGCCTGTATTCTCAGTGGGTGGCAGAAGCGGGATTGCATGGCACTGCTTTTCGTTGCATCAGTTTAATCTAGAGTTGGACTTTCTCACTGAAAAACCTCGACGTGTTTTGGATATTAGTATATCCCCGCCAGGTGAGAGGTGGCAGCCCACCCAACCCAGAATTGAACTTTCTCACTGGAAAACCTCGGCGTGTTTTGGATATCAATATACCCCCCCCCCCCAGGTGAGAGCTGGTTGCTCATCTAGTCCAGCGTTGGACTTTCTCACCGGAAAACCTCCGCAGTATTTGGATACGCATACATCCCCGTCGAGTGAGAGGTGGTTGCCTATCTAGACTGCACTAGCCAGTGCCTCCGACTTCAGCGTTTTGCGGTCGTGGCCGCTACCTTTCCTAGTTGTGACCATGACGGAGCTTTTGTCCAGGAGGACGAATCCTCGCCACTAGTAGGTTTCACTCCTGGGTTAAGCTGGTTTAGGCGTATTATCCCAGTATGGGTGCATATAGGACGTGACCGACCTCTATAGCGGAGGTACCGTGACATTAGTAGTCATCAAGTTTCACCCCTGGGTTAAGCCGGTTTAGGCATATTTCACCAGTATCGGTGCTTATCGGACTATAAGAGCAGAGCAGAAGTGCCGTGGTATGAGTAGCTCTTGTCGCGAGACTACTGGACATACCGATTAATCTTCACTTTATCCTTCCCATCACCTTTTCACAGCGGCGCCGCTCGGCAACCCTAATAGCATTTTCTTCATTGGCCAGGAGGAGTTTCACCCCACGCGCGGCAGACGCAGAATCTCGCCAGCAGCGTGTTCTTGAGAAAAATTATAGATCACTTTCTCTAGACTAAACTGGTGCAACGAAAACCACAGTGTCAAGCAATGCCGCTTCCGTAACCCACCGAGAATATAGGCCAAAGCCCCACGATGCTCTGAGTCTCCATCCTAAATGAGACTATCGTGAGAACCACAGGAGTAAATTCAGCAGGATCACGGGGCGATCTTGGTGGTAGAAGAGAATAAAGAAGAAGACTTTTAATACTCATCAAACGAAGTTCACATGTATCACATTAAGGCAATTCCAAAAGGCATTGTGCACAGAGTCCCAAAAATATCAGATCTACACCTCACCTGCAGTACTAATATTCACTTCCTAACTTTAAGCATTTATTTTGTCCGACCTAAACTACCTCTCGTCCTAAAAACTCCGTTTACCTCCCCTCTTCCGACCTGCCTCTCTGTGTGTCCTCTCTCTCTCTCTGGAATAGAGTGAAAGATGTATGATAAAGGGCAGAATGTCAGACGGGCCTGCGTGCCCAATTCTTAACCCTTTTGAAATAAAGATCAATCAATCAATCAATCAATCTCTCTCTCTCTCTCCGCGACCCATATCTGATATGCTAGTGTCTTACAAAAAACTCCAGAACAACACGGTATAGAAATCAAGAACCCTTTCGAGATACTGATGGCTGTACAGGAGGAGATGACACAAGATGAATTCGCTATGCAGGCCAGAGATATCTTAATAACAGCAGCTTAATATATGGTTCCAGTAAGAAAACACAAAAGAATGAATGGTTTACAACAGGCACACTAGAACAAATAAACAAGGTAGAGAAATGAAGACACAATGGAAAGTGACAAACAACAACAAAGAGGAATATAAACCTTTAACAAAAGAAGTACAAAGAAACATAAGAAAAGATAAAAACAATACATACAATACTGTTGTGAAAGAATAGAAGAACATCAGAAGTGTTGAAGAGATAGTGAAATGTTTAAAGAAATGAAGACATTGACGAGAAATGTCAAACCTAAGCTAAATGTAATTTGTGACGAGATGGGGAATACCTTGATAGAAACAGGAAATTCTAGAAAGATGGAAGGAATATTGCGGGGGAATGTATGAAACAACCGACTGTGGAAGCAGAAATCAACAGTGTGAATTATTATTGGAGGAGAAAGAAACTGAACCAACAATTGAAGACGTTTTATGGGCAATAAAGAATCTGAAAAATGGTAAATCACCAGGATGTGATGAGATATCAGCTGAACTTATTAAAGCAGGAGGAAATGAATGCGCTACAATATATCATGCGCTATGTAAAAAGATGTGGCATTCAATTACTTGGGCAAAAGAATGGAAAAGAACTATATTCATAACACTGCCAAAAAAAGAGTGACTGGAAATTATGCACAAACTATAGAACCGTTGCCCTGATTAGTCATGGCAGTAAAATTCTGTTAAAAATCATGAGGGGTAGACTTCGTAAGAAAATAGAAGTAGTAGTCAATATGGTCCAAGCTGGTTTTAGACAAGGAAGAGAACTGCAGAGAATTTCATGTGAATCTATATTTATCTTTTATAGACTACTCAAAGGCATATTTGATTGTGTACAACACCAGAAACTTTGGGAAATAAGCGTCCATGGTAAACAAAGTTGGTATGAAGATTGTCTTATAGATAGTTCTTTTGGTTTCTAGTGAGACAAATTAAGATTATTCAATTCAAATGTAATATCTATCCTCATTATGTATATGAAGCTGGAAAACAACTAAAGAAATAGACAAGAAATTAGACTCTTTTAAAAACAAATGCATAAGGAAACTACTCAGTATAAAATGGAACGAATTCAAGAACAGCGTAGCGATAAGGCAGATGAGCGAACAACAACATATCTCATGGATGATCAGAAAAAAGAGATGGACATAGGTCGGTCATGCGATGAGAAGAAACAACCAGAGAATTCCCGAATAAGCTATCAAGTGGAACACAACAGGCCGAAGAAAGAGGTTGACCACGTGAAACTCTGAAGAGGACATTGTTAAGAGAAGCCAGTTTAGTGAACATAAAATCCCTTGATAGGTTGAAAAGCTCGCCGAAAACAGGAAAACTTGGCGAACTACCATTCGAGCCCTATGTGACGTTTAAGGTACGAGAAGGATGTAAGATATTTGTGCCCTCTGTGGTAGCAGCCTGTCCTAGCATCAAGCGCGTCCGTCGGGTGGCGGAACAGCCTGTAAATAGAGGTTAAGTGCGAATATGCAGCCGAGGACGAAAACAGGTGGTGTCCCTAGAGAAGCGAAGCGGGTTAGGTGGTTGGGCATATTACCCTATAAAATACATCAAAAGCTCAGTGACGGGGTCATCTGCGAGTGAGGAGCGTGTTAACTCTCTCCCCTTGTTACCCGCGGGAAAGCTTTCTGAGGAAACCGTACGCAAGTCTGCAGAAAGGAAGGGGAAACTATTCCCGTTCTTATCTTGTGCAAGAATGTGTGCTATCTCCAGACCTGTTCTCTTTATACAGAGAAAATATGGTATGTATAAGAACTAGCCGGAATTTCAGTAAGAAGATATACTCTGGACAACCTGAGATACGCAGGTCACATCATTTTAATAGTAACGAATGAAAAAAGAACTGTAGGAGGTGATAAATATGGTTGTTATAGAAAGTGAAAAAAAAAGGGGGGGCAGGCTGGATAAGAAGAGACCGGGAATCATGGTCATCTCTAAAGAAAAAAAAAACTGATTCTGAATTGTAAAGTTACAGTCAACAATACAACGTTGCAGCAGGTAGAAAAATCCAAATACACAGGGACATTAATAACTTCAGACGGAAGATGTGAAAGGGAGATAAAGAGCACAATAACACAGGCTAAAATAATATCTCAAAGGATGAAAAATATTAGATGTAATCAACCGCTAACACTGAAAGTAAGAAGAGCGCTCTGATGCTGTATTGAATCAATCTTGTTTTATGGATGTGAAACATGAACTGTCACCAGAGACAGCGCCGCGGAAATGTGGTTCCTTAGAAGAATGCTACAGACACCATGAACAGAGAGGAGATCTAACGAAGAGGCAGAAGAAGAGAGACAAGCAATAACAAACTTCAGGAAGAGACAATCCAAATTCGTAGGCCATGTCATGGGAGCAGGTGGATTGAGCAGGTATGACAGAAGGCAAAAGAGACTGACAGAGAAATGAAAAAAGCATGACCCCAAAACGCCTGTTGGCACTGGACAGACCTTTGTGGCCACTTCCTGCGTCAAGATTCTGCTACAGCGAACATAGAAAATCATGCGACAAAGAATCCGCTGAAACTTCCTGTCTGAAAGTCGTTTCTCAACAAAAAAGATAAGAGATAATGTACTGTTACTGTATTTTTCTTCAGCATTAATATACGGTAGTACAGAGTAACATTTTATGCAGTAGTACAGAGTGGGGTCTGGAAACTGAAAAATGAAAGTAGTAATTTTATTTTCGCGCGTGTGGTGCCGTGCAGTTTACAGGAAATAATACCCCTCCCCCAAACGTTTCAATGCTACGGAACCACCCTGTAACTCTTGCCATCAGTAAGACACAACTTCCTTTCTCATCTTCTATCTCCTTGCGACTGCAAGCTGATGTTCTTCGCAGCCAGTGCTGAGGAGGTGTTGAGGCGCAGCGTCGTGTCGGCCTGAGGGCGGGGTATGGCAGCCATTTTTTCGGTACCTCAGTGCATTTAGAAAGCAGCACCGCCCTCAGTTACGACCCACCTATCACAAGTCTCCATTTAAATACTCTCTACACTCTATCATGTGCATTTCTGACACACAGAGTCGGACAAGATACATCTTCTTACAAGTGCTGTAATCATTTTATTTTTCTTTTTAATACACAATTCATGTGAATTTATATTTTACCTTCTCTCTGTTTCTTCGTCTTGTATGTTTTTGTATGATTAAGGCTCACGCCGAAACGTCACAACTGTTTACTCGTTAAGTAATAAAGCTGTTCCTACCTCCCCCCCCCCCCCCCCCCAGTTTACACATTTTGGTATCACAGCTTTACTGAAGTGGCTCCGTGCATAGTTATATACGCATACACTAATTATTGTGTGTTACAGCCTGCTTCTGGACTGTCTTCTAAGACACAATGCCATTAAAAATATTCTAAACAGCTATTATATGAATGACATTTGTGTTTTAGTAATTATCTTTTCACATTCATGTGAATGTTGAGTACTGAAAAAAAAGTGACTGCATACATGGACAGAAACAGCCAAATATCTTGAGATGTACAGAACAGAGTCAGTTGATATGAATCATTAGATTTATAAAACACTAAAAAGTTTGCTGGAAGTATGAATGTTAATGTGATGTTACAGCTGAAATTTGGTACGGAATGTAAAAGAATTTCTTATACGTAGCACTGAGCACAAGTGTTGCGGGGATAGTAACTACAAATTACTAGTTTTGTTCTCCTCCTACTGAATCTGACAAAGATATAAATTTAACGCCGGTGTTGGGCAATCCAAGAAAGTTGTATGTTTGAGTATTCAAGATGTTACTGTTAAATTTTCTTTCCAATGTGAATATTCAAACCGCCCCCCCCCCCCCCCCAATTTTACTACACATGAACTCTAATTGAACATTCAGTATATCTCTACAAAAAATCAAACGGGTTAAACAAAAATAGTTTCCCGGCACTAAAACAACCGAATTTCTCTCTCTCTCCCCCCCCCCCCTCACGAACATGTGATCGGTGGCAGGACACTTGTCTTAGAGGCCAGAAATGCTGGTGAATTTGTGACCTGGTAGTAGTGACAACAATAGGAAAACAAATTTTAGTTGGACAGATTTTACTGTCAAATTTTTAAAAAAAATGTGACCATATCCACGTTATATTGTCCTCCAGTATTAATTAGAAAGTAACTACTGTATGTAAGGCAGCTAGGGTGAGCAGACTGATTGCGAGATATATCATGTGGGCAACATTTTATGGCATGTTTACAACGTGTGGAACCAAAGATAAAGGTAGTCCTCTCATGCCAAGAAAGGCACCTAGGAGGTATGGTGCTAGTGCCCATATTGTTTGACATGGTAGCACACTATGGATGGTATGGTCAGCATAATGCCTTTCTTTACACATCTCTAGAATGGACAAACAGCTGGGTTAATGAGGTGATCTGGTCAGACTCGAACCTTGATCTTCGCCATGAGACACTGTTTCAGCACTTCCTTACTCAAGTGCCCAGGACCAAAAGTAAAAAATTTACAGGTTGAAAAAAAAAATGAAAGGTAGTCCTTCCTGAGTAGATTGGAAGTTGATCCTGAAGGAAATACTGTTTCAGTGTCAGAAATCCTGAAAAAAAAATGTGGAATACATTTGAAAATTGAGGAGGGGGGGGGGGGATTTAAAACTATGGAATCTATTGCCAACAAGCCTTCTGTAAATGAAGACATCTGAAATTTGAGACACCGTCAATTTTCATGTCAGTTCAGAGGGAGAAGTGCTGAAACTAATTCCTGCAAGACTGGGGTATACTGTTCAAAAAGAGAAACCCACAAATACGATGTTGCAACTGCTGATCAGACAAGGGCAAACTGCCTGAAATGTTCACTTGGATATCAACTTCACGTGCTGACCTGAATTGTACTCAGCAGATGATTCATGAGCACAGAAAAGCGACACTAGTCAAAACAGCATTTTTGACAATAACTCATGACAGGTTCACGAGAATCCCGTGAAACTTACTCACTGGCCATGTTATTGAATGCCTATAAAAGATTGACACTCCTCGAATCAATGCATTTGAAAATTCAATGCGCAAGTATGGCTCATCTCACTACAGAACTGCTCATAATCATTGGACGTTTACAGATTGGACTAGTCACGAAGTGTAGTGACCAGACAATTTAATGTGGTTAGAAGCACCATTAGTCGCCCTTTGAGACGATTCGAAGAAACTGGCTCAGTTGCAGACCGGGTGCACAGTGGAAGACCCATAGTCACAACTCCTGCTGAAGACCGCTTCATACGGCTGCGTCACCTCAGGAATCGATTTGCATCTGCGTCCTCAATAGACCAGTCAATGACAGCAGCTCGTCGAATTTCAGATAAATCGGTCAGGAACCTTCTGTACGACGCTGGTCTTTGGACTAGAATACCCTACTGAGGTCCTGTTCTTACGGACCTGCATCGCCAGAACCGACTGCAATAGGCGAACCAGCATCGAAAATGGACTGTTGCGAATGACTGGAGAATGGTTTGCTTTAGTGGCTAATCATTCTTTCTGCTAAAGCGACACGATAGATGGAGAAGATTTTACCGCAGTCCATAAGCGCTACGCACAGAACTGAGTAGATGAGGCTCCTCCACATGGTGGTGGAGGTGTACTGGTGTGGGGGACGATCAACTTCATGGGAAGAAGTGACCTGGTGCAATTCGTCCTCACGTCCTTCCACTTTTGGCTGCACCAAGGTAGATTTTTCAGCCTGATAACGCTCGACCTTAAGTGGCACAACTCACCACCCAGTTCCTCGCTGACAACGTGAAGACCATTTCTTGGCCATCCATGTCATCAGACATGAACCCAATTATGGGGTAACTCAATAGACAAGTCCGCCAAAGAGACGTGGGCCCAACCAATCTCCGACAGTTGCCTCATGCACTGCAGGAAGAGTTGGGCAGCCATCCCACAACAGATCCAACGACTAATCGGATCCATGTCAAGGAGATGTTCTCTGATACAGGCCAGAGGAGGCCACAAACCTTAGTGAAAGGGAGGCCTTAGTTCAAAGAATAAGAGTACAAACCAAATTTAATGAACGAATTTAATGAATGAATTTTCATTGTTAAAGTCTCCTCATGCCGTGATTGAAATATTAATTCCGTAAATTAAACATTTTGATACAAGTTTGAAATTTAGTGTCCATTACGACTACAGTAGTGCTGCGTTTATTTATTTTTAACATTTTATATATATTATCTTATATCCTTCCCGTGCCGTTAAACGTCACATAGGGCTCGCAAAGTAGTTCGCCAATTTTTCCTGTCTTCAGCGTGTCTTTCAACCTCATCAAAGGATTTTATGCCTGTTAACTCGGCCTCTCTTAATAATGTCCTCTTCAGAGTTTCACGCGGTCTGCCCCTTTTTCTTTGGCCTGTTGTGTTCCACTTGATAGCTTGTTTTGGAATTCTCTGATCATTTCTTCTCATCAAGTGACCAACATATGTCCATCTCCTTTTCCTGATCACCCATGAAACTGGTTGTTGTTCAGTCATCTGTCTTATTTCTGCATTGTTCTTGAATTCATTCCACTTGATGCCGAGTATTTTCCTTAGGCATTTGTTTTCAAAAGAGTCTAATTTCTTTTCTATTTCTTTAGTTTAGATATAGCATGCGTTTTTTTTTTGGGGGGGGGGGGGGGGTGGAAAGAGAGCTTAGTCTTTTCATCACTACAGACTTCAAATCTTGTGCACGTCAGCTAATCTAGGATGATCTCAGTTGAATATTTGAAATCTACAGATGAAGCATACAGAGAACTCCGACACTTGAAATATGTGATGCTCTGTGATGAAAACTCTGTTAACAGAGAAGGAAATGGTCAGCAGAAACATTCACTGGTTCTCACACAGTAAGGAACACGGAGTGGACAGAAGTGTTGTAGCGGTGCTGGTGTACGGGAAACATGTCATTAGACATATCCTTACTCGAGAAACAGTAGAAAGTGACAAGTATATTACCTTGTATACTGAACTGGTACTAGAACTTAATTTAGCTGGCGATTACCAAAATACTCGTAGTTAACACAAGATGGAGCTCGTTCACATTCAGTAATTGGAGTGTGTTACTGGCTGTTAGGCATAATTACCTAATATCATGCAGGGTCCTGCAGTTTGGGGATTCTTGAAGGTGTAGAATTATGCCATGAAGGGGAAAAAAGAGGACTACAGAAACTTGTGCTGTTGTTGATGGTTTTATATAGATATATTGTTAGTTTCAGACTCTTCTGACATTTATTTTTCACTTCCCCATTATGCAAAAGATGACAAATTGTGTGTGTGGAAAGAGAAATATTAAATCTTTTGAGAAAAGGACCACCTTAATCATTTTGTCAGCCAGGTTTACATTTACTGATAGCAGGATAAGATGAGGAAAAACTGGAAGAAGTGGAGAGTTTTGAATATCTTGGATCACTACTAACTAATAATGGAGATACAATGAGGGAAATTAAAAGGAGGACATCTATTGCTCTTCAGAAAGTAAAACAAATGAAGAATCTGTGGAGAGGAGCAGACAGAACCACAAAAATAAGATTTTTAAGGGCATGCATCTTTCCCATCGCAACATATGCCTGTGAGACCTGGACACTTAACAAAACAGCTGAGAAGCACATAAATGCCTTTGAATGTAAATGCTATAGAAGAGTTCTCCAAATATCGTGGACACAAAAAAGAACAAATATATCTATACTACAAGAGCTTAATATTGAAGAAGGCTGGCTAGTAAAGAGGATTAAAGAGAGAAAACTTAAATATTTTGGCCACATTAAACGTCATGATAATTTAGAGAAGACCGTATTGGAAGGATACATAATGGGAAAAAGAAAAAGAGGAAGACCGAAACGAAGATGGCTGCAAGACATCGTTGATGATCTGGAAATGGATGCAGCAGCAGCAGGCCATCTTGCTCACAACCGAGAGGCCTACAGGAGTGCTGTTTGGGAGGCAAAGTTCCGCAAGGGACATGCAAAGGAATGAATGAGGATAAGATTTAGGCTTTATTTCAGTCCTACTTCTCCTCTTCAAAACTGCACATGCTAGCCAAGTTCTAAGTCAGCCTCAATTACTTGGTGTCTGTCGTTCTCCCCATTCTCCAGTGGAGGCTGTATAGTGAGGGGGATTACTGCCCTATTTCCTTTCACTTGCCAACACACTAGATGGTTAGCCTTATCACACTTCTTCACCTTTTCCCACACCACCATTCCAGGGATCCTGGAATTCCTGCAATCCAAAGTTCCAGCACTGCATAGTGTCCAACCGTTTTCCATAGCAATTCCAGTGCATATTCTCTTACTCGCCATGTATTCCAGATTTAGATCCAAGATTACTTCCTCTTGGATTATCTGAAGGACAAAGTGTTCAGTAGAGATTCTTGAAATCTGACTGAAGTCGGACAGTCATGTGCAACTCACAAGAGTTATGCTCGTCTGTACTGTACCGAACTTTGTATTACAATCTCTTATCAGTCCAAGGAACCCACGGGGTTCATACTGACCATGTCATCCACAAAGCTACACATATGTGAAATTCTAATCCTTGAATCTTCTTCTTCTTCGTTCACTTCTACCATCAAGATCGCCCTGTGATCATTCTAAATTTACTCATGTGGTTCTCGCGATAGTCTCATTTAGGATGGAGGGTCAGAGCATCGTGGGCATTGGGCTTATATTCTCGGTGGGTCACAGAAGCGGCATTGCGTGACACTGTGGTTTTCGTCGCACCAGTTTAGTCTAGAGCTAGACTTTCTCACTGGAAAACCTCGATGTGTTTTGGATATCAGTATATCCCCGCCGGGTTAGAGGTAGTTGTCATCCAGTCCAGAGTTGGACTTTCTCATCGGAAAACCTCAGCATGATTTGGATATAAATATATCTCCGTCGGGTGAGAAGTGGTTGCCTATCTGACTACACTGGTCCAGTGTGTCGCCGACTTCAGTATTTTGTGGTCGTGGCCGCTACCCTTCTTGGTGGTGACCAGGACGGAGCTTTTGTCGAGGACGATGAATCCTCGCCACTAGTGAGTTTCACCCCTGGGTTAAGCTGGTTTAGGCGTATTTTCCCAGTATGGGTGTATATAGGACGTGACCGACCTCTAGAGCGGAGGTACCGTGATATGCCTAGCCATCATATTTCACCCCTGGGTTAAGCCGGTTTAGACATATTGCCCCAGTTTGGGTGTTTATAAGACGTGATCGGCCTCTAAAGCAGAGGTGCCGTGGTATGAGTAGCCCTCACCGCGAGTCTACTGACCATACCGATTAGCTTCACTTAATCCTTTCCATCACCTTTTTCCACAGCGGCGCCGCGCGGCAACCCTAATTGCATTTTTCTTCATTGGCCGAGAGGAGTTTCACCCCACGCACGGCAGCTGAAGAATCCTGCCAGCATTGGGTTTGAAATAGTTTTTCTTCTCCTAGATGAGCTACCAACCAAGACTAACGGGTGTTATCTACCCGAAGCGTCTGGTTTTCAGGCGCCAGATATTCGCCTTCATCCTTTCTCCAGTCAGTTTAAACAGTTCCTCCACGAGAAGGCCAGAAGCTGGTTTTGGACTGTCAGAGGCTATTTTGAAACGCACGCCATGGAGACATTTAATTGGAGTGGAGAGCGTAACCCCCACCCCACCTACGGCTATTAGTCTTTAGAACTGGTTACCATGACAATTTTCATATATAAATTTAGTTTTGCCAATGTACAGTTAAGCTGAAATTGACTGAATAGCAAAAAAAAAAAAAAAAAAGGAAATCAATTTAACATTCATACTTGTTCTGACAAATGAACAGAATATGAAATGTGTGACAGCTAATCAACCTAAATATGGTGAAAGAAATTATGGTTTTTTGAAAATCTGAACAACTGCTTTCATATCAGGTTCAGTATTTCATATTTTTAATCTCACATCTAGATCAGCATCAAGCGAGTCCTGTTACTGTTCATCATGTAACAAGTTGAAAATGTTTGTTCACTTAGATATGTGGAACTTGGATATGTGGAACAAAATGGAACGAGATGGTTCAATGCTTTTTCAACAACCTTAGGAGGAAAAAAAAAAAACCTTCACCCAGAATTGGTCCAGTCTGTACTTTTAACAATTATTTTCAATGAACCATCAAGAGATATATCAACTTCATCTTGCTCTTCCACAGAGTCTAGTTACCTGTACAGTATCACCACATGAAAAAGGATTCTTTATCCACGATATCTGCCACCAAAGATGCAAATTTGCACACATCAGAAAAACAAACACTCTTTCCCCTCCACACAAGATTTGCTGTTAAACATTTCACATTAAAAAAAAAAAACCTTCAGTTTTTGTCATGGGCCCCTTGGGAGGCGGGGAGCCACTGTAGTAAGCTCACAGCTTCTGGCCTCTCACCCTGCTCCTCTAGTCGGGCACATCAAAAGAAGGGCCACAGAGCTGAACAAGTAGCTTGGAAGGTATCATATCACCCACAGAACACCATCATTGTTCTGTACAAGCTCTGGTTATTTTTTTCTTTAAAGAGACATTACTGAGCTATACAGGTAAAGCAGATGCAAATCTTTAAAAAAAAAAAAGTTATCTGTAGCGACTCTGATGAAAGTGTGTGTGAGCAAATACAAAGAAATAACTGTTTAAATAATAAAGAAATACTGCAACAAAACCTGCACACTTAGTGGTTGAAGAGTTTTTAACATCTGATTACTGGAGATGACAGATGGCAAAGTAACAAAAACCCAACTGAAAAAAAAAAGCTTATAAAAATGTTTATTAAATTTTAAAAAGTAACAAAATACATCTTTGACATAATGCAACTGTTACTGAAACATGAACTAATCTCACTCACTGTGATAGGACAAAAATGATGTGGATTTCTGATGGATAGGATGGGAAAGAAACTAGTCAGCTCTCAAAAGTTCATGGCATTTCCATAGACAAATTGTTATGAATACTATTATGTTCATAATTATTTTTTTAAAATACAAATAATACTCTTCTTTGTACACACCATTAGCTCCTTTCTTAACAAATTTTCAACTCATGTCACTTGACTAATGTGAAATTAGGGAACAATAATTTCCAAATCTTCAAACCACTTAACCAGGCTAATAGGGAAATTAACAATGTCAGGAACTCATCAGCAAAATGATCTTTTCTTTGGAAAAATTCGTAGATGTCAAAATCTTGAATGTTAAGTCTTTATTGACCTTTTTTATTTATTTTTTTTTTTCTGCCTTGAATGTTTCAGTTTTTACTCTGTTCTTTAACTTCTATCTTCTCATTTCATGTCCAAGAAATTTTATTTTTTATTTTTTTCCCCCAAATAATTTCAAGTTGTCGTCATTCTGAAATGTATTTCAGGATCTGTTTTTCCATCTATTACTCTTATAACAAAAGATAAGGATGTGAGAACTAAGAACATGATCTGGAAGCAGAGAGCAGCAGTAAGTGTGAACAATGACATAGGTCAGTATCAGGATATAAAACCAAGCATGACACAAGAATGTGTCACTTGATCTATCCTAATTATATAGTGAAAACATCATGGAAGGCATAACAAAAATTTGAAAGGAATAAAAATAGAAAGACACAAAAACAACCTGAGATGTGCAGATGACACCATTCCAGTAGCAGAAAGTGAAAAGCAAGTTGCAGAAATTAGTGAACAAGATTACTGAATTGGAAATAACAAAATTTTTTTTATTCCTGCGGTAATATTTTAAACACCACAGAATTTACAAATATAATTACAAGATAGAAAAAAAAACCATCCACAAGGTCTTTTACATTGTCAATATCATGTGTCATGGGTTACATGTTGACTCCCCAAAAGCTTTTTTCTTCTTCTATCACTCTTCTTCACATCAAATGTCCCATATATGTTGAGTGTCCTATTCCTATGTGATCATTTGCCAGCAGCAACTTTTTACTTATTCACTGGTTGGAACCAAATGCAGTACTCATGACAGTATCAACATATACCATCTTTACTTAAGGATATGATTGACAAGGGTCTTTTTTTTTTTTTAAAATACAACATTTTGACCAGGCATACTCTATTTATATTCTCTGCAGTGCACTTTCAAACCTGAAGTTTCTTTTGCGTTCCTTGTGTCATATGCCATGTAATCAATGAGAAGTATTACTATTAGCTGTGTGTGATTTCATCAAATGCAGATTTTCAGTGCAGGTGATGGAGATCTGTCTGAAGGCCTCGACATTCATGCAGTTTTTTTGACAGGTTCTCACAACTGCATGCAATGTCCCACAAAAATAACAATTTCAAAATAGGTGCTACTTACACTCAATTACATCAAAATACTCTCCACAATTCTGAACTATAACATCTTCACAAATACTTCTGTCTGGCAAGTCAATCATGTGAATGTCATGAGCCCTTACTAACTGTGAAAGTTCACCAGGATGCAGCTTGAAAAGGTCTGTTAGAAAAACTTTCGGATCAATTTCAACAAGTCTGGGTCTCAGGTCCGACAGACTTCGTTCTTTCTTTTGATCAATCACATCCAAGTCATCAACATTGTGTGCACTCTTCATGTGGTTCCGCATCCTCTGCTTGGTGTGATCATCATGCTCACACAAGGCGCATTTAAATCTTTCTGTCATGTGTTTCCCAACACACTTCACTAAGTCGCTGCTATTCTTGGCAACATAACCACAGCTGAGGTACACAAAAACTGCACCAGGCTTAAGGAGGGTGGTGTACTTGAAGGATGGGTGCTTGGCTAGGTGAAGTCTATACAGAAACTCACTGCTAAGAACATCATTACAATGACTACAATGATAACGAAGAGAAGTTGATGATGTTGTGCTATGGAGTAATGTGGAACCCGATGCTGCTGAGGAAATAAAAATCAATAAAGATGGTGATGGAAAACTTAGCTACACAATTAAAAAGTGCAGACAATAAAATTCAGAATCTGTTGTCAATGTTCATCCAAAAACCTACTTCACTGTTCAAACTTTGTACAAAATGAATGAACAAGACTTGTCACATTTTAGACAATTTTTTAACAAATGACAGTGCCTCAAATTGTCACTTTTTTTTTGACTGGATGTAGGAGAGAGAGATGGAAGCATAAAGCATGACACAAGAGAGAGTGAGTTGAGAAAGAGAGAGATGGAAGCACAAAGAATGACACAAAAAAGTATATACAAGATAAAACTTCTTCAGTGGAAGAGAGTATGCAAATGTGGGAGTATGACTGGTAGAGAAAATTTATTAAGGACAGCATATCCAGATTGGTAGAGAAAATTTATCAAGGACAGCATAAACAGACTGATAGAGAAAATTTATTAAGGACAGCATATCCAGATTGGTAGAGAAAATTTATTATGGACAGCATATCCAGATTGGTAGAGAAAATTTATTATGGACAGCATATCCAGATTGGTAGAGAAAATTTATTATGGACAGCATATCCAGATTGGTAGAGAAAATTTATTATGGACAGCATATCCAGATTGGTAGAGAAAATTTATTAAGGACAGCACAATTATTTTCACATTATGCATATACTCAGTTAAATATACCTTTAGTTTTTGATGTAGTGACGCCTGATGTAAATTCTCTGGTAGTAACTGAAGACATTTTATAACTGGAAGAAAAAAAAAAAAGCCAGTATTGATAAAATATTCTAGAATCCCCTGCATTAATGACAGCATTAAACCTTGCACAAAACCGCAACATGCCAATGTATGTCTTGATTCTCCTCAGGTAAAACGAGTGACATTCTTTCATCTTTAGAAAGATGCATTAATTCTGGCCAATTCAGAGTTTTACCCTCAATTTTCTGACATGTAGTATATGCTCGGTCCATTAGATTCTTCACTGTTATAGCAACTGACTCCAGAGCCACCCATGGCCGAGCCACTGATGACATGACACACACCCTAATGAAACACTAGGAAAAGGATCAAATATATTTACTGCATGTCAGCGTAACTCTAATTCAATTTGGTAAATTCATCCACCCTGTGAGCATCATGTTCACTTAAAAAAAAAAAAATATATATATATATATAAATACTGAGCAAATCTAATAAGTAGTAAATTCACATAAATTCACACACAGGTAACTATCAGTTTACAAAGACTCACATTAAATCAGAGTCAGGCCACCCAATTTACTCACACACCTCATCAATTAGGGAAGTGTATGCTTATAGAATCTAAAACAATGCTTTGTTCATTTGTTGTAACTCCTGCAATTTTAAATGATTAGATTTTTCTCTTTCAAATTACTGTTTCAATTTCTGTCTGTATATTGAAACTGTAAAGTATTTGGTGTGTAAACACAACATGTAAACAAAAGTTGCAAAGGTCAATACACTGGGGCAACCACACCCACCCCCCCACCCCACCCAAGGTTTGTTATTTCCCATCATTCTGTATTTGCAAGTCGCAGCTAAAAAATATATGAAATCTGTTTCTGAGAATCTATAATGGCTGAGTCGTGATTTCCCATTAATTTCTGTTGACACTGATATAAGTTTTCTGGTTTCTGTATGAACGCTGATCCTTGCGAAAACAAAGGATTTCTATACATAATAAATAAATAAATCTGTTTCCATGCCATCAAGGCATAATGGGGACTCAGTACATGAAAGTGTGATGTGGTCAGTACTATGCATGGCTGCATTTACCTTCCCAGAGTTCTCTGGTACCCATTTTTTGACGATGGGTGGACCCAGGGGCCTTTGTGGTGTGTGCCAGAAAGAAATGACACCGCTGGGGCTTGAACCTGCTACCATCAGATTAGTAAACCAAGCGCCTAGTCACTAAGCTAATCAGGGCACTATATCTTTTTTTTTTCCCCCTTTTCTTTGGTTTAGGGGTGGGGTGCTTTGTAGAATATTTTCTATGACCCATTGAACTTTCACAAGACATGATAAAATTAACTGAAATGCCATTATTCTTACCTTTTTTCACTCCTGCGTGGACTGTGTGTCAATAGGTGCTGATCTGTGTGTGTCTTTCTGTCATCTTCTCCATTCAAAACTTTGCCTGCAGCTGAAAATTTAAGGCCAAGTTTTGCATCATGGATACCATCTTTAGCTGGATGACACTCACGGATGTGCTCTTCAATATCATATTGACACATGAAACCTCTTGTGCACAATGTGCATTTGAAAGGGTACTCATCTCTCCCTATTTTATTCTTGTACTTCTGTGCTGCGTTTGCCTGTACCCTTTTCCTGACATCATCATGTTTACCACAGTGCTCAGCAGCTTCAGATGTGAGGCCTTCAATAGTCGTACCTTCCTTCACATAACTTCTCATATCCTCAGGCTCAAAATCTCTATTCTGAATTCCCTCCGAAGCAGTCTTAATTTCAAACTGTCCTGTTGTCCATGTGCCACAGTTTAATTCATTCTGGATTTTTAGAGTTGATTTTGGAGCCATAATTTTCAGAATGTTTGTCTTCAGACTATTTGATGGGGTGTCAAAAGAGATGTTTGTTTCTATGGCATCTGAATGTGCTCTATCTAACTTTTGAAGCTTATCAGGGTAAGCACTGTTTTTGGTGGTGATGACTCCAGCTGGTTGTTCTTTCCCAGTTTTACTTGATTTTTTTCCCTCCAAAGAACAGAATTTGGAATCATTAGTTTCATGTGCTTGTTTTGGTGTGAATAGTTTATTTCTCCGAGTTGTGGATATATTCTTTTCTTTCAAATAATGTGGGTAATGTCTGAGAGATGATGATCCCACATTTTTGTTGAGTACATCATGTGAAATGTCTTCTTCTGGTGACATTTTCCCTGAACATTCAGTATTTCCACATTTTTCATCCTCACTCAGATCTTTACTCACTTCTCTCGGATGAGAATGTGGCTGAACTTTCTTACATTGGCCAGCTTTACGTAGAGACATTTTATCAGCCATGGAAAGTGCTGCAAGAAGTGCCTTTGCTTTCTTTTCAGAATCAGGAGATGGGGACTTCTTATGTGATGTCCCACTAACCATAACAGTGGTGGAGGTACTGAGCTGAGAAGCTCCTCTTCCAAGGTATGAACTATCCACAAAAGCATTTCCCTCAAATAAATTCCTATCTCTCTTGCAGGATATATTATTAGCACTGCTTGACACCGTGGATGAACTGAGAGTGGTGGTTTGGTCTGTAGGCTTATCTTGATGACTATACACAGAGGTTTTCTCCAGAAGAAACTCTTCGGAAACACCTCCTGACTTTTGTTTCTTCAAAGGCAACAATGTCCCTGCTTGTGGAAGCTGTGAAAGGTTACCCTCATGGTATTCATACATTTTCCCAGTTATCTCATCTAGCTTTTCATGACTGACATGCTGCTCTGTCTGCTGGTTATGTGTCTGATGTAAATCAAGACTCCCATCTCTCTCTTCTGTTTTTAACTTACTATCATCTTTATTATCACATTTCATGCCCTTAAGTTTGGGTGGGCGCTCGCCATTTCTCTTTGATTTGATACGAGATGGTGATCTTGTATTCTGCTCATTGTCTTCAGGGGAGGGAATGTTGCAGTCACCAGTACTCTCAAACAATATCTCTAAAGCAATTGTGCCATCATTAATGCGGGGTTCCATTCCTCTGTGTACAAATTTTAAATGATTTTTTAGCTGATAAATAAAAACATACGACGCATTACAGTAGCCACAGCTGTAGTATGGATGCATGCTGTTAATGTGCTGTTTCATGATATCAGTATTCCATGAACTTGTAAAGTCACAATTTAAGTGAACACATCTATAAACACCATGCCTCTCCAATTCTGCACGACTCCCTGGATAATGACTTTGTGGGCTTGAGGCAATTTTATAAGCCTTTGCAGACTTGTCATTAGGATGTTCAGACTTTAAATGCTGCCTTATTTTTTTATACGAATATGATGTGAATGATGTACAAATGGAGCATTTGAAACAAGGTGCTGAATCTTCATTTGGCTTTCTCTTCTCAGCATCATGCATTTCTGCAAATGACTGTACAACACTGTTTGATTTCTGCTTCTTTATCACACTGACTACTGCTGCTTCTGACTTTCTTTTCACAGCTGATGTACTCTGACCTGTAACCTTTAGCTTGGCACCTTCAATGGTCATTTTTGTTTTCTCTTCTCCATGTAAGCTTTTAAATGATTCTTCATGAGTGCTAAACTTGACTTTCTTATCCGGGGTGCTGGTTTCAGACCTTCTGACTTCACTGTCTTGCTTATCCTCTGAATTTCTCTTGCTGCTAATTTCACTGTCCTGATTATCTTCTGAGTTCCTCTTGCTTTTAATTTCACTGTCCTGATTATCTTCTGACTTCCTCTTGCTTTTAATTTCACTGCTCTGACTATTTTCTGAATTTCTCTTGCTTCTAATTTCACTGTCCTTATTATCTTCTGACTTCCTCTTGCTTTTAATTTCACTGCTCTGACTATTTTCTGAATTTCTCTTGCTTCTAACTTCACTGTCCTGATTATCTTCTGACTTCCTCTTGCTTTTAATTTCACTGCTCTGACTATTTTCTGAATTTCTCTTGCTTCTAATTTCACTGTTTTGACTATCTTCTGACGTCCTCTTGCTTCTAATTTCACTGTTCTGATTATCTTCTGAGTTTCTCTTGCTTCTAATTTCATTGTTCTGACTATCTTCTGAATTTCTCTTGCTTCTAATTTCACTGTTCTTACTATCTTCTGAGTTTTTCTTGCTTCTAATTTCGCTGTTCTGACTACCTTCTGAGTTTCTCTTGCTTCTAATTTCACTGTTATGACTATCTTCTGAATATCTCTTGTTTCTAATTTCGCTGTTGATACTATCTTCTGAGTTTTTCTTGCTTTTAATTTCACTATCCTGTCTGATTACTAATTTTCTCTTGCTTTTAATTTCACTGTCCTGATTAATCTCTGCTTTTTTCATGCTTCTGACTTCATTGTCTTGACTATCCTCTGACTGTCTCTTGCTTCTCATTTCAGATTTCTTCTTCATTACTGAATCAGTGATGCTGATACTGGTCTTGCTATGCTGAAGCAGAGTATCACCTTCCAAGTTCTTTGAATGTTTATTTCCTTCTAAATCCATCTCATTACCTGATGGAGGCTGATATCTAAAACACACATCAAGCTGTAGTTCTTGTGTGCTGCTGGACAGTGTACCATTATCAGAGTGTAAACCAGTATTTCTCATGGGGCAAGAGGATTCATCTATGATGACCTTTGAAAGGTCTCGTTTCCTATTCTCTATGTTTTCTTCTGCAACCATGCCATTAATGGAACTGGCTCCAGCAGCTTCTACATTGTTACCAGTATCAGTTTGCTGAGACATGGCCAAACTGTTCCAACTTGCATGATTAGCTTCCAAATGATCATTCAGTTCACTTACATATAATCTGTTGGTGCCAGGACTCTGATGACAATCATGTGAAGCATGTGATTGTTCTATACCCTCCTCACTATTGACATTAGGGGACTTTAAATTTGTCTGACGCATGCCCATATCTTCTTCAAGCCCCGCAGGATTTTCCATATCAGATGACACCCCAGCTGCCTGGGAAATATGTGTTTCACTTTCTACCACAGAAACAATTTCATCTCCAGTGTTGTTAACAAACTCATTGTCATCTCCAAGATTATGGTTTGCTCTGGTCAAAGCTGTATCTCTAAGATGATGGTTGTCACTTGAAGCTGGCTCTGTCTTCTGACAGTTGTCTTGCTCACTTTCAGTAGCACAATTAGTAACACTAAAAGAAATTCCCACTGAAGGACTCTCTCCACCATTTTCTGCCAAAGAAGCAATTTGTCCTAAATGTTCACTTTCCTGATGCCTAAAACTACCACATGTAACACTGTGATTATCTGATGAATCTAGAACTACTGAACTGTCTCCTACCTTAACGTTATGTGCCTCACATTTTCCCAGTTCACTGTGACCTGAGATTAAACGTCTATTTCCTGTCATAAGTTTTGAACTGTCAGTTGTTAAATTTGTATCAGCAGGTGTTGCCAAGACAGACTGAGAGTTGGTTGTAAGTGAACACTCATCTATTCCTGTCACAGCGGAGTTTGCCTGATCTAGCACATAACTGTTATTGATATGATTGTCATTACTTAGGTTATTGTTGGACAGGTTGTTGTTGTCATACATAATCTGGCCTGGATGTAACAAACTGCTGTCTGGATTTTTATCGCTTGTTTCTAAATCACTTCTGTGGTCATGGAAACTAACTTCTTTCCCATCCCTATCTTGGGACTCTGCTATAGCTGAGATGACACTATTGCTTTCACATGAAACCAGCTCTGATGCCCCTGTTTTATCAGGTTCATCAGTGGTGAAGGATGAAACATCTGCGACAGTCTCTCTCAAGCTTACAGCATTTTCATGACTAGAAACTGATAGTGATTTAACAGAAGAGCACTCGGCATTCTGCGCCTGTATGACAGATTCAGCATGATCAACAGCATCATCTTCACTTGACAGCTCCACAGAAAGATCATTCTGGCACAATTTACCTGAACTGTCATTAAAAGGCATCTGCTTCCGAGCCTCGTGAAGAGCTGAAGCACCCTGATGCATCATATTTTGATATAAATCATTACTTGATACTGGTGTATCATGCACTTCGTCAGTCCTGGGTTGTACTTGAGTCAGCATAACACTTTCATTGCTTATGTTTGTCGATTGTGAATTACTTTCAAGTATCTCACTTACAGTGTCACTTACGATGTTTGCTGTAACCAGAGGGGAAAAGGAAACCTCTCTGGCAATTGCAGTTGGCATTTCTGGTGCTGTTTCCTTCTCTGTATATGAATGCTGCCTTAAGCATTCTCCTTCTGTTCCTGCTGTTTCCTTCTCTGTATATGAATGCTGTCTTAAGCATTCTCCTTCTGTTCCACTTGCATTTACATTTTTGTTTCTTTTCAGGTTGCAACACACAAGTTTTATGCATACTTCATACATATGAGATAAACCAGCATGGTCCATTGTCATGTGCTTTTGCCATGAGAAAACATTCAAAAACCGGCTCTCACAGTATTTACATTCTATTACTTTCAACAGTGACTTCTGCAAGTGCTCCTCGAGTTCTCCAAGATGAACAAACACAGACCGGCAGGTGTTGCAAGCGAAATGAAACACTGCAGCACTATTGCTGTTTGCAATTGTCTCCAAATTTCTTAAAATGAATTTGATATCATTATGATCAAACCTAATGATGCTCTCTGAATTTTCTAGCACTGAACAAGAAAATGTTTTTCCTTCTTTATTTCCAATATGTCCTTCCATGTGATGTATTAGATGCTCACTAGAGCCACTGAAAAAGCTGCAGTAAACACATGGAAATTCAAGCTCACAGTTATGTATTTGCTGAAGATGAGTGTGCAGTGTAGATGATTTTGGGCTCATGAAGATGCAGCTGTGGAATCCACATTTATAGAAGAACTGAAGTGAGTTATCTTCATTTCTACTTGTTTGTTCACTCTTGGTAGATGATGATACCTCTTTCATGGAGCACACACCATTTGTTTCATTTGCTGAATGAGAAAGCATTAAGACCTTGCTGTCTGGCCTTCCAGATTTTTGTGATCTAATTGACAAGTCCAGTGGTGGAGTTTTCTGTGACAAGTCCAGTGGCATTTCTTCAAAATCAAGACTTCCTGCATGTGAGTAGGATGTGTTTCTGCTCACACATAGCATATGTCCTTTGCTGCTGATCCTGCTACTTTCATCATCTGATATGTCCTCATACTCACTCACAGTGGTATTTCTTTTCTCCTGGCTCCTATTCTTGGGTGTCGATGTGCTATCTTGTATACCAGTGATATTGTCTTCCTCTGGTTTCTGAAGCTGAAGGTTTAAAATTTCTTCTGCACCTGTTGCCACTGTTACACTCTCAGTTGGCATTTGTCTGTTCACAGTGCATGCTAGTTCCTCTTGTAAGCTATTTACACCATCTACAGCCATTGCAGCTGAGTATGAATGCTCACTTTCCAATGCAAATGAAGAATCTGTGCTTCTCTGTTCTTTCTGACTTAAAGCAGTAATGACTTCACAATTGGTCTCTTTAAAACAGACACTAGACTGTGTTTGAATAATCTGATGAGGGTTACATGAATCACTTGCAGGATTCATTGGTGTTGTCCTGGTAGTCAGAGACTCACATGAAACTGCTGCCGACTGCTGTGCACTTTCACTGCTGGAGGATAAACCGTTGGCTCCTGATTTGTTTGCTGATAGTGACAGAAAGTAGCTTCTAATCTGGTCTGATAATGGCTCTGGTGATCTTTCACAGACTGTGTTTATGATAGCTGCAAGTCTAGAACAGTTGGTGGAATATCCCATAGGACAGCAGGAAAAGTCAGATTCATGAGCATGGTTTTTCCAGATGTGCTTAAAAAACAAATCAAATTCTGAGTGCCACTTTGTTAAACATTTCAGACACAAAGTAAGTCCTTTTACGATCCTCAGGTATGAGAAATCCTCAGACTTTGATGTTTCATTCTGAGCACTAGCTAAAGGTTCACTGTCTGCAGAAACACTTGATTTAACATTCTCTGGACTAGCATGTAAACTTACTACACTCTTAACACAGATCTCTAATGGCCTATCCGCATTGACACTCTCAGAATTTTCACTTTTGATGATTGTTCCTGTAACACTGTCTAAGGCAACATGTGCAGCAGAATCTGAAGCTGTTTCCATATGTTGGTTACATTCATTGGAAATAAGAGTGTTCACAGTTACCTGGAATTCTGCAGAATTATGAGAAGACTCACTGTTCAAACTGTTACCATTTCCACTAGAATAATTCTCTGTAGATGCATGATTCAGGTTTGATCTGTCATCAGTGATACTATTAGTTTTCTGTATATTTACCTCATTTGATATTGCCACCGTTTGTGGTATCAATGGGCTCCGTCTGAAAGGTCTCTTAGGGTCTTCTCTAACAGCTGGTCCTTGAGAGGTTGGTAATCTAAGGTGAACAAATGGTAAACGTGGGACCACTTGGGCTGGATCCAAAGGGGCAGTCCGTCTCATACCTATTACTTGACTCTGAGGTACTTTTGTTTGACTTACAGGTACTGTTTGTGAGACAAAGACTGGGGAACCTGTCCGAAACATATTAACTGAAGGCATCTGAGGTGATTTATTTTGTGGCAGTCTTGGCACAGGGTGTAATGATGAGGCATTTCCTGACTGTCCATATGTAAACCGTGAATTGATGGGGTTTGTGCTAATGTTAGGAACTCTGTGATCCACGTGTATGAGGACTTCTCCACCATTAGATTTAATGCTTTGCAACATTTCTGATACCCTGTTGGCAAGAAGCAGCCTATAAGAGGGCTCACAGTGTGTATGTGTGAATCTAAGATGCTCATACATGGCACTCCTTGACTCAAACTTACCCTCACAGTAAATGCACAAGAATGGCTTAGGTGAATTATGACTTGCAAGATGTCCCTTGAACTCATCTTCTGGCAACTCCACTCTACATACTGAACATGTAAACTTTCTGGTTGCTGCATCAAAGCGAACTACAACCGCATTTCTTGGTTTACAGTGATGAGCCTGGAACAGTCCTAAGTCGGATGTCTTTAAACTACAGCGATTACAGCTAAAGACATCAAGTCCCTGCCAGCCACTCTGATCTGAAGACTTTCCTGCCATCAAGTTCTGACTAGTCAAGTATGTTATAACACTGGATGAATTTGCCAGATAAGAACACTGTTATGTCAAAAAATGATCTGAAAAGATAAATAAAAATCTTAATTCTAATTAACATTACATGTAATATACCAAGAACCAAATTTTCCTTGACCTGTCAGCATACTAGAGGGTGATATGGTTAGTATCACACCTGGCCGCCTTTCCTTCCCTAACTCCAGAAGAAGTCAGGTACCCATTTCTACAGCTGGGTGACTGGAATCCGGCCAAAGGCACCCCAGTCACCCAGCTGTAGAAATGGGTACCCGATGACTTCTGGAGTTGGGGAAGGAAAGGCGGCCAGGTGTGATACTAACCATATCACCCTCTAGTATGCTGACAGGTCAAGGAAAATATGGGCATTAACATCATATCCCTATGTGCCTCTAAGGCACGACAGGATTTACCTTTATCTTTTTAAATACCACAGTAATTACATTACATATAGAAACTAACCATCATAACCACATGGTTTTTGTGCCTTTTGCTGTTATCACTCCACTTTGCATGGCCTTGGTACTTATAACCATTGTACTTACTGCTCTTCTAGCATTTGTTTCATGACTATCATCTGTCAAAAGTTTGCACTTCAACTATTTTTAATATATTCTCCCAGTTCACCTCTTCCCCTCCATAAGATTTAGGTGTCAAGGTTTAGTTTTACAAAAGACAAGAAACCATTCCCACAAACGAAGTGAGTAATCTAAAACGAATTAATCTTTTCATTTAAATGTCTATTATTCTCCTACCTGGTCATTTGTCACTGCTATACCACCAAAATCAAACCCATCCCTGGGTTTAATTCTACTGATTATCAAAAACTGGTTGCTGCATTTTTCTTCACTGCAAATTCAGTTTTTTTGCAACTGATCCTTAAAACAGAATGGAGCTGAACTATGAGTTAAACAGTGTTGTTTTCCTAACTGTACGTAACTTAGATTATGTTATAAAAACATGCTCAGCACAGCCCTACTTCAAAATAGGTCTTGACAAGGCACACCTACTCCACACTGAATTGGTGAAAGAAAAAAAAAAAGGAACATGCTCAAGAGGGGGCAAATCATGAAATGTCCTCTTCAGATCACAGATCCTAGAAAGGAATGGGCACTTGCAACACCAAACTTCATGGTGGCTCTGTCTGTTCATATTGCATTCGACAGCAGATACAGAGATCATATTTCTGCTGTATTAGATGCTGAGGTCAAAGCCCTAATAGTGAAAACAGCATAGAGAGTGACACCATTATTTATATGGATTGGACAAGAGGTGTGCCTAGACTTGGTCAATTCAAATGGCAGAACAGTGAAAGAAGTCAGTAGTGCCTTTGGTGCAACAACAAGCAGTCTCAGAATGGGAACCATGGTTGTATTTAGGATATTCATTCATTCATTTGCATGTCCCTTGCAGAGCTTTGCCTCCCTCACAGCACTACTGTAGACCTTTCGGTTGTGAGCAAGATGCCCTGCTGCTGATGTATCCATTTGCAGATCAACGATGTCTTGCAGCCATCTTCACCTTGGTCTTCCTCTCTTTCTTTCTCCCATTATGTACCCTTCCAAGATGGTCTTCTCTAGATTATCATGACGTCTAAAATATTTAAGTTTTCTTTGTTTAATCCTCTTTACTAGCCAGCCTTTTTTAATATTATGTTCTTGTAATATAGTCCCCTTGCAAGTTTATGCACTTAGTCCAGCGATCCTGGAGCATACGGATCCCTTCTTTGTAAAAGTCAGCATCTTGTGCCAGTAGAAAGTGGTTTACAGCACGAATGACGTCATCGTCTGAAGCGACCACTGAGCTCCTTTTTTTAGTTTGGTAAACAGGTAATAGTCCAAAGGGGCCAAATCTTGGGAATAAGGAGGAGGTTCAAGAAGCTGGAAGCCGCATTCATGAATGGCAGCCATTGCAACCGCCGACTTGTGAACTGGAGCACTGTCTTGATGAAAGATGACTCCTCTCGTCAATATCCCTCCACACTTTTCCTTCAATTTGACCCGCAGTTGCTTCACAAGATTAATGTAATAGGCTCTGGTGACCATTCTGCCCTTTTGAAGATAGTCTACCACTAGCACACCTTCTGAATCCCAAAAGATGGAAGCCATCACTTTGTCTGCAGACAGAACTACCCTTGGTTTCTTTGGAGGTAGAGATCCATGATGTTTCCACTGCTTTGACTGTTCTTTGGTTTCTGGTTGAAAATGATGAACCTAAGTCTCATCCATAGTCACAAATTGCTGAAGAAACTTTTCAGGATCTGCAGAAAAACGGTGAAGATTGTCTCGTGACATGTTGAGACGCTGCTTGACATGTTGAGACGCTGTCGTCTGTGATCAGCTCCAAGAAGTTTCGGGACCCATCAAGCAGAAACCTTTGTCATTGTGAACAATGGCATAAACATGTTCCTGGGGAATTCCCAATTCAGTAGCAATGTACCACTCAGTTAGTCGTCGATCCTCCATTATCATGTCATGGATTCTGCCTGTGGTTTCATCGGTGGTTATCGTTCTTGGTCAGTCTTCCTGGATGGGGATCATCTTCCAGACTCTACCTTCCATGTATGAATTGAGCTGCCCACTTCTTCACTGTGCTGTAAGAAGGGACACTCTCCCCTAGTCTTCACATCCTCATGGATCTCCTTCGATGATAAGCCCTTGATGCAGAGGTAGCGAATGACTGCTCGATGAGAAATTTTATCAATTTTCTCAATTTCTGCCACCACTTCAGTAGCCTGTAAAAAAAAATTGATTTTAGCTAATTTCTTGAAACTCCATATTCAATTTTACATTAACCTGATCTATAAATGCACCTAATATCAACTGTGTGTTTCAAGTATTTGTACCTTATGCAAAGAACTTATCAATCACCCCTCATATATGGTTTTTATTTGTTATCATCTGGGGATATCCATGCTGTTTTATGTATCTTTCTGTGTGGAAATATTGTTCCTCCAATGACCATGCCCTCTGTTAGACATGGTTCAATTAATATGATTTACTGTATCAATTTCTTCTTTCCCCATTACTTTTTTGATAACAGTGTTATCTTTTCCTACCTTGGCGTTGAAGTCTCCCAAGTGGATGTCGTGTTTAGGGGCTTTCTTAATGAGTTGTTGTAGTTGGTGATAGAAACTGTCTTTTATTTCGTCATCTGCATCACTCGTGAGTGCACAGCATTGTATGATTGTCATTCTTCCAAGTCTTAGTTTGTATAGTGCTCTTAATATACAAATGTTCACCGGTTCTCATTCTATAAGCCTCTTTGCTGCTACATTTGACATAATTATGCCCACTCCTCCTTGGTATTTCCCATCGTCTCTGCCTGAATGTATTATTAACTTACGGTTTTCCGCCATTCTTTTCTCTGCTTCTGGTTATCGCATTTCACTGATAGGTTGTATCTGTACATTTCTTGGATTATCTAAGCAGTTTCTGATGATGATGCCAGTGTTCTTACATTCCAGAATCCAATCTCATGTATTTTGGGCCAATGAATGCATTCTTTCGATCACTGTCCGAATTCCTCGAAGTTAGTATTCCTGATCTGTCATCCTTGACTCAGTTGGTTTTGTTGCGTTTCCATAAAAATTCCTTTTTTCCCCATCTACAGTCAGCTCTAGGTGGGTCTGAGAATAAAATTGTTAGCTTTATGCCTAACTCCCGCTTCAGAATATGTGACGAATCAAGCAAAATCCTGCTGAATTTTGCATGCTGGTAAGAGCGTTAAAAAATGCCTGCCATCCTGCACATCACCCGGACACAGCTATGTCATTAATATTGGCGCCAGTGACACAGAAAGTCATGTCAGTAATACAGACATAGCGATGTCAGTAATACTGGTGCCAGTATTACAGACAACATGACGTCAGTAATATAGGCATCGCGACATCAGTAACACAAGCACCAGCAATAAAGACACAGTGACGTCAGAGTGATATAGACACAGCGATGTCAGCAACACAGGCACCACTACGTCAGTAATGCAGACACCACGTCATTAGCGCCAGTAATACAAACACAGCTACGGATATCTGGACCACTGGACTTTGTTTTAAATAACGATCCTGTTGCAGGCAGCTTTGTCTGGCATCGTACTGTCTATTAGACAGTGAATTACAGTCTAGGTGGGGAATGTCCGTAGACTTGTTATGACAACAATAGATTTATTTTATTATGATAACAATAGATTTATTTTATTATGATAAGAAGAGATTTATTTTATTATGATAACAAGAGAATTATTTATTATAACAAGAGATTTATTTTATTATGATAACAAGAGTATTTATTATAACAAGAGATTTATTTTAAACTAGGTCATCAGAAATTCCTTGTTCAAAAGATCTTTGTTCCAAGGCAATATTTTAGGGTGGAACTGACTTAAGGACAAAATGTGATTTTACATCTGAACTTAAGTCTGACAGAAAGGTCCAGGCTACAATGAACTAGAACAGACAAGCTTGTTGTACCCAAGCGCCTGTCTAGTTTGTTGTTGCATTGTCAGAACATCTTGCCACAGAAATTCCCAGCGAATCACACAGTTTAGGGAGTAACCTTCATCCTGGTTAGCCAGGTGCTGACACCAGTCTCTCTCACACACAAATGCTGCAGTTCATCTCAAGTTTTCAGCATCATCACAGAGCTTCTCTTGTAGGGGCAAGCACACAGGTCTGATGTGTCAATTTTTAGCTTCTAGTACAGATGGTGTCTCAGCCTGCATCTTTTAGTCTGTGTTATCAATCTGTTACGTATTCTTCTTCCCTCTTTTGTCAGTCAGTCTGCCTGCCTCTTCTTTTCCTTGGATGTTGCTGTGGGTGGGTATCCATTGTATGATAACATTGTAAGTCATCATCATGTGCCAGTTAATGTAAAGTGTATAGATGGATTGTTCTTTTATGGTTGGATTTTGATAAGATAATGATTATTATAAATGCTTTGTTATATTTTGGTTTATGTATTTTTATATTCTGAGGGTTAAAGTTGGTATTTTATACTTATTTCATATGAAATTATATAATTTTATATGAAAGTATGAAATATTTCTGTATAACCTATTGTAAAGAAACAGTTCACACTTTCACATAAAACTTACACTGTTATAGTATAATTTTATATCAAAATCTGTTTTTATAATAGATTAGAATTCTTGAAGTTCAGATCATACTGTATTGAAAACAATCTGGGTGCATTAAAAGATTATAAAGTTTAGTTTTTTACTGGGAATAACCACCAATCAAGGGCAGAGAATAAGCATGTTACATCAGGACACTAATGAAATGGTTAAAATAAGCAGTTTAAAACTATAGGATAGGACGCAGATAGTTAATGTCATAACTCTGTGATTTTTGGGGTCACCAACAATCAGATTTTTTTTAAACTTTGCAAATAAAGTCTGAATTTTAGCACATGGAATTCTCTCTCTCTCTCCCCCTCCCCAACTCCACATGCGAAACTCAAGGGAGAGAAGCAGAAGAAACTGCAATATAGGAAAGATATGGCAAAAGAAAGATCAATTAGTTCATTCGTTCTAATCAAGTGTTTATTATTAAGCGGGGATGAAGGCACTCTACTCAAGCTGCGTGAATGGTCGGCGATCCATAGCTGTCTGCTTGTGGCAGGCTTGGCAATCTATAGCCGGCCAAGACCCTACTCTACATCTCAGTGGTGCCTGTGGAAACATAGTCTAACCAAGTGAACAGTGACCGCAGTGGAAGACAAACCCAGTCCTTAAACACGCTGAGCCAAAGATGGATGTTTTGGGCCGAAAAGCAATACAATGCAACCAATGCGGTCTTGAGGGTGGAAGATGATGAATAATATTCAGCAGATGATAATTTTTTCCCCAGTTTTGTCGAGTTCTACTCTGTTGTCAGAATATCACGATCCAGAGCTCGAGAGTACAGGCAGTCCTCAAGCCTGTTCTTATGTCAAATTTGTAGGTAAGTCGAAACAGGTATGGTGGTTCATATATAATGTCTGTTGTATAGTAGACAGTGTTTACCTTTTTTTTACCTGTTCCACGTGAGATGGTTTTTCTTTACTAACACAAAGTCACCGTCAACAACAGACAAGTCCTGAAAGACAAACACTTCGCAGGTACCCAGGCAGGACATCTCACATCAGTGTAGAACTGATGAATACTAAGCAACATTGTCCATCAGAACACACCAGGAGTCAGTGATTGCATTAACTGGCAATTACCAGTAAATTACGGATTTTGAAAAAAAAAAAAAAAAGAAAACCAAACTTTTGGTGATATTATAAAAACCTGGTAAAAAGCAACCAGCAAAATTGCCTGGAGGATAATCGTGTCGGTAAAATGATGCTCGGTATGTACATAGAAGAATTTTAAGGATTTTTTACATGTTCTGAATATAGGCTGTTTTATTACACACTGGCAGTCACTATCACTGACGGACAGGCGATAACAATTACTAATAATACTGTCATAATGTATACCGTCCAGTTTTATACCTAGATCTCAGTAGCACTTCTGACTGTCACTTATAACACTTCAGCAGAATATACTGTCACAATTATCATTGTCACCACTGCACGACCAACAGCTTCATCAGGTGATTCAACATATTCCGTAGACACTTCAAGAGCATTCATGGCCTATTCACAGAGACTGCACTTTCTATTTCCACAACGAAATATCTACACGGGTACAATTTCACAAATACTAAGCATGGTGGTGGTTAAACAACGTTAAACTGACATTCTTGTTACTATGGCAGTTCCAACTAGCTTATAGAATCAGCACTCGAAATTCTAGCTTCCAAACTTAAATACCTCACTAGGCCAAAACACATAGTTATCTCCACTTAGGTGCTACTTCCCTCTAGACTTCTATTTTCTAGCACATCGTCTGCTGGACCTCTATTTCTTTCCCTCTGGTCTCCTGTTCTTTTTCTTCTTGTCGCCATATTGAGCTCTGTGTGTCTCTGTTGAGCTCTGTCTGGCTCTCTTCTAATCAAATCTTCCCTCATTTATATACCATATCTCTCTCTCTCTCTCTCCGCCAAAGTTACCTACTGGTCAGCTAGTTTTCACGAGTCCAGTCTGGTCATTCGGATTCAACCAGTAAAGTACACCAATTTTGTCCGTAATCTGTCATTTTGATTATCTGTCTAGTCATCTGTCATGGCGGAATTATCCAATCCACTATATACTACTTGCCATAGGTGTCAGCATTCAGGTGGTTTTCTCCATGTGTGTCCACTCAGTTGTCTGTCAGCTGTCGTCTGTTTTCCCAACTATTTAGGTAGCTGTATCTGGGATCTTGTATTTCTATGGGATCCTATATATCTATTTCCTTTGTATTCTTATCGGCGTCATCCTATTTGTGCCTGTCGCTGTATTATGTACTGATTCGGTGGAGTTCTTCACTGCTTCTTGACCGTTTATTTTGGTACCTCAATTCCACTATCTTAATTCTAAATATTACTAATAATAATAATAATACCTTAATTAGAAGGGACTGTGTTACAGAATCACTCAGTTTTTACCTTGGTTCTACATTCTGTGAGCATTTTGTAAAAACTGAATCACGTAAATTTAAAAAAAAAAAACAAAACACATGAACATTTACATTCTGCTGATGTTTGTAAAGTATTTAATTTTACACTTAAAAAAAGAAGCACCAAAGCTTGATGTGATAAGGGAATGATGGTACAGTGACAAGGGAATGACGGTACAGAAATGGTTTCTCTTGATTTCCTCCAAGGCAGCAAGGTGCGTGTGGTGCCCGGGATCTGCAAAGAATAGGACCACTGTACCCTACCATGCATGATCGTAAAAGGCGACTAAGGAGGGTTCAGCATAGGGCCAGCAACCCTATCTGGTAAAAAACTATCAGACTGCTACAGAAACAGAAGCAAGGGAAAAAGCAAATGCAGGTGGAAGGAGAAATGCTTATCAGGAAACTGAGCCCATGAAGGTTGTGGATGAAAGCCAGCCACTGGAAGTCCCCAGCCCGACTGCAGACCTCCTGGAACCTAAACAAAAGATGCAAATAGGCAGCTGGAATGTAAGAACACTAAACCAGACTGGAAAACTAGCACAAACCATCAAGGAAATGCACAGATACAAACTAGACATACTAGGAATACAAGAAGCAAGATGGACAGGACAAGGCAGAAGGAAATTAACAACACAGCACACAGAAGATACAATAATATGGTCAGGTAAAGAAGATCTTCATGAAGGAGGAGTAGCATTGATTATAACAAAAGAAGCATCAAGAGCATTGCTGAAATGGACCCCAATAAATGAGAGATTATTATATGCACGGTTCAACTCAAGATTCACGAAGCTGTCTATTATAGTTTGTTATGCACCAACAGAAGCAGCTGAAGAGGAATTAAAAGAAGATTTTTACAACAGCCTCCAAGCCACAGTAGAGACAATACCCAAGCATGATATGCTACTCATCTTGGGCGACTTCAATGCAAAAGTAGGTGAAGGAAATGAAGATAGAAGAAGAATCATGGGAGGAGAAGGAATCGGAGAAATAAATGAAAATGGAGAAAGACTGTGCAGTTTCTGTGAAGAAAACATGATGACCATCGGAGGGACAATTTTCCAACACAAAAACATCCATAAGGTGACTTGGAGGTCACCAGATAAAACCACAGAAAACCAAATCGATCACATACTAATAAACAACAAGTGGAAACGGTCACTACAAGATGTGCGAGCAAGGAAAGGAGCAGATATAGGAAGTGATCACAACCTTCTGGTAGCAAAAATAAAACTAAAATTAAGGAAAGCCAGAATCGGAGAACACAGAAAGATACATTTTGATACAAGAAAACTGATAGACCAGCAAACAAGAAATGAATTCTCAATAATACTTAAGAACCGCTTCAGTGTCCTACAAGATGAAGCAGAAATGTCCATATTAGAGTTCAATAAAACACTACAGGAAACAGCAAAAGAGGTGCTGGGATATCGGAAAAGGAGAAAAGAGGAATGGATAAGTGAGACCACATGGGAAAAGATAGAGCAAAGAAAAGAAATCAAGAAAAAATTACTGAACACCAAATCACAACGGCTTAAAGAACGAGTTTTAAGTAATTATGCACAAAAAGACAAAGAAGTGAAGGAATCATGCCGTCAAGATAAACGTCAATATTATGACAACTCAGCAGAAACAGCAGAGAAAGCAGCATATACAAATGACATGAAAACCATATATAAAAGCACAAAGCAGATGACAGGTAACTTCAATACAAGATGTGAAAGTGCAGTAAGAACACAAAATGGACAACTGGTCAGTGGAGAAAGAGAAAAAATTGAAAGATGGAGGGAACACTTTAACACCCTACTAAACAGAACACAAGCAGCACAAGCAATAGATATACCTGAAGCAAAAGCGGAACTAAACATCAATACAGGACCAATAACAATAAATGAAGTAAAAGAGGCGATAAAGATGCTAAAATCAGACAGGGCACCAGGTGAAGATGAAGTGACTGCTGAGATGTTGAAAGCAGAAGAAACAGAAACACCAAAACAACTTTGCCGGATATTACAACAAATTTGGGATTTAGAAAAAGCCCCAGAGGAGTGGAAAACTGGTCTTATAGTAAAACTACCAAAGAAGGGTGACCTCAGAGATTGCGGGAACTGGAGAGGCATTACCCTACTGCCACTCACTAGTAAAGTATTTTGCAGAATAATCATCAACAGAATTGTACCAACACTTGAGGAAAAACTTCGGAAAGAGCAGGCAGGATTTAGGAAAGGAAGATCATGCATAGACCATATATTTGTACTTAGACAAATATTAGAACAGGCAAATGAGTGGCATAGCACAACATATGCATTATTCATAGATTTTGAGAGGGCCTTTGGCGGTGTCGGCAGGGATGCACTGTGGAAAATCCTAAGATGGCATGGCCTCCCCCATAAAATAGTTAATGTGATCGGGGCCCTATGCGAGGGTTTTCAGTGCGGAGTTATCTGTGGAGAACCTGCCTCCAGCAGCTTTAGGGTACAGGCGGGAGTGAGGCGGGGATGTGTACTATCACCAACATTGTTTGTCTTGGCAGTGGACTGGTTGATGAGGGAGGCGGCGTCGGACAGGCGCAGAGGATTACAATGGACCCTTGGCGCGGTGCTGGAGGACCTTGGCTTTGCAGACGACATTTGTCTATTGTCGAGCAGTCACAGAGATGTGCGAGATAGAATGGACAAGTTGGCCCAGAGTGCAGGCAGCGTGGGACTGGGGATCAATGTGGGAAAGACAAGGTTGGTGGGGCAAGGTGTGAACGGCAGAGGTGTGCTCAGGGTGGATGGCAGGTTGGTGGAGGAGGTCGGCGAGTTTGTGTACCTTGGCAGCGGAGTGGTGGAGGATGGAGACGGCGCAGAGGACATCGGCAGCAGACTTGCTGGAGCAAACCGGGCTTTTGCGGTGCTGCAGAGTATGTGGAAATCAAATAAACTAAGCATGGATATGGGAGTCGGGATATTTGAGAGTGATGTTCTAAGTGTGCTGCTCTGTGGGGGTGGGTGCTGGAAAATCACCAAAACCATAGAAAACAAGTTGAGTTCTTTCCAGACTAAATGTTTACGTAGAATTAAAAAAATATTTTGGCCAAACACCGTGGGAAATAGCATTTTATTGGCAGAGGTGCGGATGAGGCCACTGACAGCAGTTGTTGAGGAGGGGCGCTGGCGATGGTTGGGACATGTGCTCCGAGTGACAGACGGCTCACTGCCAGAGGTGGCACTGGGATGGACACCACGGGGGAGCAGAGGTGGGGGTGGACCAGGGGAGACATGGAGAGGAGCGGCAGAGGGGATGTTGAGCAATAGAGGGCTCGCCTGGGCGGGAGCGGAAAGGAAGGCGAAGGACAGGCATTTGTGGAAAACCCTTGCGGAAGCCCCATGTGCTCTGGGCACTTAAGGTTCAGAGAGAGAGAGCAAGGTGCTTGTTTTGGTCTGCTGTTGTTTATTCAGAAACTGGTCCAACTGGAGGGAGAAGATTAGGAACAGAGAGGAATGGAGGCAAACTTTATCTGCAGTAATCAGCCTTAATGGCTCAGAAAGCTGAAGAAGATGATGATGATGATGAAGAAGTTTATTCTGATATTCACAGCCAATCTCTATATCTAGAAACTATTCCACCATCTCCTGATGGACGGACAGGATCCTCTCCCAGTTAAAAACTTCTTAGACATGTCATGAGAAGACACAAGTTAGAGAACTTGTACATGTCATGAGAAGACAGAAGTTAGAGAACTTGTACCTGTCATGAGAAGACAAAAGTTAGAGAACTTGTACCTGTCACAAGAAGACAAAAGTTAGAGAACTTGTAACTGTCATGAGAAGACAAAAGTTAGAGAACCTGGATATGTCATGAGAAAAGACATGTTGGAGAACCTAGTAACTACTGGAAAATTCAAGGAGGAAAATGTGCAGAATAGGACCATGTGAAAAAATATCTCAGTGGACTGATCAAGCAGAATAAAGCATCTGAACTAATTTTGAAACACCAAGGAATTCACAAGATGCAGAAGCATGATCGCCAACGCTATACAGTACGACACAAATAATAATAATAACAACAACAGTAATAGTAATAATAATAATAATATAAAAAGTATCGATTGCTGTACTGAGAAAACCGGTATTTCGGAAAGTACTTCATGTAAGGTGAAAGACAGGTATAACTGTACCGGTTTCAAAAACTCCTAACGCGATCAAGTAGTTTAATAATGGCTGAAGTACATGTCAAAAGTAGGCAGCCAAAAAAAAAAAAAAAACCGATATATCATGGTGAATTGGAGTCCACCAGGATCCATCCTTGTCGAACATACAGGGACGACTAAAACACAACTACATCCAACAACGGCTCACACGACCTGCAGCTACCACAGACTCTCCAAAACACTTTAGAAACGTAACTTTTAGTGATGTCACATACGTTTTTTTTTTCTTTCCTAAACCAACGTTCAATGTCTAGCAAATCTCGTGCAAGCATTCCTGCGTATCTATATTCTGTTACACTTTATATACATTAAAAAAAACAAACAAACAAACCGGCCAACTCTTGTAGATGCGCAATGTTTTGGTGCGCACCCAAAGTAGCGCCCGTTTGCTGGTACGAAGCATTGTAAGTAGCTCCATTTTTTAATATAATCAAGCTTTACTCTGATCGCTCGTAACTACAGGTTGTAAGGTTGCTCGGGGTCTGCCTGTAATATATACGTGATAAAAATATATTCTGGGATTTCCAAAGATGAACCAATTATTCAGTACGTGTAAGCCGGAAGATGTATACAGTATATCTACAAGAACTGTCCGTGCGTTAGGTTCAATGGATGTTTATTCTGATGCATTTTTACATCCTTGTACGAAATAAAAATCACAAAGGAATGAACGAACAAAGAAAGGAATTTCAGTACAGAAACATTTGGGTTTAAAATCTAATCTGACTGGATTTTTATATACCCCCCCCCCCCCCCCAAAAAAAAAAAAAACAACAACAACAAAACTTGTGCGTGTTGAACTGAACTTCTGTACGGCAATTGAGGAAGATTAGGAAGTACCCAAAGATGAACAAGTGTTTAGAAGGAGATAGAGAGAGTACGACAAGTGTACATGTGTGACATACATAATCTGGCACGGGGAACAATTTGAAGTGAAAACAGAGCACAGCAACACAACCCAAAGTCCAAACATACCAGAGAGAGAGAGAGAGAGAGAGAGAGAGAGAGAGAACTGGTCAACATCGTCACACAATATCTTCAGTAAGAGAGAGAGAGAGATAGAAGAGAGAGAGAACTGGTCAACATCGTCACACAATGCCTTCAGTGAGAGAGAGAGAGAGAGAGAGAAACTGGTCAACATCGTCACACAACGCCTTCAGTGAGAGAACTGGTCAACATCGTCACACAATGTCTTCAGTGTGAGAGAGAGAGAACTGGTCAACATCGTCACACACTGTCTTCAGTGTGAGAGAGAGAGAGAACTGGTCAACATCGTCACACACTGTCTTCAGTGAGAGAGAGAGAGAGAGAACTGATCAACATCGTCACACAACGCCTTCAGTGAGAGAACTGGTCAACATCGTCACACAATGTCTTCAGTGTGAGAGAGAGAGAGAGAACTGGTCAACATCGTCACACAATGTCTTCGGTGAGAGAGAGAGAGAGAGAACTGGTCAACATCGGCACACAATGTCTTCAGTGAGAGAGAGAGAGAGAGAACTGGTCAACATCGTCATACAACGTCTTCAGACAGAGAGAGAGAGAGAGAAATTAAGGAGGGGGGGGGACTGGTCAACATCGTCACACAACGTCTTCAGACAGAGAGAGAGAGAGAGAGAACTGGTCAACATCGTCATACAACGTCTTCAGACAGAGAGAGAAATTAAGGGGGGGGGACTGGTCAACATCGTCACACAACGTCTTCAGACAGAGAGAGAGAAAGAACGGGGGGGGGGGGGAACTGGTCAACATCGTCACACAGTGTCTTCAGTGAGAGAGGACTGGTCAACATCGTCACATAATGTCTTCAGTGAGAGAGAGAGAGAACTGGTCAACATCGTCACACAATGTCTTCAGTGTGAGAGAGAGAGGAGAGAGAACTGGTCAACATCGTCACACAATGTCTTCAGTGTGAGAGAGAGAGAGGAGAGAGAACTGGTCAACATAGTCACACAATGTCTTCAGTGTGTGTGTGTGTGTGAGAGAGAGAACTGGTCAACATCGTCACACAATGTCTTCAGTGAGAGAGAGAGAGAGAACTGGTCAACATCGTCACACAATGTCTTTAGTGTGAGAGAGAGAGAGAGAGAGAGAACTGGTCAACATCGTCACACAATGTCTTCAGTGAGAGAGAGAGAGAGAACTGGTCAACATCGTCACACAATGTCTTCGGTGCGTGTGTGGGTGTGAGAGAGCGAGAGAGAGAGAGAGAGAGAACTGGTCAACATCGTCACACAATGTCTTCAGTGTGAGAGAGAGAGAATTGGTCAACATCGTCACACAATGTCTCACAGAGAGAGAGAGAGGACTGGTCAACATGGTCACACAATGTCTTCAGAGAGAGAGAGAGAGAGAGAACTGGTCAACATCGTCACACAATGTCTTTAGTGAGAGAGAGAGAACTGGTCAACATCGTCACACAATGTCTTCAGTGAGAAGGAGAGAGAGAGAGAACTGGTCAACATCGTCACACAATGTCTTCGGTGCGTGTGTGTGTGTGAGAGAGAGAGAGAGAGAGAGAGAACTGGTCAACATCGTCACACAATGTCTTCAGTGTGAGAGAGAGAGAACTGGTCAACATCGTCACACAATGTCTTCACAGAGAGTGAGAGAGAGAGAGAGAACTGGTCAACATGGTCACACAATGTCTTCAGAGAGAGAGAGAGAGAGAGGACTGGTCAACATGGTCACACAATGTCTTCAGAGAGAGAGAGAGGACTGGTAAACATGGTCACACGTCTTCAGTGAGAGAGAGAGAGGATTGGTCAACATCGTAACACAATGTCTTCAGAGAGAGAGGGAGAGAGAGAAAGGGGGGGGGGACTGGTCAGCATCGTCACACAACGTCTTCAGTGAGAGAGAGGATTGGTCAACATCGTAACACAATGTCTTCAGAGAGAGAGAGAGAGTGACAGAGAGAGGTGGTCTACATCGTCACACGTCTTCAGTGAGAGAGAGAGAGGGAGAACTGGTCAACATCGTCACACGTCTTCAGTGAGAGAGAGAGAGAACTGGTCAACATCGTCACACGTCTTCAGTGAGAGAGAGAGAACTGGTCAACATCATCACACAACGTCTTCAGTGACAGAGAGAGAGAGAGAACTGGTCAAAATCGTCACACAACGCCTTCAGAGAGGAGGCGATACTCCGGCAGTACTTCGACTAATCTCCAAATCCTTGTTAGAACTCAGTCCCTTATGTTAAGGAGATGATACCCCACGAAGACATCGTTCGTGTGATATAACAGCTTCAACAAAACAACACTATCATACAATGCTGAGGATATTATATTGTCTTGTCGACATTTTTTGACACTTTGCGTTCCCTCTCCCCTGTAGTATAATATTCCTTCTGCCCAGCTTGACAAGCAGTTTCATAAACAAGGAAGGCATGTATATCAAGTTTTATCAAGAGATAACCGGTTTTCATTTCTCAGAGAACAGCTGCAATGTGAGGCGCAACCTCAGCTCGAGTAATGCAACGGAATCTGATCGCCACACTTCTGTCATCATGGTCCTGTTCAATTAAGCGAGAAAAGGTTTGAGACTTCTAGAATAAGTCTCATGAACGCACAGTCAACACCTGTCAGGTTAAGATTGTCATAAAGAAACACGGATCTACCTCAGCGGTTCTCAGACCTTTTGCTGCACGGCCCACATTTAAAAGTCAATCATTTTTGCGGCCCACTAATAAAGTGCTTTACATTTGCAAGGTATAAATCTAAAAGTATTATGTAATATTTTCTCTATATGTTTAACTTACATTCACTGCTACACAAAAGTTCTTTTCATTCACATTAAAGATGGCACTGTTTCCTGCTTGACAGCATGTCTATTCTTGCTGAAATAAAACAACTGCTGAGAATGATATTTCCCTGCAGCTCTCTCGCAGAATCTACGCCGACTGTTCTCTAAAATTGCATCCTAACACTGCATGTTTCAGCAACGCGGTCAGAAAGACGCCGGTTTCGCACTTCAAAAGCGATGCCGGTTTTTTTATGTATGTCACATTTCTGTTTGATGCTGGAAGAAACGCTATCTGGACCATCATTTCTCCAATAGCCACGCGCTGCGGACATACTAATAAAGCGACCTACATTTCTGTGGCTTGCTTCCGTGCAGTCTGTCCTCTAGGCCCTATGCATTGTGTGAAAAATGCGGAATAATTTTTTTAAATCTACATTTTTTCTCTTTTGACACTATGAGACTTCAGCGCGGCCCACAATACTCCCTGTCACGGGTCATCTCGGGGCCCGCGGCCCATGGGTTGAGAACCACTGATCTATCTCGATTCAAGACTCTGGTCCCAGCCTGAGTCTGTCATGCGAGAAAATCTGCGCCCACAATGAACACGTGCCTATTCACGCACTGACTGCGAAACTGATTATTCATTCGCTATCGGCAAAGCCGCGTCACAGCTGGAACACCAACGAGGAAAACAAAAGAGGACCAACACCGCAGCTGTGGCATAACTGAATAAACCTACACACAAAAGATGAAACAATATATGCAACTTCTTCCCCGAACAAATGAAATTCTCCAACAAAGCTTGCATCATAGATATTGCGGCAATATTCATCATATTTCTGGGGGGGGGGGGGGAACTGGTCAACATCGTCACACGTCTTCAGACAGAGAGAGAGAGAGAGAGAGAGAAAGAAAGGGGGGGAAACTGGTCAACATCGTCACACAACGTCTTCAGTGAGAGAGAGGACTGGTCAACATCGTCACACAATGTCTTCAGTGAGAGAGAGAGAGAACTGGTCAACATCGTCACACAATGCCTTCAGTGACAGAACTGGTCAACATCGTCACACAATGTCTTCAGTGTAAGAGAGAGAGAGAGAACTGGTCAACATCGTCACACAATGTCTTCAGTGAGAGAGAGAGAGAGAACTGGTCAACATCGTCATACAACGTCTTCAGAGAGAGAGAGAGAGAGAAATTAAGGGGGGGGGGACTGGTCAACATCGTCACACGTCTTCAGACAGAGAGAGAGAAAGAACGGGGGGGGGGGGGAAACTGGTCAACATCGTCACACGTCTTCAGACAGAGAGAGAGAGAAAGAAAGATGGGGGAACTGGTCAACATCGTCACACAACGTCTTCAGTGAGAGAGAGGACTGGTCAACATCGTCACAAAACGTCTTCAGAGAAAGAGAGTACTAGTCAACATGGTCACACGTCTTCAGTGAGAGAGAGAGAGGATTGGTGAACATCGTAACACAATGTCTTCAGAGAGAGAGAGAGAGTGATCGAGAGAGAGTGACAGAGAGAGGTGGTCAACATCGTCACACGTCTTCAGTGAGAGAGAGAGGGAGAACTGGTCAACATCATCACACAACGTCTTCAGAGAGAGAGAAGAGAGAGAACTGGTCAACATCATCACACAATGTCTTCAGTGAGAGAGAGAGGACTGGTCAACATCGTCACACAACGTCATCAGAGAGAGAGAGACAGCTGGTCAACATCGTCACACAACGTCTTCAGACAGAGAGAGAGAGAGACAGCTGGTCAACATCGTCACACGTCTTCAGTGAGAGAGAGAGAGAGAGAACTGGTCAACATTGTCACACAACGTCTTCAGTGAGAGAGACAGAGAACTGGTCAACATTGTCACACGTCTTCAGTGAGAGAGAGAGAGAACTGGTCAACATTGCCACACAACGTCTTCAGTGAAAGAGAGAGAGAGAACTGGTCAACATTGTCACACAACGTCTTCAGAGAGGAGGCGATACTCCGGCAGTACTTCGACTAATCTCCAAATCCTTGTTAGAACTCAGTCCCTTATGTTAAGGAGATGATACCCCACGAAGACATCGTTCGTGTGATATAACAGCTTCAACAAAACAACACTATCATACAATGCTGAGGATATTATATTGTCTTGTCGACATTTTTTGACACTTTGCGTTCCCTCTCCCCTGTAGTATAATATTCCTTCTGCCCAGCTTGACAAGCAGTTTCATAAACAAGGAAGGCATGTATATCAAGTTTTATCAAGAGATAACCGGTTTTCATTTCTCACAGATAACAGCTGCAATGTGAGGCGCAACCTCAGCTCGAGTAATGCAACGGAATCTGATCGCCACACTTCTGTCATCATGGTCCTGTTCAATTAAGCGAGAAAAGGTTTGAGACTTCTAGAATAAGTCTCATGAACGCACAGTCAACACCTGTCAGGTTAAGATTGTCATAAAGAAACACGGATCTACCTCAGCGGTTCTCAGACCTTTTGCTGCACGGCCCACATTTAAAAGTCAATCATTTTTGCGGCCCACTAATAAAGTGCTTTACATTTGCAAGGTATAAATCTAAAAGTATTATGTAATATTTTCTCTATATGTTTAACTTACATTCACTGCTACACAAAAGTTCTTTTCATTCACATTAAAGATGGCACTGTTTCCTGCTTGACAGCATGTCTATTCTTGCTGAAATAAAACAACTGCTGAGAATGATATTTCCCTGCAGCTCTCTCGCAGAATCTACGCCGACTGTTCTCTAAAATTGCATCCTAACACTGCATGTTTCAGCAACGCGGTCAGAAAGACGCCGGTTTCGCACTTCAAAAGCGATGCCGGTTTTTTTTATGTATGTCACATTTCTGTTTGATGCTGGAAGAAACGCTATCTGGACCATCATTTCTCCAATAGCCACGCGCTGCGGACATACTAATAAAGCGACCTACATTTCTGTGGCTTGCTTCCGTGCAGTCTGTCCTCTAGGCCCTATGCATTGTGTGAAAAATGCGGAATAATTTTTTTAAATCTACATTTTTTCTCTTTTGACACTATGAGACTTCAGCGCGGCCCACAATACTCCCTGTCACGGGTCATCTCGGGGCCCGCGGCCCATGGGTTGAGAACCACTGATCTATCTCGATTCAAGACTCTGGTCCCAGCCTGAGTCTGTCATGCGAGAAAATCTGCGCCCACAATGAACACGTGCCTATTCACGCACTGACTGCGAAACTGATTATTCATTCGCTATCGGCAAAGCCGCGTCACAGCTGGAACACCAACGAGGAAAACAAAAGAGGACCAACACCGCAGCTGTGGCATAACTGAATAAACCTACACACAAAAGATGAAACAATATATGCAACTTCTTCCCCGAACAAATGAAATTCTCCAACAAAGCTTGCATCATAGATATTGCGGCAATATTCATCATATTTCTGGGGGGGGGGGGGGAGATAGTAAGATGACGCACAAGAAGAACGAGGAGGAGGAGGATGATGAGAATAACAATAAGTTGAATCGCTTTTCTTAATTACAAAACTCATACAGAGTCAGAGAAAATGAAGAAAATTTACACAAATAGTATAGAGCCTGCAGAATGTAGCAAATTCACACGTCTTCAGTGAGAGAGAGAGAGGATTGGTGAACATCGTAACACAATGTCTTCAGAGAGAGAGAGAGTGATCGAGAGAGAGTGACAGAGAGAGGTGGTCAACATCGTCACACGTCTTCAGTGAGAGAGAGAGGGAGAACTGGTCAACATCATCACACAACGTCTTCAGAGAGAGAGAAGAGAGAGAACTGGTCAACATCATCACACAATGTCTTCAGTGAGAGAGAGAGGACTGGTCAACATCGTCACACAACGTCATCAGAGAGAGAGAGACAGCTGGTCAACATCGTCACACAACGTCTTCAGACAGAGAGAGAGAGAGACAGCTGGTCAACATCGTCACACGTCTTCAGTGAGAGAGAGAGAGAGAGAACTGGTCAACATTGTCACACAACGTCTTCAGTGAGAGAGACAGAGAACTGGTCAACATTGTCACACGTCTTCAGTGAGAGAGAGAGAGAACTGGTCAACATTGCCACACAACGTCTTCAGTGAAAGAGAGAGAGAGAACTGGTCAACATTGTCACACAACGTCTTCAGAGAGGAGGCGATACTCCGGCAGTACTTCGACTAATCTCCAAATCCTTGTTAGAACTCAGTCCCTTATGTTAAGGAGATGATACCCCACGAAGACATCGTTCGTGTGATATAACAGCTTCAACAAAACAACACTATCATACAATGCTGAGGATATTATATTGTCTTGTCGACATTTTTTGACACTTTGCGTTCCCTCTCCCCTGTAGTATAATATTCCTTCTGCCCAGCTTGACAAGCAGTTTCATAAACAAGGAAGGCATGTATATCAAGTTTTATCAAGAGATAACCGGTTTTCATTTCTCACAGATAACAGCTGCAATGTGAGGCGCAACCTCAGCTCGAGTAATGCAACGGAATCTGATCGCCACACTTCTGTCATCATGGTCCTGTTCAATTAAGCGAGAAAAGGTTTGAGACTTCTAGAATAAGTCTCATGAACGCACAGTCAACACCTGTCAGGTTAAGATTGTCATAAAGAAACACGGATCTACCTCAGCGGTTCTCAGACCTTTTGCTGCACGGCCCACATTTAAAAGTCAATCATTTTTGCGGCCCACTAATAAAGTGCTTTACATTTGCAAGGTATAAATCTAAAAGTATTATGTAATATTTTCTCTATATGTTTAACTTACATTCACTGCTACACAAAAGTTCTTTTCATTCACATTAAAGATGGCACTGTTTCCTGCTTGACAGCATGTCTATTCTTGCTGAAATAAAACAACTGCTGAGAATGATATTTCCCTGCAGCTCTCTCGCAGAATCTACGCCGACTGTTCTCTAAAATTGCATCCTAACACTGCATGTTTCAGCAACGCGGTCAGAAAGACGCCGGTTTCGCACTTCAAAAGCGATGCCGGTTTTTTTATGTATGTCACATTTCTGTTTGATGCTGGAAGAAACGCTATCTGGACCATCATTTCTCCAATAGCCACGCGCTGCGGACATACTAATAAAGCGACCTACATTTCTGTGGCTTGCTTCCGTGCAGTCTGTCCTCTAGGCCCTATGCATTGTGTGAAAAATGCGGAATAATTTTTTTAAATCTACATTTTTTCTCTTTTGACACTATGAGACTTCAGCGCGGCCCACAATACTCCCTGTCACGGGTCATCTCGGGGCCCGCGGCCCATGGGTTGAGAACCACTGATCTATCTCGATTCAAGACTCTGGTCCCAGCCTGAGTCTGTCATGCGAGAAAATCTGCGCCCACAATGAACACGTGCCTATTCACGCACTGACTGCGAAACTGATTATTCATTCGCTATCGGCAAAGCCGCGTCACAGCTGGAACACCAACGAGGAAAACAAAAGAGGACCAACACCGCAGCTGTGGCATAACTGAATAAACCTACACACAAAAGATGAAACAATATATGCAACTTCTTCCCCGAACAAATGAAATTCTCCAACAAAGCTTGCATCATAGATATTGCGGCAATATTCATCATATTTCTGGGGGGGGGGGGGGAGATAGTAAGATGACGCACAAGAAGAACGAGGAGGAGGAGGATGATGAGAATAACAATAAGTTGAATCGCTTTTCTTAATTACAAAAACTCATACAGAGTCAGAGAAAATGAAGAAAATTTACACAAATAGTATAGAGCCTGCAGAATGTAGCAAATTCACACGTCAGTATAGAGCTGTATCGAGAAGTGCACATATACAACGAGCTAAACACAATGTGTACTAGATAAGCAAGAAAACCGGATGTACACATTATTTTTTTTCCACTCTGGGCCCCATAAGTTGTGTGTGTGTGTGTGTGTGTGTGAGAGAGAGAGAGAGAGAGAGAGAGAGAGAGAGAGAGAGAAACTAACTGAAATAGTACTCGTTTCAGCCAAGTCTGAATTCCAGCTGAAGGGTGAAGTGTTGAAGGAGGTTGCTTGAGCTGCTGTTAGGAAGTGTTACGTAGAGTATGATGTATCAATTTGAATGTAATCAGAAAGTATTAACTAGTTTCTATGATATTCACAGAGAATCTAACAACCCAGGTATTCGACTCCACCTAACGACAGCAACATAACATGAGAACCTCTGGCATTCTCTCCACAATACCAACACTTAGCTGTGTAGAGCAACTGGAAAAGTTGTGGAGAACATACACCTTTTATTGAATTATGGGAACTGATGATATGTGACTGATGACATGAAGTACGTTGACAAGAGTGATACACTCAGGCTCCACTCCCCGGATAGAATGCGCTTCGCCACATGGGGAAGGGGTGGTCAGCAAACATGCATCTTCAACAACAAAGAGTTCCTTCTTACAGATTCAGGAATATGTCTCACTGAAAATCACGCCACACATTTTTATAATCACTGGTCTTAAAAAAAAAAAGAACCATTTCTACATACTCAGTTCTAGAATTCTTACTTCACAGACAACATAAGGCAACTCAGTAACATCGCAATAAGTACGGAAAACTGCCTAGATCACATCCTAGCAAAACTAACAAGACAACTCACATCATGAAGTTCCTTTCTCTCTGACTTCTATCACAATAATCATCTAAACATTCTAAAAACAGTGAACAAGTTATGAACTCAGGCCACGAAACACCAAAGTCTCATGCAAAAAATCCTATGTTTTAAACTTTCCTTATGAAAACATGTCACTTGAATTTGGTCCCAAATCTGTTTCTGAGTGCTCTCTTATGTCAATAAAGACAGGCTAACTACACGTAAAACATTTCCCGGATTTCTGACCAAAATCTTTTCATGAACATGAGAGAGAGAGAGCTTCTATTCTGAAACACGAATGAGGAAAACAAAAGGACCAACACCGCAGCTGTGGCATAACTGAATAAACCTACACACAAAAGGTGAAACAAAATATGCAACTTCTTATGCATATGAGGTGAAAAAAACACGTGAACTGGCAAGATTAACAAGGGACATAACTCTGCTCTACAACAATTCCGAATATATCCCTTACTATCTAACAAGATTTGGAAAGAAGAAAAGGTCCCTTCTAATTGGAAAAAAGGAATCATTGTTAAAATACCAAAAAAGGGCAAACTTAGTGACTGTAACAACTGGAGAGGAGTAACCTTAATATCAGTTGTGTCAAAAGTATTTTGCAAGGTCATTTTTGAATAGACTCAAAGATATAGTGGATACTGCAATGAGAGAAGAACAAGCAGGATTTCGAAAAGGGAGAAGCTGTCTCGACCAGATCTTTACTCTCAGAATAATACTTGAAGAACATATTGAAAAGCAGAAACCATTAATACTGAACTTCATAGATTTTAAAAAGGCATTTGATAGCATACACAGAGATTCATTATGGAGAATTTTATGTCTATATGGAATACCATCTAAAATTGTCAACATCATTAAGGACTTATACAATGGATATGGTTGTGCAGTCAAGACAGAAGAAGGGATGAGTGAATGGTTCCAGACTGAAACAGGTGTGAAACAAGGATGTATACTGTCTCCTTTACTTTTTGGGATTACAATAGACTTCATAATGAAAAAATGCTGCATAGGTAACACAGGTATTGACTGGGTACATGGGACCCAACTAGAAGATCTTGATTTTGCTGATGACATAACTCTTATCAGTAATAATGTGAATTCCATGCAAGAAAAAACAGATAGGCTGTCTTCACTGGCTAGCAAAATAGGACTTGAAACTAACAAAGATAAAACAAAAATAATGAAAATTCCCATCAATCAAAATGGAAAAATACACATAGAAGGGACAGATATTGAAGAAGTCAATCAATTTGCATACCTTGGCAGCTACATAGACCAGGATGGTGACACTAGAAAGGAAGTTAGGATCAGAATTGCAAAAGCAGCATCAATCTTCAAGAATCTTGAGAACATATGGAATTCAAAAGTTATAAGCACAAAAACCAAGTTAAGACTATTCAATTCAAATGTAATATCCACCCTCATTTATGCATGCGAAAGCTGGAAAACAACGAAAGAAATAGAAAAGAAATTAGACTCTTTTGAAAACAAATGCCTAAGGAAAATACTCGGCATCAAGTGGAATGAATTCAAGAACAATGCAGAGATAAGACAGATGACTGAACAACAACCAGTCTCATGGGTGATCAGGAAAATGAGAATAACACAACAGTAACAGACCAGAGTGAAAATGAGAATAACACAACAGTAACAGACCAGAGTGAAAATGAGAATAACACAACAGTAACAGACCAGAGTGAAAATTGAGAATAACAGAGTAACAGACCAGAGTGAAAACTGAGAATAACACAGTAGGAACAGACCAGAGTGAAAATTGAGGATAAAATAAGTCATTTAAAATATTGAGTGTGTGTACGTGGTGAGGGAATGGATTGGAGGCATAGTGAAAATGCTGTCTGATTTTGAAGCTAGCTCAGGACCATGACTGTCCCACCTCTCCACTGTGTAACAGAATAGCAATTCTGTACAGAGAGTATTTGTGTATTGCTAGTAGTTGTGTTCTCGTAGACTACAACTCATGTCAGTGTGCAAAGCATGTGGTTAGGAAAGTACGTGCGCAAAGCACGTCGTTAGAAACGTCCGTGTGAAAAAAAGCACGTCGTTAGGTGTCCGTGTGCAAAGCACGTCGTTAAGGAGAGTCTTGGTTTGAACGTGGAACTGTGTGGACGTGTTTTTGTCGAGCTGTGTGATGTCTTCGTGGAACAGATGAACATTTTAGTTGCACGTATGAATGGACTGGCCACATGGCAGGGATAACCAGCCGGCAGTCGAATGTAATGTTATTTTTCATCAGCATTTTCATCATCCCATAAAATAAATGTTCCAAGTCACCGTCGTGATTTACTTGACTATCTGTACCAGCTGTCGTCAACGTGAGGTTTAAAAGAGCCTGGATGAGAAGTATGTCTGGAACGGTGTGTAACTAATCCAGAAGGTGAGAGTGAGAGCTGGAATTATGTGTGTAACTAGTCTGGTAACCTCAACTCTCAAGAAGCAAGATGGAAGTCGACCTTGGTATCCACGTGCGTATCGTGAATCAGCACGACTTATGTCGACGCGGCCAACTAACGAGTGTCATATACACAGCAAAGTCTGTGTCACCAACAGATTTATACCCTATATATATATATATATATATAAAATGCACGACGACGAAATACACGAATCTATTATAACTGGCACCTGCAGTAACAGACCTAGCCTAGCTAACAGCGCAAAGATCACCACAGTCCTCATGGCGGTGGACTCTGCTAAAGAAGTATTGCACACCCCTGCAAAGTAACAGATCATAATATGGTTAGATCTTGACAGAAAAAAACAACAAATAAACAAGGTACTTCTAGGCATGACAGAAAGAAAAATGACAAGAGAATTACCTGGGACTTGAACCACTGACTCTGATGAAATGGATTCAGTCTCTTGCAAGTACCACACTTAAGACACAAACATACACATGGCCTCCTGTAAGCGTCTAGTGTATCTTATCTTATATCTTATATCCTTCCCGTGCCGTTAGACGTCACATAGGGCTCGCAAAGTAGTTCGCCAATATTTCCTGTCTTCGGCGAGTCTTTCAACCTCAACAAAGGATTTTATGCCTGTTAACTTGGCCTCTCTTAATAATGTTCTCTTCAGAGTTTCACGCGGTCTGCCCCTTTTTCTTCGGCCTGTTATGTTCCACTTGATAGCTAGTGTATACTTGACAACAAATGAACAAACACTTTTCACATAAATGTAGTTTCAGTTTATGGTTTCAGATATACCCCCTGTAGCATACTTGGCATCAGCGAAATGCGATGGCCAGAAGCAGGTAAAAGATCGGCGGAAAACGGTAAGTTAATTATACATTCAGGCAGAAATGACAATAAATTCCCACACAAAGAGATACATAAAACAACATGGATATCTCCAGATGATAGAACTAGAAACCAGATAGACCATTTTTGTATTAGAAAGCAATACAGAACATCTCTCATGGATGTAAGGGCTTATAGGGGTGCAGATGTCAACAGTGATCACAACCTGTGCATAGGGAAAATAAAACTAAAATTGAAAAGTCAACACAAGAAATCAGTACACAGAAAGATAAACATCCACAGCCTACAAGAAGAAAATACTAACATTAATTTCAATCAGGAACTTGCCAATCATTCCAAAACACCCAGTGAAGTTGAGGAGATAGGTATAGATGAGTTATGGAATTCTTACAGCACAGCCATAATCACAGCAGCAAAAGTAAGCGCTGGATTGGAAAAACCAATTAGAAAAGCATGGATATCAGATAAAACATGGAAGTATATACATGAAAGACGAGCAGCCAAATTAAACATGTTGAATGCAAAAGCAGATCATGAAAGAGATTCGTCAAAAGCAAAATACAAAGACATAGACAAGAAAGTAAAAAGTTCAGCTAGAAGGGATAAAAGAGAATACATAGACAATATGGCGAAAGAGGCAGAAAAAGCAGCAAAAACAGGAGACAGCAAAACTTTATATAACATACAAAAGAGGCTAACAGGTACTATTACATCTAAAGAAAGACCAATCCTTAGCAAAACTGGAACACTATTAACATCAAATAAAGACCAAAAGCAAAGATGGGCTGAACACTTCCAAGAAATACTCAATCGACCACACCCAAAAGAATTGTTAAACCTTGAAACTGACTTATCAGCCCCACAACTAAATGTCAATCTAGATGAAATTAAATTGCATGAAATTGAAGCAGCAGTGAATTTAATGGCTAACAACAAAGCTGCAGGTGAAGATGAAATAACAGCCGAGATGCTAAAAGCTATCAATAGTGACAACATGAGACAACTACAGAGAATGTTTAACAAGATTTGGAAAGAAGAAAAGGTCCCTTCTAATTGGAAGAAGGGAATCATTGTTAAAATACCAAAAAAGGGCAACCTTAGTGACTGTAACAACTGGAGAGGAGTAACCTTAATATCAGTTGTGTCAAAAGTATTTTGCAAGGTCATTTTGAATAGACTCAAAGATATAGTGGATACTGCAATGAGAGAAGAACAAGCAGGATTTCGAAAAGGGAGAAGCTGTCTCGACCAGATCTTTACTCTCAGAATAATACTTGAAGAACATATTGAAAAGCAAAAACCATTAATACTGAATTTCATAGATTTTAAGAAGGCATTTGATAGCATACACAGAGATTCATTATGGAGAATTTTATGTCTATATGGAATACCATCTAAAATTGTCAACATCATTAAGGACTTATACAATGGATATGTTTGTGCAGTCAAGACAGAAGAAGGGATGAGTGAATGGTTCCAGATTGAAACAGGCGTGAAACAAGGATGTATACTGTCTCCTTTACTTTTTGGGATTACAATAGACTTCATAATGACAAAATGCTGCTCAGGTAACACAGGTATTGACTGGGTACATGGGACCCAACTAGAAGATCTTGATTTTGCTGATGACATAACTCTTATCAGTAATAATGTGAATTCCATGCAAGAAAAAACAGATAGCCTATCTTCACTGGCTAGCAAAATAGGACTTGAAATTAACAAGGACAAAACAAAAATAATGAAAATTCCCATCAATCAAAATGGAAAAATACACATAGAAGGGACAGATATTGAAGAAGTCAATCAATTTGCATACCTTGGCAGCTACATAGACCAGGATGGTGACACTAGAAAGGAAGTTAGGATCAGAATTGCAAAAGCAGCATCAATCTTCAAGAATCTTGAGAATATGGAATTCAAAAGTTATAAGCACAAAAACCAAGTTAAGACTATTCAACTCAAATGTAATATCCACCCTCATTTATGCATGTGAAAGCTGGAAAACAACTAAAGAAATAGAAAAGAAATTAGACTCTTTTGAAAACAAATGCCTAAGGAAAATACTCGGCATCAAGTGGAATGAATTCAAGAACAATGCAGAGATAAGACAGATGACTGAACAACAACCAGTCTCATGGGTGATCAGGAAAAGGAGATGGACATATGTTGGTCACTTGATGAGAAGAAATGATCAGAGAATCCCAAAACAAGCTATCAAGTGGAACACAACAGGCCGAAGAAAAAGAGGCAGACCGCGTGAAACTCTGAAGAGGACATTATTAAGAGAGGCCAAGTTAACAGGCATAAAATCCTTTGATGAGGTTGAAAGACTCGCTGAAGACAGGAAAAATTGGCGAACTACTTTGCGAGCCCTATGTGACGTCTAACGGCACGGGAAGGATATAAGATATAAGAAGCTCTTCTCCAGGGCTGAAAAATTAGCCACCATAACCTGCTCTCAATCTAAAACCGACACTGTGGCCCAACACCTTCACCACGTCCGCAGAAAGAACATCAAGGTAGCAGGTCCAGTGTGAGATAGAGGAAGTGGGCATCAGGGAAATTAGCAGCAGTCCAGGATGACAATGGAATGTAGCAAAGGTGGCTGTAAGGGACTAAGTGTACTGCCCACTAGCTTCTGGAAGTGATTACTTCACGGTAATCGAAAACTGAAAAAAACTAGATTACTGTATATTCATTACCGAACACTCCACGTGGTTTAACAAAGACTTCTGGATAAGATTAGAAAAACTGCTCTTGGCTCAGAATGCTCTATATCATTCAGAATCACAGACGCCCTTTGTCCAACCCGATCAGGTAAAAGATAGCCTTGAACGCCACAACCCTGTTCTCCTTCTTCTTATCAAACACATTATATACATCACAAATCGCCAACTTTACACAGCCAGTCTCTTCTGGTTCTAGAAATAATCCACCCTCCAATCAACCCCTATCTTCTACTACACCTGACCATTCATTCATTCATTTGCATGTCCCCTGCGGAACTTGGCTTCCCTAACTGCGTTCCTGTAGGCCTCTCGGTTGTGAGCAAGATGGCCTGCTGCTGATGCATCCATTTGCAGATCATCAACGATGTCTTACAGCCATCTTCGCTTTGGTCTTCCTCTCTCTCTCTTTTTCTCATTATGTACCCTTCCGAGACGGTTTTCTCTAGATTATCATGACGTTTAATGTGTCCAAAATATTTAAGTCTTCTCTCTTTAATCCTCTTAACCTGACCAACAGGTTCCTATTTCACTTGACCACCAGACTTCTTTAACACCTCCCGACCAACCCTCTCAGATTACACAGCACAACCAAGTTCCCACACACCCTTCTCCTCCTCCTCCAACCTCTGATGTAGCCTGTATTCCTCTCGACTTGCCCCTCTCTGATGAGGAGAAACAAGTCCTCGGCAAAGGCCTTTACATTTATTCATATCCCCTCAGTGTGATCGCCATTTTTTACTTGTTAAACAGCTCCACCGCTGGATTACGACTCAAATATTACACTGCTAACACAGAATCTCACCGACTCGCGCCAGACCCTGATGACCCGTGTGCCCTTTACAATCATCATAAATCTAGCTGGACACCTTCCTCCGGGGTTTCCCAAGGTTAAGATCTGTACACTGATACGACCTGGCATGAAATCCAAAACCTCCGGCCACCAAAACTTCAACATTTCGACCTACACAAGGGAGAGTCCAAGGCATTGTCCAAACTCCGACGTCGTTTTGACAAAGTAATAAAACCGGCAGATGAATCTCGTAGTTTGGAAAATATATTTATATTTTGCCGAGGGAATGCCCCAACTCAGCACTACAAAATTCTATGCCCCACTTAAAAACGACGATACCCGTTCCAATAATAATAAAGTGGAAGTTGCCATTAAAGACCTGCTTACAGGAGGTGACCTCTCACCCCAAGCTGTTTTTCTTTACTCTTCACATCAATACAGATGTTTAGGCAACCCTCTCTTTTTTCCTATTTTATACATTCTGGTATCACAGCTTTACTGCAGTGCTTCGTGTATAGTTGTATACTTATACACTAATTATTGTGTTACCTTCTATCTTATTCCTAAAATCCACACACCCGGTCATCCTTGGAGATGCCATTGTATCAGCATGCTTGTGCACCACTGACCATATTTCTGACTTTTTGGACAGCATTTTCCAACCGCTAGTACACAAACTACCCTCTTGTTTGAAAGATATCAACCACGCCTTAACTTCTGATGCGATCACTATCTCTCTCTCTCTCTCAACACCACAACTATCACATCTTTCTCCTTGATGTCTGCTCCCTATACACCTCTATCCCCAATGAAGAAGGACTCTTAGCACTCCGCTATTTTCTCGACAAAGACCCTCACCCCGCCACTAACACTGACACCATAATTAAATGTACACAGCTAGTGGTAAACTAAATTCTTTCGAATTCAACGGCGAATACTCTGAGCAAATCAGTGGTGTTGCCATGGGAACGAAAATGAGTCCCAGTTATGCATGTCTATTTATGGGCTTTCTGGAAGTCAAATTATGGGAAATCTATACTGGCAGGCTTCAAGGATTCTATGAAAGGTACATGGATGATGACACTGGAGCCACCAGTATGCCACAGGACATGCTAAAAGAATTTATTGAATTCGCCAACTAATCACATAAAATTATGTCTGTCAATTTCTATCTGTAAGAACTCTATCCCATACTCCCAATTCCTCCGTCTTCGCCGTATATGTCAGGATAACTTGGACTTTATAGATCAGTTAACAATTTATTAACATTTTTCTGTCATCGCCGCTACCCAGAAAATGTCCTTCGTGAAGCCTGCAATCGTATCCATCTAGTGAGACGCAAAGAAGCATTCAGAAAAAAGCCTGTTACCCCATCTGACAGAGTACTGCCTTTCACCCGCAAGGTCAAATGGTTAAGAAAATTCTTTTCGTCATCTGCCACTAATCCAACTCGACCCGGACACTCACAGTATTTTCTCTGATCCGCCCCTGTTGACATACAAACGTGACTTGAAGCGGAGTCTTACGTATGTTGGTACCAGAAAATGTAACCGCCCCTGCGGCGTTACTTGCCCTGTAGTCTGGGAAACGAAAATGACCACCTTTCTCAAAACTATCCTCACTCTTCATGAGGGATTCATATGCGAGTGATGTGATAATATGTCATCGTATGCAAAAGATGCAGGATAACGTATAATGGTGAGACTGGCCTCAGATTAGGGGACCGCATGCAGAAACATCTGTACGATATTGCCCAGCATGCTTAGAAGCCAGTCCCGAATTATTTCAATGGCCCCAACCACAGTGGCAAATCTGATTTTCTGGTAACAGCCTTCAAACAATGTCACGCAGATGACACAAGCCGCCTAGCGCTTGAGAACCGCTACATTCAGGATTATGGGACGCTGGAACCACACGGGTTCAATTCGTTATTCAACTACATCTAACATTCTCCTCTTCAACAATTATAATCTCTCTCCATTTCCTTCTCAATTGTTACACATACTTCAGAACCACCTTACAGCATCACAATACAACCCCTCTACCTCAGCTATAATCATCTCTCTCTCTCTCTCTCTCTCTCTCCCCTCCACGGTTTCCCTATCCACCACCTTCAGTTACGACCCACCTATCACACATCACAAGTCTCTAAACATTCTCTACGCTCCACCATGCCCATTTCTGAACAAGCGTCGGACAAGCCACATCTTCTTGCAAGTTACAGCTAAATGATCTATTAATTGTATTTCCTTTTTTTTAACATAGCTTTCATATGAATCTATACTTTACCTCCTCTCTCTATTTCTTCGTCCTGTATATTTATGTATGATTAAGGCTCACGCCGAAACGTCAAAACTTTGTAATCGTTAAGTAATAAAGCTGCTCCTACTTTTTTCCTAGTTTATGCATTTTGCTGAGTTAGCTTACCTTATACATGACCATCTAAAATTCGGGTGGGCGCTGGAATTTTCTAGAACATCATTGAGCCCAAAACCGGGGCGTAATGATGTCTAAAACTTTGCAGAGAGTTCTACTCATTTCAATGCTATCTGGTAATGCCCACAACTTTGTAGCTGTCAAGTAATAAAGCCATTCCTACTTTTTTTCCTAGTTTATGCATTTTTGTATAGTCGTTTGTATTGTGGATACACTGGCTTATGTTAATTAGTTTTGTTACAAACCGGAAAACTGAATTATATTCTGAAGTATTGAAATACGCAACAGAAATCTATGCACCACTGTTGTATCACAAACAGCTGTGTCATAATGCATGTAGAAAACGTGCACTGAGGATAACCATGTTTTTATGCGAGTAGGATTACAACGACTGACTAGTTTATATACAGCCCGATTGATTAAAACATGGATGACGCTAGGCTCATGAATAAACTTACATCTGCATGTACTGGAGTGGCTCTCAACCCATGGGCCGCGGTGACAGGGAGTACTATGGGCCGTGCTGAAGTCTCAAAGCAGCAACAAACAAACAAAAAAAGAGGAAAAAAAGTAGATACAATAAATGAAATTATTCTGCACTTTTCACGCAATGCACAGGAGCAGACTGCAAAGATGCAAGTCGCAGATGTTTGATTTTTAAACGTGGGGCATGCAGCACAAGGGTCTGAGAACCGCTGCTCTACTGTATCAAGCATCAAAAGACCAATCTACAATCTCTTCCGCCGTGATTAACAAGGACATCCTTGAAAATGCTCCATTTACTTTATGTTCGGCATCAACATGTGTTTTACCATTTGCGATAGCTTTCGTTGATAATCTGCAAATGGATGCATCAGCACCAGGCCATCTTGCTCACATCCGAGAAGGAGAACTGTTAGGGAGGCATAGTTCCGCAAGGGACATGCAAATGACTAACAGCTTTCGTTCAATTGTATTATATAATGTCATTATGTTACACACACAGAACATTTTGTTACATTAAAAAAAATCATCAGCAGTTAAAAAAAAACTAGATATTAAAATTTACACGGCAGATTTTCCAAAACATGATAAAAGCAAAGGCAAGGATATGCATTTAAAGATACTATGAATACCTTGAAGAAACGCCTCTAAAACACAGCATGTGTTGTCGCCAGTGTAGGTTAGTTTTTTTTTTCGTGTAAGTAATCATAGAATTAGTAAAATATGATAGTAATTAATAAGTTCGACCGCTGGCAAGAGAATAATCGAATATGAAAACAATCAACAAACCTGGCCGCTGACAACAGAATAGTCCCGTTTATCCTAGAGATATGGCTGCAAATACTGATGAACAAGTCAGAAGTCATAAACATCAACAAATACATCTCCTAGGTACAATCAACATTCTGAAGTAGGAATCTCCAAGCAGCTGCAACATGAATTCCTAAACTTCAGTCGCGGTAGTTTCAACGAGGTCCTGCATTCTGTATAAACCAGCATGCGCTCTCTAACGACATACAGCTTATTCTACTTCCTAGTTACTTTTTAAAAATTGTTTTATTTTAAAATTCATGTTCACTTTCCCAAGTTAGTTTTCTAATCTACACAATCTCCCCTGAACACACGCAACTGGGACAAGTGTGCTCGCACGTCATGCCTACATTTGTGACAATATTTCCGTGAACGGTTACTCATCTGAGTCAATTCTGAAGAATGCAAACTAATTTGACACGCCTACTCCGTTATCTGAGGTCTGGTATTTCCTAAGATTTATTTAGCAGCAGCATTTTAGTCGAAACAATTTTCGCCCCACTTTTCAGTCTTCAAGAGTGACAACAAGAAAACATTGAGGATCTAACAATGAAGGGTTCACTGAAGACAGTTAATAATGAAAAAAGTTAAGATGAAATCACACGAGACAGCTTTAAGAGAGGCAGAGGTAAGTTGGACTGCCCCCACAAATAGCCAGACATTATTTTATAAAGGGCAGAGCGGTTGTAACGTTTCTGCTTAGAACTTATTCGCAATAAAATACAGGACAAAGAAGCAGGAAAAGAAGATAAAAGTCTACATTAACATGTATTCATAACACATATTAAAATTTTGGTTGGGAGGGCGGTAGGGGGAGAGAAACGAGGGTCACTTATTTCGTGAATTGTATAAGGGCATGTTAAAGTCTACCTGTTATCAGAGTTTTACTGCACTGGTTCTGTGTATATCTAAAAACTGTTAGTATGATGTTTTCAGACTGAATATCGCGACAGCAATGCACAGCAATGGGCACAACACATCACGGGAGAAGTTCATACACTGTATCAATGTTCTTTTTTTCTGCAGGAGCTAAGATACAAAGTGAGATAAGCTGCCAGAAAGTGTGTGTGAGAAAGAAAATGAACAAAAACTAAGTGGTTGAAAACAAACTGTTGGCTGTGGAGACTACATGAAGTGGCAAACAGCTTCAACATTCCTACAATACAGTGTTTAAAAAAGAAAAAGAAAAACGCCATGACAATGAATGATGCCAGTGAAGATATTCTCTTATAACAATATAAAACGACAGGTTACTTCTTAATCTCTGAACTAAGCATAGAACGTTCACAAATGAAAGAAAAAATGCAACCACAAAAAAAAAAATCAGTTAATGGACGAAACAGCTAGGAGCAGCAAAATGAGAGAAATGTTATTGCTCTATTTGCCTTTTTGAAAATGGTAACCAATTCCCACCACTATCAGATACTGGGATTATCCCATCACTCCACTGCGATCCCATGGTTCTTCAGCTGATGATGGAGAATAGAAGTATCAGCACTTAGCTTTGGGGGTGAAGAACCATAGTCAAATCCCAGCTCGCCTCCTTCACCTGCCTTCAAGAAGACAGGCGTGTCACATTCTGGCGAACAAAGCAACAATAGATGTCACTACCTGCCGTAATGGAACTTACTGCGAAATCTGTTACCGCAGTTTGTTTCCTTAGAGGAAATCGCCGGAACAACTAAAATACGTCCTGTGATATCAGAAAAATCGTGGCTCTCTGCTTATCAACAATATTACTATTGATTATCTCATTTGGATGACGTGTGTACTACATAATGTCCTTGGTCTGCTACAGTATACTGCCACTAGTTCTGACATGTGGCACCAGAGTCGTAAAACTTGACAATACCTTATTAACGGTTACCTGCGCTTCTGCGCTTCAGCGCTTGGATATCGTGAAGGCTTCCCTTACTTCCGTACACTGAAAACGTCAGGTAAGATTCTAAGCTTTCATGACAAGACAAATAGCGCCGCAAAAGACACTACAGCCGTCGAGATGACCGATCAAGGTATGCTTAAATTAACGGATTAATCACACTGCATACTACACAACAATAACCAAGAACACAAACTCACTCTAAATGGGGAGGCCGCGATTCTACTGACCACTCTTCAAAGTCTAACACGAACCGTCTTATCTTTCGATTTGGAAGGTCCAGGCATATTAAATCAACAAATTTCCCTTCTCTCCTCTTGTCCCACAGACTTTTACCGTCGTCTCGCTTACATATAGTTTTCTCAGTGTCCTCTATTTTCTGAAGATGAAGATTTCCCACCTCCGACTTTTCCATTGGTTCTTTCAAACACTCAGTTGGTTTCTATGAGACCAACATATATATATATGAGACCAAGTGTAATATGGCGTGAAATTCGACCTCTTGCTGTTTTTAACCTCTAGACCGCTGTTATCTACGTCATGTGGTTTTGATCGCTGTAATGTCGGACAATGTTAAATCTGACGTCACTTCCAACATGTTATTCTACGTAATACTGTCTACAAACGATTTAAATTGGAGAGTACAGATACGGTACAATTTATTAGCTGAACAGAAACTCACTCTGCCGAATATTCAAGAAAACTCACAAAGGTATGCCCTGGACGGGCAGAAAAACAAATACAGTTCTCTAAGAAGTAGCAGAACAACGACAAATGGCTTTAGAGAAATAAAAACGCAATCAAAGTTCTGTGAATGTCAGGAGAACCTGGTGTTTACAGAAAACAAATCAAAGTTCTGTGAATGTCAGGAGAACCTGGTGTTTACAGAAAACAAATCAAAGTTCTGTGAATGTCAGGAGAACCTGGTGTTTACAGAAAACACACACATATACACATACATACAAAGGGGGGGGGGGGGGGGGGGAATAGAAGATGGCTCAGATAAGAAAAAAAATATTTTAGACGGGCGGACTAAGTGACATGCAAAACAAACGGCATACAACTTATCTGAGAACCCTAAATGGAGATGCACCATCACAAAAGTCCACCGGCCCAGCACATGATGAATAAATTACAAGTCTGTATGTGTGTGTTTATACGCGCGCTTGTGAGGTAGAGAGGGAGAAGGAAGGAATACACAGGGTCTTGACCAGATCATCTAGAGATGAGTTTAACATTTCTATCTCAGATCAATATGGCAAGTCTTGTCTTGTCTACTCCCTCGAGAGACCTGCAATGCTGAGGGGAACAATGGAACTGATATGCCAGTGTCTGGCTGATGTGCTGCTGTTATTAACACACAAACCTCCACGCTGCGGCAACTATTGTTCTATATCACACAAACCTCCACGTTGTGGCAACTACTGTCATATCATACTGTCATGACTATTATTAGTCGTTATCATCGTTGCTAAGCTTCAATGAAGCCGTTCAGAGATGGTAAAACTATCAGCAAGGCAGATGTATCTAGCAGTGCTTCTATATGCAAGACTGCGAGACACTCTCAGCATGCCAATCTTTGCTCTATTCGACTGTAAAAACTACAAGTTCTATTTTTTACCCGTTGTTACAGCTAGTGTTTTAGCAACAGTAGCGCATAAAGGCAACTAAAAGCTTAAAGGTAAAGCTACAGAGTTCAAAGGTAAAAGCTAAGAATACAGAGCTGACAGGTAAATCAAAGAACACATAGATGAAAGGTAAAAGCTAGGAATACAGAGCTGACAGGTAAATCAAAGAACACATAGATGAAAGGTAAAAGCTAGGAATACAGAGCTGACAGGTAAAGCAAAGAACACATAGTTGAAAGGTAAAAGCTAGGAATACAGAGTTGACAGGTAAAGCAAAGAACACATAGTTGAAAGGTAAAAGCTAGGAATACAGAGCTGACAGGTAAAGCAAAGAACACATAGTTGAAAGGTAAAAGCTAGGAATACAGAGTTGACAGGTAAAGCAAAGAACACATAGTTGAAAGGTAAAAGCTAGGAATACAGAGCTGACAGGTAAAGCAAAGAACACATAGTTGAAAGGTAAAAGCTAGGAATACAGAGTTGACAGGTAAAGCAAATTTAACAATGAAGTTTTCTTTAATTTATACATCACACATCGAAGTTTCACAAAGATTACAACAGGTAAAGCCTGATGAAAAGGTCACCGAAATCGTTTATTTTCACAAATAAGATCAAGACGCATCATCGACAACATCTCTTGGAATAAGATGTAATTTTACATACATTTCATTAGATTCATCTTTGCAGCACATAATCATTTGTTCACAATATCAAACTTTCTCATATTCTATATGCAGTATTTCAGCAGTGTTCTCAACTTCACAATATTCAATATTTCATACAATAATACTCATTACTATATCAGATCCGCATCTCGTGGTCTACTAATTCCTCAGCTAAATCTCGGTGCTCGAAGTCTCAAGGTAACAAAACTTCCAAATCACTTGAAACACATCTTCAGTCTAACACTACTTCTCGTTCTTTCCTGTTCTTCTACTCGACTGCTTGTGTTCCCCTTTCGGGTCCTCCTGATGTTATACCGTCTTCCTTCTCTCGCTGTCTCTATCTATCTCCATCTTCAGCCCACTTCCCTGACTTATATGTCGTAAGTTAACTGTCCAATTGACCACGCCTCCAAACATTTGATTGGTTATTGGATCTTCCTTTGTTTCCAAAACCGAGCGCAAATAGTGTCCCAAAATTAGCAACAAGCCATACGTGTTAGTCGCTTCAATTCGGTCAGTCTAATTGTTATTTTAATTAAGTCCACCAACTCTTTCATGGCGTCTGCTTCAGAAATTAGTCCGTTCTCTGTTCTGTCGCTAACTACTAGACCCTTGGCCCTAACAACATCAATCAAGTGTCAAAGTTTCCACCTCAGCTAGTTGCATGTGTGCGTGACGTCGCATTATTAGTACTGGACTAATTTACTTCTGAGCGTCCTTCCTTACTATTTCCTATCTCTCGGCGTCGCCGTGTCTGTCTTTTGCTTCCTCTGTTTACCTTTGATTAGTGTTTTGCATTTCTAAGTAGCTGCTCTTCCGAGTGTCCCGTCTTAATATTATGTCGCGGGAGTTTACCTCTCCCATCTTTGTCAGCGTTTTGCCTTTCTAATTATCTACTTTTCTGTTGCTGTTTGATTTTTACTATTTTGCCTACAATACATTCTTAATTATATTCATAATCATATCACTAATAATAATAATAATAATAATAACTATAATCATTACTTACAAGGCTATGCTACAAAAAGAACGCATAGTTGAAAGGTAAAAGCAAAGAACACAGTTGAAAGGTAAAAGATAAGAATAGACAGGTAAAGCAATGAACGCATAGTTGAAAGGTAAAAGCAAAGAACACATAGCTGAAAGGTAAAAGCTAATAATACAGAGTTGAAACCTGACGCTAAGAGCAGCACACTTGAGTTGAAAAGTAAAACTAAGTGTACCAAGTTCCAAATTAAAACTAAGAATAAGAACTCTCGCTAGTGAGCGTTGCTAACGTGAAGCAGCAAAAACAACTGTTAAGTAACAAGAGTACTAAGAGCCTGACTCCAACTGTGAGTCTCCGAGGTTAAGAATGCTCACGGTCGTATGGCTAAAATCCAACACAGCCATGTTATGGGATGATAACGTGGCCAAGCTGACGAGACTCGGAACGCCTGACCAAAGTCTGATTCTTTATAAACATTCGCCGAAATCTATTTTACTGTCACAGACGGCCATGTTTTACAACTTAAAAATAACTCAGACTGACCTTATAACTTGTACACAAACTTTAAAATTAGCTTTACATTAAACAAGTGCTGTATACATGCGCAGACCTGGCGGCCGCCCAAGCCGAGCTGGCCGTAATGAGGTTAGTTATGAGGGGGATGTCACACATTTAAGTACAATTCACTAACATGTTCTAAAATCAATAGACATGTTTACCATCACTTTCAAGTACTAATTAACACAATGCAAATTCGCACAGTAACTGCGGAAATGAATAAGAAAACATGAATAACAACACATTAAACAGAGAACTTTACAGTACTGTAAGAACACTTGTGACACAAACCTGTACACTCACATGCGGCCGATCTGTGCTCACTAAAATGATGAAGCAGAGCGCTGGTTCGCCACCTCCTCGTCCTGTCTTGTGGTGAATCTATAGCGTGTGTAGAACTGAAAATGTCTGGATGATCACAACACATAATCAGTGATACAGGACCTTCACCGCTGTGTACGAAATTCCTAATTCTGTCCACCTAAGTCGGAGCATTAAGAGATAAGAGCTCTACTTTTTTTAACTGACCAGTGATCGGAAAGCAAGGCGGGAGTGTAGATTCAGGATACTTTCGCTCGAATATCAGACGGACCCGTACGGTGATGCTTAATTTAAATAAACAGTATACAGCGTTTATTTATTTTGCCACGTCATCCTTATAATCGGGAGACAGATCGCGTTAGCACCTTGTCAAGTGTAACAGTTCCGTTCCATAGTTGTCATCACATGCAATTTTTTGTTTGTTTCTTTGTTAATATTACGTTTTCCTTTAAAGCTCAGTTCAGCGTCTCTTAAACTGCAAGTTTACCTATAATATTTTCAAGCTGTGTATTTCTCTTTCAACGACTGATAATAGAAGTGTTCTTTGGTTCTCTGATCATAACACCTCTAGGTCTCACACGCATTACAACATTCGTTAAACTGTTAAGTCTGATGAAATGTTCACTGCATTATTTAATTCTGACAATTAAGATATTCGATTTAGAATTCACAATATCACTTGAAATAAGATGTAATACGACAAACTTTTTTAGTTTCGTCGTTGAAGCACATAATCTCTCTCTCTCTCTCTGAACCTTAAGTGCCCAAGGCACATAGGGCTTCCACAAGGGTTTTCCACAAATGCCTGTCCTTCGCCTTTTTTTCTGCTCTTGCCCAGGTGAGCCCTCTATTGCTCAACATCCTTTCTGTTGTTCTTCTCTGTGTCTCTTTTGGTCTACCCTTACTTCTGTTCCCCTGTGGTGTCCATCTTAGTGCTATTTTTAGTAGTGAGTTGTCAGTCATTCGGAGCACATGTCCCAACCATCGCCAGCGTCTTTCCTCAAAAATTGTTGTCAGTGGCTTCATCTGCATTTCTGCCAATAAAATGGTATTTCTTATGGTGTTTGGCCAAAATATTTTCCTAATTCTTCGTAAACATTTAGTCTGTAAAGAATTCAACTTGTTTTCTATTGTTTTGGTGATTTTCCAGCATTCACTTCCATAGAGTATTACACTTAGAACATTACTCTTAAATATCCTGATTTTCATATTTATGCTTAGTTTTTTTATTTCCATATAGTCTGCAGCACTGCAAAAGCCTGGTTTGCTCTAGTAAGTCTGCTGTTGATGTCCTCTGTGCTGTCTCCATTTTCTACTACTTTACTGCCAAGGTATACAAATTCTTTGACCTCCTCCACTAACTTGCTATCTACTCTGAGTACATTTCTGTTGTTTACATTTTGCTTCATTAACTTTGTCTTTCCTACGTTGATCTTTAGTCCTATGCTGTTTGCATTCTGAGTTAGCTTGTTTATTTTATCTTGCATATCTTTGTGACTGCTTGATAATAGACAAATGTCGTCTGCAAAGTCAAGGTCCTCCAGCACTGTGTCAAGGGTCCATTGTAATCCTCTGCGTTTGTCTGATGTTGCCTCCTTCATTAACCAGTCTACTGCCAAGATAAACAATGTTGGTGATAGTACACATCCCTGCTTCACTCCTGTTTGTACCCTAAAGCTGCTGGAGGTATGTTCTCCACGAAGCACAAAATCATTTGTTCATTAAATCAAACTCTACCAACATTTCTCAATGTCCTCAACTTCACAACATTCTACATGCGATACTGAACTCTGTTTTCTAATAGATCTGCAACACGTGCTCATTTACGTATTACACGACTAAATCACTGTATTCGAGGTTTCAACAGTAACAGTTCTTCGTAATCGCTTGAAACACATCTTCAATCTGTCCTAAAACTATTTCTTCAAAACTGCTTTTCTTGAGGATCTATTTCTCTAATTGTCCATCTATTGTTACCTACGTCTTCTTTCTCTCTCGTGTCTTCTCTGGAGTGTGTTATCCTCTGATTGTCTTCCTTCGGTTCTTCTCTTTGTCTGTCCTCCCCTGATCGTCTATTCTTCCATCTGCTGTTCTTCTCTTCTCTGTCTACTTCTGACGATCCCCCTCACTTGTCCGCTAGCCTCTGGACTTCCTCTTCTTGGGAGCTCCTTCCTTCTCGTGCTCCGTAATTTGCCGTCTGGACCGGTCTCTATTCACTGACCGTCCTTGCTCCTCCGTCTTCAGGCTCCCTCCTCTGTCTCCTCTCTCCTGTACTTTCGCATTTCTTCGTTTCTCCTGTCTCTCCGCTCGCCTTTTTATCTTCTAGTCCAGCTTGATGGATTAACCAATAAGTATTTTGGCTCCACCTTTCAGATGTTCACTGGTTCTCATGAGCGTTTTCACTGTCCGTCATTCAAACTGCCCCGTGACTTTTATGTCGTAAGTCAACTGTCAAATAGGCCACACCTCTAAATATTTAACTGGTCAGATGATCGAGTTGGTCACTTCTTTATTAAAAAAATCGTGTGCGTCCTAACGCGTGTCACATAACAGGTGTCATGCGTGTCAGTTTCCGTCAATTTGGTCTATACAATTGTTATTTACCTAAGTCATTATCTTGCTCTTTCATGTCGGAGGTTTTATTGTGTACTCGCTTTTTCTATTCGTCTATCTATTTTGTTTACACGTGTCAACGTCCAATCACCGCTTTGTTATCACTGCACCATCCTACTTTCCGGCGTCCTTCCTTTGTATTATCTAAATCTCAGCATCACTGAAGTTTTTCTATTCACTGTTTACATTTGTCGGCGTCTTGTCGTAGTGTCATGGGAGTTTTATACCTTCCTCTTCCTTTCATAACTATTTTTGTCCGCCGCTTTTCGATGTTACTATTTTGTTTACAGTATATTTTTATAATCATATTCATTAATAATAATAATAACAATAACAACTAAAATCATTATGTACAAGGCCATGCTACATACCGAGGGGTTAGTTATCTGTATTATTGATCATTTTGTAAATGAAAATGGTATTTTATTACAATAAAATACGGTTAGCGGGGTAAGGATATCCCCTATCAAAGGAGAAGTAAGACGCTTCCTTACCTCCGTCAGTCTACGGACACCTTTGGGCAAGGTGAAGTACCCGTATATGCACCCTCCCCCTCCGATCAGGGTGATGTGAAGCCATGGAAGCAGGTGGTGGATGGAATGGGAGAGCAGCTGACAGATAATGTTGGTTATGGTCACACCATTCTATGATGGTAGGCAGATGATCTCAATGTAGGGACAATGGCTAAGATCACTGACTAGTACAGTCACTGCCCGGAAGGAAAGCAATGGTAAACTACCTTCTGGAAACATACCAAGAAACCCACACAGCAACATGGAAGGTCAGATAGGAAAAAGACTTGGTGGCGAGTCCCCCAGGCCAGATAGATCTAATTTAACACTGGGGAAGAGTGTGAGACAGAGGTCAGTACTAGTAATTGTGATGACGGACAAAATCCTGAGTGTGTTACCAAGGAAAACTCCTGCATCAAACTAAAAAGAAAAATAAGAGTAGGCACATGGAATGTAAGAAGTATGTATGAGGAAAAGTATCAGATAATAAGTGACAAGATGAAAAGAACGGGGATACACATTTTGGGAATCTGCGAACATCAATGGAACTGATCAGGACACTTCAAGAGCGAGAATGATAATATCTTTATATACTCTGGTGGAGAATTAGGAGGAAAGAATGTTGTGGCTTTTTACTTAGACAAATCAACATCAAAAGCATTACTAGGTTACAATCCAGTAAGTGACAGAATCCTCACAATCAGACTTAAGGGCACTCTTAGAAATGTAACAATCATCCAGATATATGCAATTACATCAGTAGCAGAAGAAGAGGAAGTAGAAGACTTTTATAACACACTGAAAACGACAATAGACCAGATACATAAAATTTGATATTGTATTAATTATGGGCGATTTTAATGCAAAGATTGGGACAGAAAGAGCAGAAGATGGAAGATGAAGGATATATTGCAGGGAAATTTAGCATAGGACATAGAAATGAGGCAGATGACAATCTAATGGCGTTTTGCATGGAAAATGAGCTAATGATTGCTAACACACTTTTTAAACAACATCTAAGAAGACTTTACATATGAACATCACCTGATGGGAAAACCAAGAATCAAACAGATTATATTTTAGTGCAAAGAAGGTGAAGATCAAGTATAACATCAGCAAAAACTTTACCAGGTGCTGATTGTGACATGGATCATGAGTTATTAATAGCAGACATGAAGATAAAGATAAAAAAGACAGTTATAGGATCAAGACCACACTGCTTTGATCTTACAAAAATACCAGAACAATATAATATAGAAGTGAAGAACCGTTTCGAAATCCTGATGGCTCTACAGAAGGAGATGACACCAGATGAATTGGCTATGAAGACTAGAGATATCTTTATAACAACAGCCAAAGACATGGTTCCAGTAAAGAAAACACAAAAGAATGGATAGACCACAGTAGGCATACTAGAACTGATAAAACAATGTAGAGAAATGAAAATGCAATGGAAAGTGACAAACAACAAAGAGGAATATAAATCTTTAACAAATGAAGTATGATGAAACATAAGAAAAGACAAAAAACAATACATACAAGATTGTTGTGAAAGAGTAGAAGGTCATTCGAAGTGTAGAAGAGATATTGAAATGTTTAAAGAAATGAATACATTGACGAGAAATGTCACACCTAAGCTAAATGTAATTTGTGACGAGATGGGGAATACCTTGACAGAGACAGGAAATTCTAGAAAGATGGAAGGAATATTGCAGAAGAATGTATGAAACAACTGACTGTCAAAGCAGAAATCAACTGTGTGAATTATTATTGGAAGAGAAAGAATCCGAACCGACAACAGAAGAAGTTTTATGGGAAATAAAGTATCCGAAAAATGGTAAATCACCAGGATGTGATAAGATAACAGCTGAACTTATTAAAGCAAGAGGAAAGGAATGTGCAACAATCTATCACACACTATGTAAAAAATAAATGGCATTCAGGTATTTGGTCAAAAGAATGGAAAAGAACTGTATTCATACCACTGTCAAAAAAGGGTAACTTGAAATTATGCACAAACTACAAAACTGTTGCCCTGATTAGTCATGCCAGTAAAATTCTGTTTAAAATCATAATGGGTAGACTTTGTAAGAAAATAGAAGAAGCAGTCAATATGGTCCAAGCTGGTTTCAGGCAAGGAAGAGGATCAAGAGGTCATATATTCAATATAAGATTAATAATAGAGAAATGCAGAGAGTTTAATGTGAATATATATTTATCTTTTATAGACTACTCAAAGGCATTTGATTGTGTACAACACCAGAAACTGTGGGAAATAATGGAAAAAATGGGATTTCCAATACATTTGATACAATTAACATCACTGTAATTAATATGCTGTATCTAGACCAACAAGCAGCAGTAAGAATAAACAGTTAAACAACTTGGTTTGACATAAAACAAGGGGTCCATCAGGGGTGCATACTGTCACCTTACTTATTTAACTTGTATACTGAAATTATAATGAGGAATGTTACAGAAGATGTAGACAAAGAATATTATGATACCATAACAACTGGCGGTTATGAAATACCAGAGATTAGATATGCTGATGAAACAGTATTACTGTCCACAACACAAAAAGGAATGGAAAAACTAATTATATCAGTCCATAAGAACAGTGAAGAGCAAAACCTCCATCTTAATGCGAAGAACGCTAAATTGATTACAACTGACAAAACAAAGAAGGCAGCTGAAATATGTGTCAATGAGGAAAAGTTGGAAGAGGTTGAGAGTTTTCAATATCTTGGATCATTACTAACTAATAATGGAGATACAATGGGGGAAATTAAAATGAGGACATCTATAGCTCTTCAGAAAGTAAAACAACTAAAGAATCTGTGGAGAGGAACAGACAGAACTACAAAAATAAATTTCTTATGGGTATGTGTCTTTCCCATTGCAACATATGCCTGTGAGAACTGGACACTTATCAAAACAGCTGAGAAACACATAAATGCCTTTGAATATAAATGCTACAGAAGAGTTCTTCAAATATCATGGAAACAAAAAAGAACAAATATATCCATACTACAAGAACTTAAGAAGGCTGGCTAATAAAGAGGATTAAAGAGAGAAACTTAAATATTATGGATATATTAAACGTCATGATAATCTAGAGAAGACTGTCTTGGAAGGGTACATAATGGGAAAAAGAAAGAGAGGAAGACCAAGGCGAAGATGGCTGCAAGACATCGCTGATGATCTACAAATGGATGCATCAGCAGCAGGCCATCATGCTCACAACTGAAAGGCCTACAGATGTGCTGTTATGGAGGCGAAGTTATGCATGAGACATGCAAATGATTGAATGATTAAAGACACAAACAACACTTCAATCATCATCATGATGTGCCTTATCCAGAACGAAGGTTGGCAGTAATGAATCTGTAGCTTCCTCGCCTTGACAGTGCATTCGGCCGGGCTGTGTCCTACCCATTTTCATATGCTATCTTTCCATCTACATCTCTGTCTACCTCTTGCTCCTTCCACCTTTCCTTCTAGTATTCAAGTGCCATGCCGCGTGGCGTAGGTGATCATTTCTCTAGTATGGTCTTCAGTATGTTGTTATGTCTTTTGATATGGCCAAATTATTTTGTTTTCTTCACCTTATTTGTTCATATTGCACATGGATCTGTTCTACAATTTGTGCATTTGTTCTTTTCATTCTGCATGTTATATGACCTAGTTCTCCGTGGAATACATTTCTGCTGCATCAATCTTTCGCTCCATACAGTAAAACAAACTGGAGATAATATTTTACAAATCTTAATTCAATCACTTATCTTTACTCAAAGGACAATGTGTAAAAAAAAAAAAAAAACTCCCGGGAGTCGGCGACTTACTACGATACATCTAAAATTCTGAACTGATTCAGTTTTGAACCAGTTATTAGAATCAGGTATCTACACTAGTAAGGAAACCATCGAGTATAATATAGTACACCTGAAACGAGTTAAACTCATCTACACACAAAAAGTAACGGAATGCTGTCATGCCATAGAAGCACCTAGGGCATTATGATACTTATGCAAATATTTACCTGTCGGAATACGACGAGATTTGGCCGCCTTGACTCCCCCCAGTTACAGAAGAAGCAGGGCACACCTGGGTGATCAGGACGTCTTTGGTAGCGCCTGAACCACAGACCTCGCCAAGACAGAAGAGCTCACTAGCCTCTAAACCACTATGACGTGGATATAACTGTTGTCTTTGGGCCTGTGCAGTTTCAAGCTCCTGTTCTAGACCGTGAGAATATGGGGCACAGAGTCGATATACAAACCTGGAATAACACCTGAACACTCAAATATCTTTAAGAAAACCACATTTTTCAGGTACACCAACCTGGCATAAGTTTTGTGAAAGGTGTATTTGTTCCGCACAAAAGAATCATCTGCAGTTTAAAAAATATGCACGAGGACCTTTCGGTGGAGCTTCTAAGAAGTCTCTGATGAATGAAAAACATGAAAAAAAAATCTAACCAAATGCTAGATCGCCCAGTATTTGCAGCTGACAAGGAAGCGCATACATTCACTTCAGATGAACTGTCACTAGGCACTGATTAAATCCCCACATCACTGGAACAGCAAACCAAACACGAAACAGCGATACATATTCAGTCAAAACTGGAGAGAGAGAGAGCGCGAGAGTCACCACGTGACTCCGCATACACGACTTTCCCGCCCGGCGAGAAAACCGTTCAAGGTACAAACACGCCGTAGATTCAGAAATCGGACCCAATGCTCGGAGTCACCGCAGATGGCGTCAAAGAATTCATTAGTTTAGCTTGACAGCAAGGACATTTTATTTATCTCCCCCCCCCCCCAGAAAAAAAAAAATATCCAGCGCTACAATGTAATAAAAGTAGAAAACCAAAAGCACGTGCTTTTAATGGTGACTGTTGGACACTGCTTACGTAGGTCACGGGAAGTGTCACGTTGGGATTTTCCTGAAAACTGATCGATAACGTGGACCAATCAAATGTGTGCACGTTCACTCTTATGACCGTAGCCGCTTAATTTATTCAACACGGCCTAGGCCGTAACAAGACGTACAGCATTTTCACAAACATGATGGGGATGGCGGGAGTTTGCACATGTTCTTCCCCCCCCCCCCCACCCAACCACCTCCTGTTGCAGACGTGTTGGGAAGTGGGGACGTCCTGGGGATTTTCTAATACATTCTTAATGAACTGTCTTAATGAATGGGATGGGTGCTGGAAAACTGTTAATATAAATGTCAAAGCTTTGATCTTTTGAATGCTGTGAAGTGTTGGAGGGCACATGCAATTACTTTTCTGTGTGCCAAGTGAGGCTTGGCTAACCGTTAAATACGTGATCTCGTATTGATCTACATCTCCCCCGTCTCTATGTTCTAATATATCCTAGTGCTGATGCATAATATGGTACGAATACTTCAACCTAAACATTGATAATTTTTTTTAAAATCCTTAATAAAGTCCGATGTGCCCAGTTTCGTCGTCTATACCGGGCTTCTGTCGAAATCTACACACCATCCACAAATTCATAAAATACACCTATATTATGATCTGCTATCTGAAAGTTCAATGTTTCCAACCCTCAGATACCCATCGATATGTGCTATTAATCTGTTTTATCTATTAAATTCATATTGGCTAATATCGTACAAATATGACAAGGATTGAGATTTAGTTTGCAGAAGTCTCCATCTCAAATGCTACACAACCACATCAGCCAGTGTGGGGATAACGAAGCTTTGTCGTTCACACTAACTACAACGACCCGAACTTCCAACACTAACATCGCTCGCTGCTACTTTGGCCGATATGCATATCCAACACAGGTAGAGTCAGTCAACAACACAGAAAGTCAGTAATATGCTGCTAACACTGTCCCTTGTAATTAAGGTATTATTAATTATTACTATGATTTGGAATTAAGATCGTGGAATTGAGACAGCAACACGGAAAGCTGAGAACCAGTGAAAAAGGAACTCCCACGGTATGCATGCAGGAAACTCTCTACTGTAGAGAGCGGAACAACACCACAACTTCTTCAGATCATCAGAGGAAGTATCCCCAGACAAGTGTTTCGGCCCTATTAAACTCCTGACACTCGGAAAAAAAAAGGGGAGGGGGGCCTCAGGTTCATGACTTCCAGGTCTTGTGAGTTGATTTTTTTTCACTGAACCCATGATCTTCTAGTTGGCACTGGCACTTTGAAGTGCATCTTTAGCGATTTAGCTACAGAGGACTGGTATTGGTTGTGACAAACGAAATTAGTTATGTTCTCAATGCTTGTTTCGCATACTCCACAGACAGCATGAGGTCCTTTCTGCTGTTTCTGAAAGGCGTTTCAGTGCCTTTGCTCTTCCCTTTATGCCCAGTTGCTTACACAGGTCGTATGCTGATGTTGCTATGAATCCTCTCGCTCCCACATCTACAGCTACAACTTTTGCCCTGACTCCTGCCCCCTGCGTCAGTTGCTTGACCAGATCATTGTACTTCTCACATTTGAATAGATGATGTTCCTCTATTCTTGTTTCGTACGGAACCGTAAGCTGGATCATTATTAATTCCTGTTTTTCCATGGAGTACACTACAATGTCCGGTCGCATTCCTGTGTTCTTAATGGCAGTCGGGTATTCTCTTCTTCCTGGTAGTTCTGCTATCACATCCCAGTCATTTCCACAATCTAACAGTGATAGTAAGGGAATGTCCCTTATTTCAATATTCGATGTCGTACCGGCGCCTATGAAGTATTTAGATGGGACCTCAACTCTTCTGCTATTATTTGCTTTATCTTTTGCCCTGTCTATAATGGCTACTAGGTTCCTGCAGCACTCTGTTATGCCGCAAGGCGTATCGTCCTTGACCTAATGATACTCTGCATGCTGACAGCACATGTTCCAATGTTTGCCTTTCGTTGAAGAGAGGGCACTTTGTGTCTTCTGATACACGTCATTTGTATAAATCCAGCTCGACCCCGACACTCGCTATATTTTCTCTGATCCACCCCCGTTGGCATGCAAACGCGTGCCAAACCTTAAGGACATCCTCGTCCACAGCCACTTGAAGCGGTGCCTCACATATGTTGGCACCGGAAAATGTAACCCCGCCTTTCTCAAAAACATCCTCGCTCTTCATGGGGGATCTCACATACAAGTTCCGTAGTGTGATATATGTCACCGTATGGAAAGGATGCAAGATAACGTATATTGGTGTTATAACATTGTATAGTTGCGAACTATCATATTACTGAAGATGATTAAGCTTTTCTTTGCGAACTATCATATTACTGAAGATGATTAAGCTTTTCTTTGCGAACTATCATATTACTGAAGATGATTAAGTTTTTTCTTTTGATCATAACATATCACATGTTTCACAAAACTTTACCACATTCACTAACTAGATTGGAGCAAGTCCGATGAAAAGTTCACTGCATTATTTAATTATGACAAATATGGTATCAGATTCAACAGTTGGTAACATCACTTGTACTAAGATGTAATATGACATAATCTTCGTTAGTTTCGTCGTTGAAGCACATAATCATTTGTTCACAATATCAGACTCTATCATATTCTACATACAGCATTTCGGCAATGTTCTCAGCTTCAGGATATTCTACATGCGATACTAGGACGATTATGAACTCTGTTTTCTAATAGATCTGCAACACGTGGTCTGCTAATTTCTCGTCTGAAATCTATTTACTCGAAGTTTCAAAGTAACAAATCTTCTTAATCGCTTTAAAGACATCTCCCGTCTAACACTACTTCTGATTTTATATCGTCTCGTCCTCTTTCTTCTCTTGTCTGTCCGATTCCTGATTGTCTATTCTTACGTCTCCGTGCTCCTTACTTTGACTTCTGGACCGGTCTCTATTCACTGACCGTTCTTTGGCTCCCTCCCCTATTTCCTCTCTCCTGTACTTTCGTACTTCTTCGTTCTCTCCTGTCTCTCAGCTCGCCTTTTTATCTTCAAGCCCAGTGTTATGGTGAAAGTCTACTGTTCCCTCTCTCTCTCATTTCTATAAAAAGAGTTCTGTGTCTGTCTAAAATCTGTTCCATGATTAAAAACTGGCAAAGTGTTCTCATATTTCTTTCCTATCTCCACTCTCTACCTAACCTAGCTACTTCTCTCCTCGGATATCTAATCTCCCATTTTAATATGTCTGTTTCTCGTGTTTCTGCAATCTGTTGTGTAATTTTCTCTAACATTCTCTCTGAAACATCTCTGTATTACTCTTACTCTATGAAATAATCAATAATTTCTAATGAAAAAATAGGCTAACAAAGCAGTATAAATCAAACAAATATACACTGTAACTGCAACAACAATCTAAATAATACATAAAACTGAACTGTCTCTTGCTCTTGGCCGAATACAATGTCTCTCCGTCGTTGATGTTGTCGCTCTTTGCGAATGTCTAATTAATGTTCTCTGTATACCACCATTATTAAAGAAACAACTGTTCTTTGCCTAAATCACATCAGTTCATTCTAGCAGGTGATCGTCTGTATTTCGAGTTGTCCTATCTTCGCTGACTTCCTTGTTAATATTGATAATGTCTGAGTTCTGAATACTACCACTGTTAGAAAGATAAGTCCGCTAGTCTCTTCTTGGGGGCTCCTTCCTTCTCGTGCTCCTTCCTTCTCGTGCTCCTTCCTTCTCGTGCTCCTTCCTTTGACGTCTGAACCGGTCTTTATTCGCTGATCGTACTTGTTCCTCCGTCTTCGGGCTTCCTCCCCTGTCTCCTCTCTCCTGTACTTCCTTCGTCTTCTCCTGTCTCTCCGCTCGCCTTTTTATCTTCAAGTCCAGCTTGATGGATTAACCAATAAGTATTTTGGCTCTACCCTTCAGATGCCCACTGGAGAAGGAAAATTCTGATTTCAAACCCCCTGCTGCCTTGTAGGGTAGGCTCTGGCCAGAGTCAAAGGCTAGTGGAGTAAACCATAAACAAAGCAGTGGAAGGCAAGGGGAAACCAATACTGTACATTCCCTAGAACAATCATGATAATTCACAATTCTTTGAATCATAACGACGTTAATGGGGGTTCCAGTGGAACCACCTCGTCCAGTAGGGACCATCACGTGCGACAGGTGATACCAGATCATCATCCAACTACTGCACGCAAAGAAAGCACAAGTGACACCAGAGTAATTGTAACATGGAACATTAGAACATTAACAGAACTTGGAAAACATCGAACAAGAAATTTAAAGAATAGAAATTAACATCCTTGGTTTATGTGAAATGAGATGGACTAGAGCAGGAAGCAGAGATCATAAAGACTTCAAAATAATATATTCCGGGGGAAACCAGCATAGAAATGGAGTTTTGGATAAGAAGACAGCAAGAACTGTGAAAGGCATCTGGTGCATATCAGACAGAGTGTTAATGGTTAAATTACAGGGCCATCCAATAGACACAAATCTCATCCAAGTATACGCACCAACTTCAGAAAGCTCTGATGATGAGATAAAAGAATTTTACAACAATCTGGACATGGCAATGAAACAGAGCAAACCATGGGAAGTAAACTTTGTGCTGGGTGATTTAAACGGGAAAGTAGGGACTGAACAAGACAATGAAGCTACTGGCAAGTATGGACTAGGAGTCAGAAACAAAAGAGGAGAGATGTTGATTGAGTTGGCAGAAAAGAATAAAATAATAATAGGAAATACTTGGTTTCAATAACACCCTAGGCGACTATGGACATGGAAAAGCCCAAATAATAACATATGTAACCATAAAGATTACATTATGATCAACAGAAGATTCAAGAACTCACTAATATCCGTGAAAACAAGACCAAGCGCAGACTGCAACAGTGACCACATCCTAGCCGTAGGAAAAGTGAGAATCAGGCTAAACAGGTTAAAAGTAGCAGCTAAAAACAAAGAACTAGATAGAGAGCTATTACAGAAAGATAAAGCAATACAAGAACAAAATAGGACCATAGTACATAATAGATATAACGTTACAGAGAAGATTGAAACGATTGATCAACAATGTAATATGCTTAAAGACTCTATTCAGCAAACATCTATCGAAATCCTACCTCCAAATAAAAGACAAGCTAAACAGGGGTGGATGACAGAAGAAATTTTGCAACTAAGGAATCAGAGAAGAAGTGTTAAGGAAGATAAAGATGAATGTGACAAAATAAATAAAGAAATAAGACACAAATGCAATAAAGCTAAGGAGGAGTGGCTAAATAAGAAATGTAGTGAAACAGAAACACACCATCATGGAAACATATGAGATATGTACAAACAAATAAAGGAGTTAACATACAAAAGGACATACCACAGACTGGTTGCCTGAAGTCAAAGGATACAATAATGGACAGAGAAGAAATAATGGCAAGATGGAGACATACACATTAGAGAACACTATGAGGACAACAGAAGCTGTTATGAGAAGAGTCAGGAGCAAAATAAAATCAGAAATCGCTGAAGAACAGTGTGGCTTTGTCAAAGGAAAAGGTACAAGTAACGATATATATATATATGAACAGTAATGGAGAGATCAAGAGAAGTAAAGACAGACCTATACTTATGGTTCATAGACTACTGTAAAGCATCTGATAAAGTGAGACACATAGAAATTATAAGAATGCTGGAAGACATCAACAAAGATGGGAAAGATTAGAAACTCATCAAAAACATATACTGGCAGCAATGAGGGTTGAGAAACAAACAGGAGCATTCCAAGACATACAATTGGGGGTGAGACAAGGATGTTTTATCTCCTGACCTCTTCTCCTTGTACAGCGAAAACATAATGAGAAATATAGTGAAAATGCCAGGAATATCAGTTGGCGGGTAAAACCTTAACAACTTAAGATATGCAGACGACTCAGCTCTGATTACTAAAAGTGAAGGGGAGCTACAGGCTCTTCTGGACATCGTGGTTCGTGAAAGTTCAAATAAAGGTCTCAGCCTGAACAAAAATAAGACTGAAGTGATGGTCATCTCAAAGAAAAGAATACCACCAAAATGTAGCATTACTATCGATGGCACAGAACTGAAACAACTTGATAGATTCAAGTATTTAGGAACGATTATAACAACTGATGGGAAAAGTCACAATGAAATAAAAAGCAGACGTGCTCAGGTCAAGTCAGCATTCCAGACATGAGAAACATCTTGTGCAACAGATCCGAATCAATGGAAACAAGATTCCGAGTGCTTAAATGTTACATCCAGCCAATTGCTTGATGAGTGTGAAGCATGGTCTATGAATAAGAGATTATAGCGAGAAATGGAGCCCATGGAAATGTGGATTATTAGAAGGATGTTGAAGGTACCATGGACAGCCAAGAAAACCAAGGAAGTTTTAAGAGAGGCTGGAGTTAAAAAGCAAATTATAGCAAAGATCAGGGGCAGACAAGCGAGATTTATAGGACATTTCCTGTGAAGAGGAAAATTGGAACACACTGTGGCAACTGGAAAAATTTAAGGCAGAAGAGACAGAGGAAGACAGAGAGAGAAGTTACTGGATTGGCTGTCAGTGTGGCTAGGAAAAAAGTCACCGCTGGATCTCATAATCAAATCTAAAGACAGGGAATTGTGGAGAGAAATGATCGCCTACGCCACGCGGCACGGCACTTGAATTTACTTCTAAGACAAATCCGGAACATCTATCACATGGGGGGAAGTGGGGGGGGGGGGTGGAGAAATCACAAATTTGTCAGGAAAAGTCAACAAAAACCAATTATTTCGTTGGGAAAAGAATATCAACATAAGCTTTCACTGCTCTCATTTAAAACATTCAGTCATTACATTGATAGGACCCAGACACAAACTCAGGAAACGATCGAAACTCAACATTTCTTCCCAATTCAAATCTTTGACACTAACGATCTTAATGTATGACTGTAAAACAAAAACTTATATGTACTAACATCAATCAGTCAAATGATTTTTGTCTCAGCGTAATGTATAGAATAAATTTCATCAAACAACAGGACAGAGATGTGAAAGCTGTCACAATGGTCACAGGCGACTGATACCGCTCATGAAAGCACTATGTTCTCATGAACGACTGTCGACTACTCCAACAGCTGTTACACTGACATTATTCAAAAGGGTATCAAAGACGTTGAAAATCTCCTCTGAACGCTGCATTGAGGCGGAAAGCTGGGACAACACGATATAAGATCACACAGTTTTTGATATAGCGTTCCTGCCGTAAATTAAACGACGTAAGCTAATACACACTGCAGAAAAACCATAAACAAGAAAAACTGTCAGTACTCATATACCAGCTACAAGAAACGTGTCGCAGTCCTAAAAGATTTGTCACCCGCCCCCATTACAGAAATGTGGTGACGGAGCTTTCACAATCAACCCACGACGACGAAACAACACTGCGGTAAGCGAACAACAGCGGTGTACTCCGAACAACAGCGGTGTACTGCGAACAACAGCTGTGTACTGCGAACAACAGCGGTGTACCGACTGCTTGGAAAACGTTTCTGAAAAGGCCGGCACATAGGGGCGTTTACCACCCGAAACTGCCGTGCGTGAATCCAGCAATTCTCGTTTATATAAATTCAAGATAATGAATGGAAACGTGAAAACTTTATTGTTAAAAACTCTCACGTGGCAATCTGGCTGTGTAACAGATTTTTAGAAAAAAAAATGTTAATCTAGAATGGCATTATAATTAGTCATACAATGTGTTTTTTTTTAAAATACGCAATGCCTTTTCTAAACTGTCCCTCACAGATATAATGTTTCATAATTAAAAAATAAAACTAATTGCAATTCTTTCCTCGTGCTCTTAATTTCAATAAGTTAAAAAGAACAATCCTGATGCAATGCCATCCAATGACAGAGGTTCACCAAATTAGCTTATTGAGAAAAATAGAACATCAGGGATTTGTAGTGAAAAATGACCTTCCATGACCTTTCATGGCACCTGATAGTGATGTAGGGGCTTCTCTTCAAGGAAAGAGCTTCAGGCAATGCTTTGTACGCTTTGTACGCCAGGTCATCGGCGCAGAACATGGTGGCGATGATAAGTTTTATCAGTTTATTTCCCACTACTGTCTCTTCACAGCATCCTCAATGAAAACCAACAGATTCTCTATGTCGCTATACCTAATACCACAAGACTAAAAAACAGTTCCCAAGTTTACAAATGCTATCAGTCTCGTAACTGTCTTTAGCAACAACCTAAAATTAGCACTGCACACATCGCTTACAGTAAAACACAACTGACAATGCAATCACGAGATCTTGTCACTATCTCACATGCCCAAAGAATCGTGCGCTTATTTTATGTGGGCACAATGGCGGACATATTGGCTGTCAGATGCTGATCGAGGATGTCATTTGATAAGAATCACGAGATTATAGTGAAATGTGTAAGAACGTCAGTGTTTCCCAACCTCAGGTCGTGACCATTTTTTTTAGTTTTGGGGGGGGGGGAGAGAAAGGGATGGAGGGGTGCATGTGTTGTTGTTGTCCGAGGAATAGCCGCGAGAAGATATGATAAATGCTGGATTATTCGGTAACATGGACAATCAACAGATCAATGCAGAGAGCACTAGATGCAACAGAAATGTAGTTTCTTAGAAGAATGTTCAGAATACCATGAACAGCTAAGATGAGAAACAGGGAATGTCTGACAAAAGCAAATGCAGAAAATAACCTCCCTTATAGACATTAAACTTGTAAAGAGATCAAAACAACACAACTCAGGTCATCAGAGCAGTACACACCCCCCCCCACCCCCGGTCTGTGAGTTGGTTTATAACCGCACAAAGAAGCTGGTCACATCTGTAATTGACCCAAGTTCCTCTGTTTGTTCGCTGGATTCCATATTCTTTCTTACGTTAATGTAACACATATTCTTTCTTACGTTAATTTAACACATATTCTTTCTTACGTTAATGTAACACATATTCTTTCTTACGTTAATGTAACACATATTCTTTCTTACGTTAATGTAACACATATTCTTTCTTACGTTAATTTAACACATATTCTTTCTTACGTTAATGTAACACATATTCTTTCTTACGTTAATGTAACACACATTCTTTCTTACGTTAATGTAACACATATTCTTTCTTACGTTAATGTAACACATATTCTTTCTTACGTTAATGTAACAGAGTCCATGGCCGTGCGTCGTATTTGTCGCTCTTGCGTCACGTTTAAAAATTCTGTACGACACATCTTGAGAAAAAAAAAACAACAACAGAAACACGAGCTACTCCTGTCGACTACTGAGACGCTACAATAAGTCACCTTACTGTATAGTGGCAAGGTAATCGTGAATATAACAGTATTCATAGATCAGTGTTTTGTTGTTCTCCACGTTTGTGCCATATCCTGCACGAGGCCTTTTCTGCGAATACGCGTGTCCTTCCTTGTCCGTATACGCCCAGTTGTTTACACATGCCGTACGCTGATGTCGCAACGCATACTCTTGCCCCCCACCCCTCCAGCAATCAATCTAAATTTTGACATGAATTGCCTGAACTAAGAAGTACAAAACAGCAACATGGAATGTTAGAACTTTATTCCAGGCTGGAAAATCAGAAAATGTAAAGAGGGAAATAGAAAGGATGAAGATTAACATATCAGGAATGAGTGAAGTTAGATGGACAGGTGCAGGGAAGATAAACTCTGATAAATATATAATAATATATTCAGGAAGTGAGAAACATGAACGATAAGTAGGAATAATATTTGATGAACAAACAGCAAGGGCAATTGTAGGACATTTGAACATCTCGGATCGAGTCCTGTTAGCCCAACTGAAAGGACAACCAATAAATATTATACAAGTGTACGCTCCAACATCTGAAAGTTCTGAAGAAGATGTAAAGTTATTCTATAATGACATAGAGACATTCCTAAAACTCACAAAGTCACATGAAGTTACTACAAACATGGGAGATTTTAATGCCAAAGTTGGTACCGGGAGAACTTCAGACATCGTTGGTGACTATGGACTGGGGGAGAGGAATGACAGAGGGTAGTAAATTAATTGAATAGGCAAGAATACACAGCATGGTTGTAGGAAACACCTGGTTTAAACAACATCCTCGAAGACTGGCAACGTGGTGCAGCCCAGACAAAAAGACTTTTAACCAGACAGACTACGTATTAATCAACAAACGATTCCGCAATGCATTACTGACAACAAAAACCATGCCAGGAGCAGACTGCAATAGTGACCACGACCCACTCTGTGGGAAAAATTAGAATAAGGCTAAAGAAAGCATGCAGAAAAGTGAGAAACATCAAACTGAATACAGAACTTCTTAAAAATGACCAAGAACTACGAGAACAATACAAAGTTATTATAACAGATACAATGCAATAGCAAAGATAAATAGTATAGATGAACAATGGGCAATGTTAAGATGTTATCCACCAAACTGTTAAGGAAATAATACCACCGAAAAAAAAATACCACCGAAAAAAAGAAGCCCCTAAAAATAAATGGATGACGGACGACATCTTAGGACTGATGGACAAGAGTAGAAATAACCAAGAAAAATATAGCAAGATATATAAAGAAATAAGACGCAAATGGAGAGAAGCAAAGGAAGTGTGGTTAAATGAACAGTGCAGACAAATAGAGGACTCTCATAATAAAGACAGCAAAAACATGCACAAACGAATTAGTGAACTCACCGGCAGAAAAACAAAATATACCACAGGATACCTGAAACACCAAGGCATTTGACAAGGTGAAACATAATGAAATTATTAAAATGCTTGAAGACATCAATATAGACGGCAAAGACCTGAGGATTGTAAAACATCTATACTGGCAGCAAGAAGCAGCAATTCCAGTTGAAAATAGAATTGGAAAATATTAACCTATAAAACAAGGGGTGCGACAGGGATGTGTACTATCTCCAGACCCTTTTTCTCTGTACAGCGAGAATATTCTAAGAACAATCATCACAGAACCTGGCATAAAAATTGGAAGATACAATATTAACAACCTTCGGTATGCTGACGACACAGTACTGATAGCTGAGAACCAACAACACCTGCAAAATCTCTTGGATAAAGTCGTCAAAGAAAGTGAACAGAAAGGTCTTACTTTGAACATAAAAAAGACAGAGACTATGGTTATATCTAAGAAGCAGAATCCACCAACATGCAGTATAAAATCAAACCGAACTATTCTAAAGCAGGTGCAGAAATTCAAATACCTTGGAGCAGTAATAACTTCAGATGGGAAATGCAGAACAGAAATTAGGAACAGAATAGGCCTAGCAAAGACTGCATTTCAGAGAATGAGAAACATAGAAGCCAATACATCCTTATCAATGAAAGTTAGAAAACGAGTCCTAAAATGCTATATTGAACCTATCTTGTTATAAGGAAGTGAATCATGGGCAATAGGCAGATCTGCACAAAAATCATTGGAAGCAGCAGAAATGTAGTATATTAGAAGAATGTTGCGAATCCCCTGGACAGCAAAAATAACTAATGAAGAATGTATGAGAAGAGCTGGAAAGACAAAAAATTTTGTCAAAAAAATAAGAGAGAGACAATGTACTTTCATAGGACATACAATGAGAAGGGGGGACACTGAAAATATTATAACAACAGGAAAAATAGAAGGAAGAAGATCAAGAGGAAGACCAAGAGAAATGATACTGGACAGTCTGACGGGATGGTGTGAGAGATCACCAACTAAGCTAATGGCCTGCATGAAGGATCGTGAACTCTGGAGAAGCATAATAGCCAACGCCAGTCGGCACGGCACCTGATGATGATTGCCTGTTTGATCAGATCATTGTATTTCGCACTTCTGAACACGTGTTGTTCTTCTATTCTGGACTCGTACGGAGCTGTAAATTCGACCAAAATTGAGTCCTGTTTCGTGAGCGAGTACACTAAAATGTCTCGTCGCATTACTGCATCCTTTTTATGAATGCAGGGTATTCTCTTCTACCTGGCAGGTCAGCTGCGACCTCCCAATCATTCGCTCGATCTGGAAGTGAGGGCGAGTGAAATACCAGAGATTTAATGTTGGATAATTTCACAGCATCAATGAAGTGCGTGGGAAGGGTTCTGGATTCTTTCTTGGTATTTGCAGCATCTTTCGCTCTATCCACCACAATGGCGATTAGCTCTTGTAACATGTTGTAACGTTTACACGTGTAGCGGCCTTGTGTCAGTGCTACTTTACACGCTGACAGAGCATCTCTAAGGTGTGTCGAACGCTGCACAATGGACACATCGGATCCGTCACTTCGCCCCACTTCTGGATGTAGATTTGATAATACAGTAAATCATTCATCCGAAAAATATTTCACCATTGTATATTCTTTTCCTTTGTGGGGGGTGGGGCGGGGGGAAAGAGAAGAAGTAGTAGAATAAATTATCCCATATTCGCTTCTTGGCAAAACAAAAAAAATTTCGCACCTTATAACTTGAAAGCCCCCCCCCCTCTCCTTTTCCGCTAAGACGTCCACGTTTCATCTTTTTTTTTTCAAAGGGAGCTATTCTCTCATAATCCGTCAACTTTCTCCTATGTCTTCCGCCTAATAAACTATGTATTACTGTTGTCACATAAGCTGTGTGTGTGTGTTTTTTTTAATTTTTAAGATAAAGTTGGAGCACTTTGACCTGACCTTGAATATCACCCAAACCCTTGCCTAGATGTTTTTATTTTGGGTCATCTTTAGAGCACGGGAGGTGTGTGGGAAAGATGAAGCGCAATGTGGGTTCATACATACAGTACACATACACAGTCCACTGACTCAACCACGCACAACTCAATCTACACCTCCACGATTCCCATCTCTTTTCAGTTCTCCGCTGGATTTTTGGGCGAAAACCTGAGGAACTTCTAACACGTGCTTCTAGAACACCCCCCCCCCCCGCCTTTTCTGGGATGTTTAGGGCCCTATGAATGCTGGACACCAAGTCTGCTTCTTAGGTCTCAAAAACTTGTCAAGTGGTGAAGCCCCAAAGACAGCTGTCACTGAGATAAAATCACGTGAGGTTTCGTCGTTCGCAAAACTGCCTACTGCAGTAGTAATTACTAATTAACATTATCTCACTTACAGGTTGATCAGACGGCTAATAACGCTGAATGTATTTATGGGGAAGAAATATACTGTGGAAAGGGTTTGAGCACGTACGATTTACAACAGAAAGAATAGGAGACATTGTCGGTCTGGGTCAAGCTCCAGACAACATGAATCGTAACACTTGAAAAAAAAAAATGTAATAAAATACAATGTAAATTTACGATTTAGTAGATGTTGCACGAGTCAACAAAATGTAAATTCATGAACAACTAAAGATTTTCTATCACAACTCAATTTCCTAAAGGAGCGAGTTGGGTCTGGTGATCAGTTGTATGTATTAGTTTGGACAACTGTAACCAAGAAGTCTGCAACACTGTGGCCAAGAAAAATCTCCAACATTATAAACAAGACAATGGTGGAAAATTGTAGTACAGAAAAAGGGATGTTGTAGCATTTACTTTTCATTTATCTTATATTTTACTTGTAAACTTTTCACAGTCGATAATCTTTATTTATTTGACCATACTCGTTGTCAGTCTTACAAACACATAGAGATAAACTATGTACACAAGGCATTCTTGAAAACTCACTAAGCTTTAAAGCACATTTATTGTTCAGTTTCTTGTACAATATATAGGCAATGAAGCATCAGCTGCATCGATACTTCTAATTGATCTGTGACTTAGTAGTGAATCTGCAAACTACTGCACCTAGTATGCTCATGTTCTCAAGTTCTTACTAGTGTTTCTAGGTTTAGCTGCAGTATACAGTACGGTGTTTTAGCTTCAACTCTTGAATACTTCTACACGGAAGCAGCCCCCCCCCCAAATCAGTTATCTTCAATATCCCTCAAACAACTCTAATGCTCAACACTTATCAAACTCAAACTCCTATCAGAACACTACACACTACTGGAGCATCACTTTCTCACTGAAGACCTACAGGTCAGATGTAAAGTTCACTGCTCTCTCTCCTTTCCTTCTCTTCCTTTTCCCTGTAAAGTTCCACCCTTATTTACTTGTCCCAAAAAAAGACTTCTCTAACCATTCTGATTCCAAAATCTCCAGTTCAATGACCTACAGGATCGTTAACCCTGTAATACTTCTACTTAGGCTTGATAGTCCACTAACCCTGGTACTGTTCACTGGTACAAACATTCTCTTAGTCTATTTTAAAATGATTTTTTAAAATATAATTTGTACAAAAAAATTCTACCCAACAAAGGATATAATTTCTCCAACTCAGTTCATAACTGCTAAAATTTCCATGTCAAAATTTTCCAACTCACAAGTCTTAATAACCCACATTCAGAGATCATAACATCCAAAAACCCAATCATATCACTATATGTGGAATTGTGTTAAGTGCTGTTATTGTGGAAGCTGATCATTTCCAACCTTTTTTTTTTCTTTTTATCTTCATTAATGGAAACAAGCCTAACCTCCTCAATGTTTAATGTCACTATGGTCACATCCAGTGTTTATTTGCTTCAAGATATATCAAGAGTGCATCAGAATTATTATGGAGATGTCTGAGTACACGGATAACAACTTACAACCAAAAATCAGCATAGAGTATGTGAATGTGATGACATAATCTTTCCAAGCAAGTTCAATCAACCAAGCCATGCTATGTGGCATAGGCTCACGTGACTTTCTTCCTAGCCACACTGACAGCCCATCCAGTAACTTCTCTCTATGTCTTCCTCTGTCTCTTCTTCCCTCAATTTTTCCAGCTGCCACAAGCCACAATGTGTGGGAAGCAAGTTAGTTAAAAAAAAAAAAATTCAGATGGAACCAGTCAAGCCCAGAAAAACAACATACATAGATCAGAAGCAAGAGTGGACAAGACAAAAGTACACATAAACACCTTCACAATGTTACAGATCCTGCTGATTACACCCTGCACTGAACTCAAGCACACTACAGCATATAAAGGAACTTAGCTTTAGGTCCCTTCTGAGTTCATGCTAATGAAAATACACTTATTGCATACTTTTGGCATAAATAAGCATTATTACCCCACTCCCACGATGTATATACAATCCTGCTCCCTCACAATACCCTCACATGGGTGCAGGTCAATTGTCCTAAGACCATCACCCATGTGTGACACAGTGCCTGTAATTAAGGTCCTGTTATCTTGGGTACAATTAAAAAAGTATACTAAACAGTTCAATATAAAATACAAACGGTATGAATCCTTGAAGGTCAGTTAGCTCAACAAAAATGAAAATGCTCCTATTAATCAAAGATTTAAAAATAAAAAACCTGTCATCTCAAGGAAATAGTCACTGGTCACTGGAATTAAACACTGGTAGGTCACATGTGCTCCGAATGACTGACAACTCACTACCAAAAATAGCACTAAGATGGACACCACAGGGGAACAGAAGTAAGGGTAGACCAAAAGAGACATGGAGAAGAACAACAGAAAGGATGTTGAGCAATAGAGGGCTCACCTGGGCAAGAGCAGAAAAAAAGGCGAAGGACAGGCATTTGTGGAAAACCCTTGCGGAAGCCCCATGTGCCCTGGGCATTTAAGGTTCAGAGAGAGAGAGGTTACAGTTAACCACAGGAAATAAATCATCCACAATATGTAGATCTTATACTGTTCCCAATTTTAATAGCTTCAGTTCACAAGCAGCTCTTTCTCTCTCTCTCTCTCTCACATTAAATAAAATAATAAATTAGAATACTAAGCAACATTAACAATAAATCTGCTATGTACGTTTTACACGTGCCTCTAGGTTAAAATTGATAGAGGCCCCGCCCCCTTCCAACCTATGTTATTCTTCTCTGGAATTAAGATTCATGAAACACAAATCTATGCTTGCCTTTGATGCTGCACCCCTGGCTTATGGCTGTACAGGCTACTGAATAATCCACTACTACTGACTAGCACAACATTGTATCAACTACTTACAGAGAAGCGTGAAACGGCAAATGTAAGACGAGTTATTCACCACCCTTGTGGGGGGGAGGAGAAATTAATGAATCTCTGAACTCCTCCCTTAAAGGAACACTTGGATATTACTAATCTATTTTCATTATACAGTGAAAATATCATGAGAGGCATTAACAATTCATACGGAATTAAAACAGAAGGCCATAATATCAATAACTGAGATATGCAGATGACATCATTCTAGCAGTAGAAAGTGAAAGTAACTTCTGAACAAGACTACTGAAGAGAGCACTAAGAGACCTAGAGCTGAACAGCAACAAGATTGAAACAATGGTAATATCAAAAAAAGAATAAACATACCAAAGTGCAACATCTTTTCAAAAGGAAACTCAAGTAAAAAATAAATTCAATTACCTTGGAACAATAATATCAGCTGATTGCAGGTACACAAATGAGATAAAATCATGAACAGGGAATGCAAAAAAAACAGTTTATCATGACAAGAAGATATGAAGATATCAGCAAATATGATGACCCTAAAAGTGAAAAAAAAAAATCATTGCGGTGGTATGTAGAACCAATATTGCTAATTGTATGTGAAACTTATACAATTAACAAAAAACGATGAAAGAAACTGGAAGCAACAGAGATGTGACTTTTCAGAAAGGTGCAAAAAATACTATGAACAGATAGAAGAACAAATGAAGAAGTCCTCAAAGAAGCTTCAGCACAATGAAAATTAGTTAAAATGATAAGAAAAAGACAGAATTTCTTGGACATGTCATAGGAAGACAGAAGTCAGAGAATTTACTCAATAAATCCAGGGAAAACAGGAATGGATGAAGGCCAAGGAAAAAAAATACCCTAATGGACTGACCAAGTGGCACAGAAAAAGAAAAGCATTTGAACTGATTGGAAGTTCCAAGAACTGCACAAGATGGACTATTTGGCATGGCACATAATAATGAGAACAGACAAAGCTGTTTCAACCTAACAAAGTTTCAGGGTCCTGTGAGTTATTTTTTTCCAGTTTAAAATAATTTTCTAACAGCAAAAGCAAGTTTAAAAACAACCTTGTGAGACTTGGATAATAAACATAAATGAAAGTAACAGAGATGTGGTTTTTTAGAAAAATGCTACACAGAACCAAGACTGACAGAAGAATAAAATAATGAGTTCACAGCACCTTTTTGCAGAACAATCAAAACTCTGGATTGCCAAGTGAAAACAGAAGATGAAGAGCCCGAAAATCACTGGAACTTTCAGGAAAAAAAAAAAAACATTTCGAGAAAAATACAGGGTGGCAAAGTGAAAGGAAGGCAAACGGAACTGATCGAGAATACAGTAAAGTAACAGAACACACTGTTATATGGTTAAACGTCGAAGGCACTTTCAGACGTGTGTGAAAGAAAAAATGACAAGTGAGTTAAAACCTGGGACTTGAATCACGGACTCTGGTTTGAGCAATCGTCTTGCCACGAGAGAACAGCACTTCGCCATCTTGCAAGCCCTCCCAACCTCCCCACCCCTTCTCCTCCAAAAAAAAAATAAATGTTTGATAGTGAAACCATTACTATCTGTCGAAAATGAAGCACCCCTTGTATGGCGATGAGATCCCTATTCGATTTCCCCACCACGGCGTGCAAAAAACTTGCAAAACTGACATTGTTACAGCATATTTTTGCAATTCATAATTCACGTATGAACGCTGTAGTAATATCACAATCTAATAAATGTTCTGTAAATGTATAAAAAATTATGATGAACTTACCTTCGATAAGTTTCAAGCATCTTTGTACTGCCCAACATAACAGCAAACCCGCGAAGAGAAAAACTATAAATGTGTGTGTACACGTGACACTGAGACGGGCCAATAAGATTAACAAGCATTGCTACTATAAATAACTAACCGGTTTTTTCCGATATCTTACACGAACGACAATCCTGAGTCAGTTTTGCTTCATCATCATCATCACCATCATCATCATCATCATGTGCCGTGCCGACTGGCGTTGGCTATTATGCTTCTCCAGAGTACACGATCCTTCATGCAGGCCAACAGTTCATTTGGTGATCTCCTCTCACACCATCCCGTCAGACTGTCCAGTATCATTTCTCTTGGTCTTCCTCTTGATCTTCTTCCTTCTATTTTTCCTGTTGTTATAATATTTTCAATGCCCCCTCTTCTTATTGCATGTCCTATGAAAGTACATTGTCTCTCTCTTATCTTTTTGACAAGGTTTTTTGTCTTTCCAGCTCTTCTCATACATTCTTCATTAGTTATTTTTGCTGTCCAGGGGATTCGCAACATTCTTCTAATAAATCACATTTATGCTGCTTCCAATGATTTTTGTGCAGATCTGCCTATTGTCCATGATTCACTTCCATATGACAATATAGGTTCAATATAGCATTTTAGGATTCGTTTTATAACATTCATTGATAAGGATGTGTCATTCTCTGAAACGCAGTCTTTGCTTGGCTTATTCTGTTCCTAATTTCTGTTCTGCATTTCCCATCTGAAGTTATTACTGCTCCAAGGTATTTAAATTTCTGCACCTGGTTTAGAATAGTTCTGTTTAATTTAATACTGCATGCTGGTGGATTCTGTTTCTTAGATATAACCATAGTCTCTGTCTTTTTTATGTTCAAAGTAAGACCTTTCTGTTCACTTTCTTTGGCGACTTTATCCAAGAGATTTTGCAGACCTTGTTGGTTCTCACCTATCAGTACTGTGTCGTCACATACCGAAGGTTGTTAATATTGTATCCTCCAATTTTTATGCCTGGTTCTGTGATGATTGTTCTTAGAATATTCTCGCTGTACAGAGAAAAAAGGTCTGGAGATAGTACACATCCTTGTCGCACCCCTTGTTTTATAGGTTGATATTTTCCAGTTCTATTTTCAACTCGAACTGCTGCTTCTTGCTGCCAGTATAGATGTTTTACAATCCTCAGGTCTTTGCCGTCTATATTGATGTCTTCAAGCATTTTAATAATTTCATTATGTTTCACCTTGTCAAATGCCTTGGTGTAATCAGTGAAGCATAAGTAGAGATCTTTCTGTACTTCTAAAGCTCTTTCTGTTAGTGTTCGTAAAGCATAAATGGCATTGTGTGTTCCCTTTCCCTCAACAAATCCAAACTGTTCATCTGCTATTTCCATTTTTATCTTTTTCCTTGTTCTTCTCATAATTATTCTCAGAAGTAGCTTCGTTATGTGACATGAGAGGCTGATGGTCATCACATTCCTTTGCACCTGGTTTCTTTATTAGTGTTATAAACGTGAATTTAATCAGGTCACTGGGAATATAACCACTGTTGTAAATGTCATTCAGTAACTTGGTTATTATTTTTATTCCTGTTTCCTCTAGTGCCTCTATTTCTTCTATTGTTATAATATCAGGCCCAGTCGCTTTTCCTTTCTTCATGTGTTTGATGGCATCTATGATTTCATCTTCAAGTATTGGTGGTCCATCACAGTTTTCAGTATCTGGTGTTAATTCTGGTCTTTCTCCTCCATATAGCTCACCGAAATACTCTGTCCACTTGTCCACAATGTCTTCTTTTCCCATTAACATTTTACTTTCTTTCAATTTCAGGCATCCTGTGGTATATTTTGTTTTCCTGCCTGTGAGTTCATTAATTCATTTGTGCATGTTTTTGCTGTCTCATTATGAGAGTCCTCTATTTGTCTGCACTGTTTGTTTAACCACACTTCCTTTGCTTCTCTGCATTTGCGTTTTATTTCTTTATTTATCTTGCTATATTTTTACTCGTTATTTTTACTCCTTGTCCATCGGTCCTAAGATGTCGTCTGTCATCCATTTATTTTTAGGGGCTTCTTTTTTATTTGGTGGTATTATCTCCTTAACAGTTTGGTGGATCGAATCTCTTAACATTGCCCATTGTTCATCTATACTATTTATCTTTGCTATTGCATTGTATCTATTTGTTATAATAACTTTGTATTGTTCTCGCAGTTCTTGGTCATTTTTAAGAAGTTCTGTATTCAGTTTGATGTTTCTCACTTTTCTGCCTGTTTTCTTTAGCTTTATTCTAACTTTTCCACAGAGTAGATCATGGTCACTATTGCAGTCAGCTCCTGGCATGGTTTTTGTTGTCAGTAATGCATTGCGGAATCGTTTGATGTAGTCTATCTGGTTAAAAGTCTTTTTGTCTGGGCTGCACCACGTTGCCAGTCTTCGAGGATGTTGTTTAAACCAAATGTTTCCTACAACCATGCTGTGTATTCTTGCCCATTCACAGTTTTGCTTACGTTTGGTATTAACGATGATCAATCTATCTGTTGAAATATGTCTAACAGAGGGCATGGTCATTGGAGGCACAATATTTCCACACAAAGAAATACATAAAACAACGTGGATATCTCCAGATGATAAAACTACAAACCAGGTAGTTCATTTTTGTATTAGAAAGCAATACAGAGCATCTCTGATAGATGTAAGGACTTACAGTGGTGCAGATGTTAACAGTGATCACAATCTGTGTATACGGAAGATAAAACTAAAATTGAAAAGCTAACACAAGAAATCAATACACAGAAAGATAAACAGCCACAGCCTACAAGAAGAGAATACTAATAGAAATTTCAATCAAAAATCGCCAATCATTTCACAACACACAGTGAAATAGAGGAGATAAGTATAGATGAATTATGGAATTCTTACGGCACAGCCATAATCACAGCAGCAAAAGCAAGCGCTGGACTGAAAACCCCAAATAGAAAAGCATAGATATCAGAAAACACATGGAAGTACATACACGAAAGACGAGCAGCCAAATTAAAGATGTTGAATGTAAAAACAAATCTTGGAAAAGATCTGGCGAAAACAATATACAAAGAAATAAACGAGAAAGTAAAAGGTTCAGCTAGAAGGGATAAAAGAGAATACATAGACAATATGGCGAAAGAGGTAGAGAAAGCAGCAAAAACAAGAGACAGCAAAACTTTATATAACATACAAAAGAGGCTAGCAGGTACTATTACATCTAAAGAAAGGCCAATCCTTAGCAAAACTGGAATCCTATTAACATCAAGTAAAGACCAAAAGCAAAGATGGGCTGAACACTTCCAAGAAATACTTAATCGACCTCACCCAAAAGAATTATTAAAACTTGAAACCGACTTACCAGCCCCACAACTAAATGTCAACCTAGATAAAGTTACATTGCATGAAATTGAAACAGCAGTGAATTTAATGGCTAACAACAAAGCTGCAGATGAAGATGAAATAACACCCGAAAATAGTGACAACATGAGACAACTACAGAGAATGTTTAATAAGATTTGGAAAGAAGAAAAAGTCACTTCTAAATGGAAAAAAGGAATCTTTGTTAAAATACCAAAAAAAAAGGCAACCTTAGTGACTGTAACAACTGGAGAGGAGTAACCTTAATATCAGTTGTGTCAAAAGTATTTTGCAAGGTCATTTTGAATAGACTTAAAGATATAGTGGATACTGCAATGAGAGAAGAACAAGTAGGATTTTGCTGATGACATAACTCTTATCAGTAACAATGTGAATTCCATGCAAGAAAAAACAAATAGTCTGTCTTCACTGGCTAGCAAAATGGGACTTAAAATTAACAAGGACAAAACAAAAATAATGAAACTTCCCATTAACCAAAATGGAAAAATACACGTAGAAGGGACAGATATTGAAGAAGTCAATCAATTTGCATACCTTGGCAACTACATAGACCAGGATGGTGACACCAGAAAGGAAGCTAGAATTAGAATGGCAAAAGCAGCATCGATCTTCAAGAATCTTGAGAACATATGGCATTCAAAAGTTATAAGCACAAAAACTAATTTAAGACTATTCAATTCAAATATAATATCCACCCTCATTTATGCATGCGAAAGCTGGAAAACAACTAAAGAAATTAGATTCTTTTGAAAACAAATGCCTAAGGAAAATACTCGGCATCAAACAGAACAAATTCAAGAACAATGCAAAGATAAGACAGATGACTGAACATCAACCAGTCTCATGGGTGATCAGGAAAAGGAGATGGACATATGTTGATCACGTGATGAAAAGAAACAGAGAATCCCAAAACAAGCTATCAATTGGAACACAACAGGCCAAGGAAAAAGAGGCAGACCGCGTGAAACTCCAAAGAGGACATTGTTAAGAGAGGCCAAATTAATAGGCATAAAATCCCTTGATGAGGTTGAAAGACTCGCCAAAGACAGGAAAAACTGGTGAACTACTTTGCGAGCCCTATGTGACGTTTAACGGCACGGGAAGGATATAAGATATATAAGATAAGATCTATATGTTGCCGTGGTGGCTTACGTTGGCTATCGTGCTTTTCCACAACTCCCTGCTCCGAATGCTGATTTATAGGCTGTGGTGGTGTTCTTTTTCTGTGCCATCTAGTTAGCATTTTCTCTTTCTGTCTACCTCGACCTCATTTGCCTTCTAGCTGTCCCGTTGTCATACTCGACGTAGAACATGTCCTAGAATTCGGATTATCTTTTTCTGAACTTATTGTTTGTCTCGTCTCTCCAGTCTCTCTCAGAACATCTTCATTTGATTTCTTCACTGCTTAACAACGATACAACGCAGTAAAACTATACGTTGAATTCACCACACCCATGTGAAGCAAGAACAAAATATTAGTAACAAATTAACTATAACCTTTGTTTGAATTTACATAATTGTTTAGAGCTGTTATTTATTAACTCCACTCTCTCTCTCTCTCTCTCTCTCTCTCTCTCTTTCTCTCTCTCTCTCTCTCTGAACCTTAAGTCGTCACTTGCAGAATTTTTTGGATATGCTGCATTAAGTCAAAGGCGCTTGAGTTTTAAAGTCACAGCAACTAGTACTTTTTTAGATTTCTCACGCATTTTCAAATCTCGGTGCTTCGCTTTAATGCAAGTCTTGCAGAATTTTAAAATGAGCCCTGGTATCATCTCCATCAGACAACATTATCACTTTCTCAAACAAATTATCTTGCAACCATTCTTTTCTTAATTTTTTTCTTTGTATTTCTTGAATTTTAAGGGTCAGAGGGTTCTGTGAGGAATGTCATCTCTGCTTGCGAGGACAGCTTTGTTTTGATTTATAATTAAATCGCCAGACGTTCGGGGGACATTCAGTTTTAGACGGGCCCCATTCTGTGACACAGATACCATTCTTAGTCTTAACTTTCCATTGTCTAGTTCCATTGTCTGGGTAAAGTTGGGGCGACCATCCCCAACCCAGCGCCTCACAGGTGGCGGATGGTGAAAGTCCTCCAGATATGGAGGATCCCTGTGAATAAGGAGTTGTCCAAATAAGCAGGCGCGGACCAAATGGCGGTAGACTCAGAGAGCGAGGTGGGGTAGTAGGTGGCTCTACTACTCCTATAAAGTGCCTCAGGTGCTCAGTGAAGGAAATACCAGGCGGGTCAGAAGCGCCTTAAAACCTCTCGCTCCCGCTGCCTTGCGGGTAGGACAGGGAGTCCAAAGGCTAGCGGAGAGTCCGTACACAAACCGACAGAAGACAACGGGAAACCACTGTTGTAATTCCCAAGAATAGTTATGCTTGAACAGAATAATCGATTCATCATGAACGACGTTAATGGGTGTTCCTCTGGAACAGCCTTGTCCGGTAGGGCAGCTCACGAGCCACAGGTGAGGCCAGATCGTCATCAAGCTACTGGTGGCAAAACTAACAAGTTCAAAATAGCAACATGGAATGTTAGAACTTTATTCCAGACTGGAAAATTAGAACATGTAAAGATGGAAATGGAAAGGATGAAGATCAACATATTAGGAATGAGTGAAGTTAGATGGACAAGTGCAGGGAAGATAAACTCAGATAAATATACAATAATATATTCAGGAAGTGAGAAACATGAACGAGGAGTAGGAATTATATTTGATGAACAAACGGCAAGGACAACTGTAGGATATTTGAACATCTCGGATAGAGTCCTGCTAGCCCAACTGAAAAGACAACCAATAAACATAAATATTATACAAGTGTACGCTCCAACATCTGAAAGTTCTGAAGAAGATGTACAGATATTTTATAATGATATAGAGACAGCATTAAAACACACAACGTCACATGAAGTTACCATAGTCATGGGAGATTTTAATGCCAAGGTTGGTAAAGGAAGAACTTCGGACATCGTTGGTGACTATGGACTGGGGGAGAGGAATGACAGAGGTTATAAATTAATAGAATGGGCAAGAATACACAGCATGGTTGTAGGAAACACCTAGTTTAAACAACATCCTCGAAGACTGGCAACGTGGTGCAGCCCAGACAAAAGGACTTTTAACCAGATAGACTACATCAAACGATTCCGCAATGCATTACTGACAACAAAAACCATGCCAGGAGCTGACTGCAATAGTGACCATGATCCACTCTGTGGAAAAGTTAGAATAAAGCTAAAGAAAACAGGCAGAAAAGTGAGAAACATCAAACTGAATACAGAACTTCTTAAAAATGACCATGAACTGCGAGAACAATACAAAGTTATTATAACAAATAGATACAATGCAATAGCAAAGATAGATAGTATAGATGAACAATGGGCAATGTTAAGAGATTCTATCCACCAAACTGTTAAGGAGATAATACTACCGAAAAAAGAAGCCCCTAAAAATAAATGGATGACAGACGACATCTTAGGACTGATGGACAAGAGGAGGAGGAGTAAAAATAACGAGTAAAAATATATATATCTCTCTCTCTGAACCTTAAGTGCCCAGGGCACATGGGGCTTCCGCAAAGGTTTTCCACAAATGCCTGTCCTTCGCCTTTTTTTCTGCTCTTGCCCAGGTGAGCCCTCTATTGCTCAACATCCTTTCTGTTGTTCTTCTCCATGTCTCTTTTGGTCTACCCTTACTTCTGCTCCCCTGTGGTGTCCATCTTAGTGCTATTTTTGGTAGTGAGTTGTCAGTCATTCGGAGCACATGTCCCAACCATCGCCAGCGTCTTTCCTCAATAATTGTTGTCAGTGGTTTCATCTGCATTTCTGCCAATAAGATGTTATTTCTTATGGTGTTTGGCCAAAATATTTTTTTAATTCTACGTAAACATTTAGTCTGGAAAGAATTCAACTTGTTTTCTATGGTTTTGGTGATTTTCCAGCATTCACTTCCATAGAGTAGTACACTTAGAACATTACTCTTAAATATCCTGATTTTCATATTTATGCTTAGTTTATTTGATTTCCATATATTCTGTAGCATTGCAAAAGCCTGGTTTGCTCTAGTAAGTCTGCTGTTGATGTCCTCTGTGCTGTCTCCATTTTCTACTACTCTGCTGCCAAGGTATACAAATTCGTTGACCTCCTCCACTAACTTGTTATCTACTCTGAGTACATTTCTGTTGTTCACATTTTGCTTCATTAACTTTGTCTTTCCTACGTTGATCTTTAGTCCTATGTATATAGCAAGATAAATAAAGAAATAAAACGCAAATGCAGAGAAGCAAAAGAAGTTTGGTTAAATTAACAGTGCAGACAGAGGACTCTCATAATAAAGACAGCAAAAACATGCACAAACGAATTAATGAACTCACAGGCAGGAAAACAAAATATACCATAGGATGCCTGAAATCGAAAGAAGGTAAAATGTTAATGGGAAAAGAAGACATTGTGGACAAGTGGACAGAGTATTTCGGTGAGCTATATGGAGGAGAAAGACCAGAATTAACACCAGATACTGAAAACTGTGATGGACCACCAATACTTGAAGATGAAATCATAGATGCCATCAAACACATGAAGAGAGGAAAAGCGACTGGGCCTGATAATATAACAATAGAAGAAATAGAGGCACTAGAGGAAACAGGAATAAAAATAATAACCAAGTTACTGAATGACATTTACAACAGTGGTTATATTCCCAGTGACCTGATTAAATCCACGTTTATAGTACCACCAAAGAAACCAGGTGCAAAGGAATGTGACGACCACCGGACTATCAGCCTCTCATGTCACATAACGAAGCTACTTCTGAGAATAATTATGAGAAGAACAAGGAAAAATATAAAAATGGAAATAGCAGATGAATAGTTTGGATTTGTTGAAGGAAAGGGAACACACAATGCCATTTATGCTTTACGAACACTAACAGAAAGAGCTTTAGAAGTACAGAAAGATCTCTACTTATGCTTCATTGATTACACCAAGGCATTTGACAAGGTGAAACATAATGAAATTATTAAAATGCTTGAAGACATCAATATAGACGGCAAAGACCTGAGGATTGTAAAACATCTATACTGGCAGCAAGAAGCAGCAGTTCGAGTTGAAAATAGAACTGGAAAATATCAACCTATAAAACAAGGGGTGCGACAAGGATGTGTACTATCTCCAGACCTTTTTTCTCTGTACAGCGAGAATATTCTAAGAACAATCATCACAGAACCAGGCATAAAAATTGGAGGATACAATATTAACAACCTTCGGTATGTGACGACACAGTACTGATAGGTGAGAACCAACAAGGTCTGCAAAATCTCTTGGATAAAGTCGCCAAAGAAAGTGAACAGAAAGGTCTTACTTTGAACATAAAAAAGACAGAGACTATGGTTATATCTAAGAAACAGAATCCACCAGCATGCAGTATTAAATTAAACAGAACTATTCTAAACCAGGTGCAGAAATTTAAATACCTTGGAGCAGTAATAACTTCAGATGGGAAATGCAGAACAGAAATTAGGAACAGAATAAGCCAAGCAAAGACTGCGTTTCAGAGAATGACACATCCTTATCAATGAATGTTATAAAACGAATCCTAAAATGCTATACTGAACCTATATTATTATATGGAAGTGAATCATGGACAATAGGCAAGTCTGCACAAAAACCATTGGAAGCAACAGAACTGTGGTTTATTAGAAGAATGTTGCGAATCCCCTGGACAGCAAAAATAACTAATGAAGAATGTATGAGAAGAGCTGGAAAGACAAAAAACCTTGTCAAAAAGATAAGAGAGAGACAATGTACTTTCATAGGACATGCAATGAGAAGAGGGGGCATTGAAAATATTATAATAACAGGAAAAATAGAAGGAAGAAGATCAAGAGGAAGACCAAGAGAAATGATACTGGACAGTCTGACGGGTCACTAAGATGGACACCGCAGGGGAGCAGAAGTAAAGGTAGACCAAAAGAGACATGGAGAAGAACAACAGAAAGGACGTTGAGCAATAGAGGGCTCACCTGGGCAAGAGCAGAAAAAAAAGGCGAAGGACAGGCTTTTGTGGAAAACCCTTGCAGAAGCCCCATGTGCCCTGGGCACTTAAGGTTCAGAGAGAGAGAGAGAGTCTGACCGGGTGGTCTGAGAGGAGATCACCAACTGAACTGATGGCCTGCATGAAGGATCGTGTACTCTGGAGAAGCATAATAGCCAACGCCAGTCGGCACGGCACCTGATGATGATGATGAGTTAGTATTTTGGAGAATGAATCAGTGAAGTAGATCCACAAAATTATTCATGTTAGAATAATTCATCACTGTAGAAACTTTGTTCAACAATTTCATTAACTGTGTTTAAGTGTGTGAATATATTTACTTTAACTATTTCTTCCTTGCTTCTTTTTGAAAATATTAATTTGTTATCCTTACTCTCCCTTATAATAACTTATATATATATATATATATATATATATATATATATAAAGATTAAAAATAGAGAAATGCAAAGAATTTAATGTGAATCTATACTTATCTTTTATTGCTTATTCAAAGGCATTTGATTGTGTACAACACCAGAAACTTTGGGAAATAATGAGGAAAAAATGGGATTTCCAACACATTTTTAAAAAATAATATCACTGCTGTATCTAGACCAACAGGCAACAATAAGAATAAATGGTGAAATAATGGTTTGACATAAAACAAGGGGTCCGTCAGGGGTGCATATTGTCACCTTATTTATTTAACTTGTATACTGAAAATATAATGAGGAAAGTTAGAGAAGACATAGACAAAGAATATTACAATGCCATAACAATTGGATGTTATGAAATACCAGAGATTAGATATTAGACCTTGACACTTAACAAAATAGATGAGAAACATATAAATGGCTTTGAATGTAAATGCTGCAGAAGAGTTCTTCAAATATCATGGAGACAAAAAAAAGGACAAATATATCCATACTACATGAACTTAATATTGAAGAAGGCTGGCTAGTAAAGAGGATTAAACACAGAAAACTTAAATATTTTGGACATATTAAACGTCATGATAATCTAGAGAAGGCCGTCTTGGAAGGGTACATAATAGGAAAAAGAAAGAGAGGAAGACCAAGGCGAAAATGGATGCAAGACATCGTTGGTGATCTACAAATGAATACATCAGCAACAGGGCATCTTGCTCACAACCAAGAGGCCTACAGGAGAGCTGTTAGGGAGACAAAGTTCGGCAAGGGACATGCAAATGACTGAACTGACAGGGCCGTTAATAACTGCTATCATGGAGAATTTTTCGTCGTTTAGTCGAACCTCTACGTCAATTAGAGTAGCAGCCCATGAACTTAGGAAACTGCTGGAAAAAAAATAATGATATTTACAGTGGTTGATTATAGTGTTGTTCAGACTTTAAATAATCGAGTGTGTTGCTTCTCGTTTGGAAGCTATGTCAACAAATAACATCGGATCATCTGGGGAAATCCCATTACTATCGGTATGTAATTACAAGGCACTCTGCGAAATGGCGGACGCACTGATTGCATGTAGACAATTGAACACTGCTTTGTCATTTATTCATATTAGCTCTCGTTTTTGTTTCAGTCCTGTAAGATTTTACTTTAGTCATAACTATCCTCCAACCTCTTTTATAGTTGGTCAAGTCGGTATAACCATATCTTTTGTTATTTATGTCAGCTATCAGCTATTCGTAACTCAGATTCATCGCCTCGTGGCTGTCTCTTCTGAAAGATCGGTGTCTTTACTGTCGTTGCTGTGAAGCTGTTGCTATGAAGCTGTTGAAACACAAACTTCGTGTCGGAATTTTAAAAAAAAAAGGGGGGGGGGAAGCTATTGCAGATCTTGGGGTAGAGCTAATTAAAGAAAGAAAAGGCATAATACTTTTTTGCAGATTCTAACACCATGGAGATCACAGTGATTCTTGCCTTGTTGGCCAGTCTAAGCCTGCTACTGGGAGCATCGAGGAAGTGTGGGGCGGACAGGGTCATCTATCGTTTGCTGACCCTTACAACCGTGCTACCACTCACTCACAGTCTTCCTCTCTGAAGAATAAGATAGCTTAGTGTCTTGCTATAAGGGAATAAAGGAGAATTTTTATATTTTTTTATTGTCAGTCTATGGGACACCCTTGGGCAAGGTGGAGTACCCATATAGCCCCCCCCCCCCCCCGATCAGGGTGACGTGAAGCCATGGACGCAGGTGGTGGATGGAATGGGAGAGCAGCCAACAAATAATGTTGGTTATGGTCACCATTCTATGATGGTAAGCAGATGATCTCAATGTAGGGACAATGGCTACGATCACTGACTAGTACAGTCACTGCCCGGAAGGAAAGCAATGGTAAACTATCTTCTGGAAATATACCAAGAAGCCCAAACAGCAACATGGAAAGTCAAATAGGAAAAAGATCAGGTGGTGAGTCCCCCAAGCCAGATAGATCTAATTTTAACACTGGGGAAGAGTGCAAGACAGAGGCCATTACTAGTAATTGTAATAACGGACAGAATTCTGACAGTGTTACTAAGGAAAACCCCTGCATCAAACTAAGAAGAAAAATAAGAGTAGGAACATGGAATGTGAGAAGTATGTATGAGGGAAAGTATCAAATAATAAGTGACGAGATGAAAAGAACGGGGATACACATTTTGGGAATCTGCGAACATCAGTGGAAAAGATCAGGACACTTCAAGAGCAAGAATGATATCTTTATATACTCTGGTGGAGAATTAGGAGGAAAGAATGGAGTGGTTTTTTACTTGGACAAATCAACATCAAAAGCATTACTAGGTTACAATCCAGTAAGTGATAGAATCCTCACTATCATACTTAAGGACACTCCTGGAAATGTAACAATCATCCAGATATATGCACCTACATCAGCAACAGAAGAAGAGGAAGTAGAAGACTTTTATAACACATGCAGATGATGATAGACCAGATATGGAAAAATGATATTGTATTAATGGGGGATTTTAATGCAAAGATTGGTACAGAAAGAGCAGAAGATGAGGGATATGTTGTGGGGAAATTTAGTATAGGACATAGAAATGAGGCAGGTGACAATCTAATGGCGTTTTTCATGGAAAATGAGCTAATGAATGCTAACACACTTTTTAAACAACATCTAAGAAGACTTTACACATGGACATCACCTGATGGGGAAACCAAGAATCAAATAGATTACATTTTAGTGCAAAGAAGGTGAAGATCAAATATAACATTTAACATATAAAACTTTACCAGGTGCTGATTGTGACACGGACCATGAGTTATTAATAGCAGACATGAAGATAAAGATAAAAAAGACAGTTACGGGATCAAGACCACACCGCTTTGATCTTATAAAAATACCAGAGCAATACGGTATAGACGTGAAGAACCCTTTCGAAATCCTGATGGCTGTACAGAAGGAGATGACACCAGATGAATTGGCTATGCAGACCAGAGATGTCTTAATAACAACAGCTAAAGACATGGTTCCAGTAAAGAAAACACAAAAGAATGGATGGATTACAGCAGGCACACTAGAACTGATAAAACAACGTAGAGAAATGAAGATGCAATGGAAAGTGACAAACAACAACAAAGAGGAATATAAATCTTTAACAAAGAAATACAAAGAAACATAAGAAAAGACAAAAAACAATACATACAAGACTGTTGTGAAAGAATAGAAGGACATCAGAAGTGTGAAAGAGATAGTGAAATGTTTAAAGAAATGAAGATATTGACGAGAAATGTCACACATAAGCTGAATGTGATTTGTGACGAGATGGGGAATACCTTGACAGAGACAGAGGAAATTCTAGAAGGATGGAAGGAATATTGCAGAGGAATGTGTGAAACAACCAACTGTGAAAGCAGAAATCAACAGCATGAATTATTATTGGAGGAGAAAGAACCCAAACCGACAATAGAAGTTTTATGGACAATAAAGAATCTGAAAAATGGTAAATCACCAGGATGTGAACTTATTAAAGCAGGAGGAAAGGAATGTGCAACAATCTATCGTGCACAATGTAAAAAGATATGGCATTCAGGTATTTGGCCAAAAGAATGGAAAAGAATTGTATTCATACCACTGACAAAAAAGGGTAACCTGAAATTATGCACAAACTACAGAACCATTGACCTGATTAGTCATGCCAGTAAAATTCTGTTAAAAATCATAATGGGGAAACTTCGTAAGAAAATAGAAGAAGAAGTCAATATGATCCAAGCTGCTTTCAGGCAAGGAAGAAGATCAAGAGATCATATATTCAGTATAAGATTAATAATAGAGAAAAGCAGAGATTTTAATGTAAATCTATATTTATCCTTTATAGACTACTCAAATGCATTTGATTGTATACAACACTAGAAACTTTGGGAAATAATGGAAAAAATGGGATTTCCAACACATGTGATACAGTTAACATCACTACGTTATCTCTGGCAATGAAATAGCTGACAGCCTATCCAAAGCTGGCAGCAATCAAGATCAAACCAGTCATCCAGTAAACTACTAAGAGGAGAAAATAATAATCTGTAACCAGTCCAGATCTGAATGGAAAAAGAAACTGAAGTGCAACACTGATCCAGATCAAATACACCAACTACAAAGACATCAGCAAACCATCCTCTTTTGCCTAAGGACAGGCCATTGCAGACTACTGAGCCACCTGCATTGACTCAAAATGTCTCACACAGATGAGTGTCCATGTGGCAGTGGAGTCCAGACTCCAGAACATAGACTACAAGAGTGCCCAAACCATGCAGACCTGAGGCATGAGACATGGCCAGAAGACACAAGCTTGGGGCAAAAGCTTTGGGGTGCCTATCAGGATCTGGAATGTACTGCGGTCTTTGGCATGTTGACAGGGATCAGGATCTGAAGTGACCAACAACCACGAACGCAGAGGAAGAAGAAGAAGAACTGCTGTATCTAGACCAACAGGCAACAGTAAGAATAATCCTCGAAAATATAATGAGGAAAGTTAGAGAAGACATAGACAAAGAATATTACAATGCCATAACAATTGGATGTTATGAAATACCAGAGATTAGATATGCTGATGAAACAGTATTACTGTCCACAACACGAAAAGGAATGGAAAAACTAATTATGTCAGTCTATAAGAACAGTGAAGAGCAAAACCTCTGTCTTAATGCGAAGAAAACTAAATTGATGACAACTGAAACAAACAAGGCAGCAGAAATATGTGTCAGTGAGGAAAAATTGAAAGAAGTGGAGAGTTTTGAATATCTTGGATCACAACTAACTAATAATGGAGATACAATGAGGGGAATTAAAAGGAGGACATCTATCGCTCTTCAGAAAGTAAAACAACTAAAGAATCTATGGAGAGGAACAGACAGAACTACAAAAATAAGATTTTTAAGGACATGCATCTTTCTTATCGCAACATATGCCTGTGAGATCTGGACACTTAACAAAACAGATGAGAAACATATAAATGGCTTTGAATGTAAATGGTACAGAAGAGTTCTTCAAATATCATGGACACAGAAAAAGACAGATATGTTCATACTCATTCATTCATTCATTTGCATGTCCCTTACGGAACTTTGTCTCCCTAACAGCACTCCTGTAGGCCTCTCAAGTTGTGGGTAAGATGGCCTGCTGCTGATGCATCCATTTGCAGATCATCAACGATGTCTTGTAGCCATTTTTGCCTTGGTCTTCCTCTCTTTCTTTTTTCGCATTATGCACCTTTCCAAGACGGTTTTCTCTAGATTATCATGACGTTTAATGCGAGAATTAAACAGAGAAAACTTAAATATTTTAAGTTTTCTTTGTTTAATCCTCGTTACTAGCCAGCCTTCTTCAATATTAAGTTCTTGTAGTATGGATATATTTGTTCTTTTTTGTGTCCATGATATGTGAAGAACTCTTCTGGAGCATTTACATTCAAAGGCATTATAGTATCCTATAATACTTTAAATGTAATGCTTTAAAGCCTGCAGAAAAATGACCAATTGAAATATTAACAAAGAAAGAAAAAGAAACAGCTCTACAGAATGTATATAGACTTCAACCACAGATCGACTGGCACCCCCTATAAATGTATTTAAAATATGAAACAAATAGTATAAGAAACAACAACAGTAAAATCAAACCTTTTTTTTTTTCGTTGACTGGTTCATATCTCACAAATGTTCTGTTTGATCCTTTACAACTTTTGAACATCTTTTTAAGGAATTAAGAAGATTTGGAGGAGTTTCATACACTGTGCCTGTAGAAAAAGCTGTTAGTTAAATGAATATGTATGGAAAAATACGTGCAAATTTTTGTAGTTATTTACTACAGTTTGGCAGGAGAATTTGAAAGTAGCAGTAGAAAATATAGAACATAGAAGAGTAGAGTTACAAAAACAGGAAAATTTTCCAAGAAACATGCAGTTACAAGATGAAGAAAACCTCTGCAGGACCATTTGCTACTTATAGGGTACTTATGAAGAATTCTTCTGATGGGCCATAAAAAGGTTCCTTCGAGAAAAAGGGTGTCTGTGTCTCCTTTCCCTCTGACTGGAACACCTCTGGGATTTTGTTTCACTATCTTATACTGCTAGTGCGTATGATTTGTAGAGAAAATCGTTTTTTGAATATAAAAATAAACTTACAACTTGCACATGTAACTATTTTTTTCTGTGATGGTAACATTTGTTCAGTAAGAACTTGTAACTATGTACACCATCTAGTGACTACTTTCTAATGTACATACCCACATTTTTTTTCCCTTAATTCTACGTGCAATTTTCATTCTTCACAGACAATGGGCCAGGTGGCACCTATCATAAGTGTAGGCACCATAACAGACATAAAATCTACTGCAGTGGTCAAGTACAGCTCAGTTAACATTCCAGTCCAGTTTCCAAACATCCGTCTTAACACTGACCTGAATTATCCTCCAAGTGACAGGCATCAGGCAGGTGTCTTCATGTTCCAAGACCAACATATGCACAACAGTGCTCACCGTTTCTCTCAGTTTCTCAGGTGTGGAGAGTACTTAGATACAAAAACTTGTATAAGTAAATTAAGTAATGTAGATGCAAAAACATTATAAATAAATTAGGTGTGCTTAAATAATTTAGATAAGAAAACTTTATAAGTAAATTAAGTATGTTATTTAGATACAAACATTTATTATCAAATTAAGTGCTGTATGTTTAAGTAATTTAGATATGAAACCATTATAAGTAAATTTCAATATCATTATGTTACACTGAATCTTCATAAACTTGATTCAGTTTCTATTTTCCACAATCTAAAATAGTATTGCTGCTTCACTGATTTTGACTTTTCAGTTATTCAGTCTAAGTCAGTGTACTGTATTGTTATGTTACCTCTTTTGTGATTTAGCAGATTCATAGTGTGGATAGAAAAGAAAGGATTAATTGAAAGAAAAAAAACGAATGTTTCATTAAATTATCTTTTGTAGTCAGATTGTCATTATTGGCAATATTGTTAGTTGATTTTGAATTAAACAGACTAGCTTGATAATGTTGTGGATCACTTTCTCTAGCAGCTACTTCAGTTAGAAATGTTTTTTTTTCTTTTCTTTTTTTTTCTGTGTTTTTTCAAAAGACAACATTCATAAATGTTTAAAGTCTTCATTGTTTTACTTTGCTGGGTCTGGTCACAGTTTTATGATTATCCTTTACAAATTTCAGTGTGAACATGGCTGATGCATATCAAGACCTAGTTGGACAAGTTGATGTCATCTCATCATCGAAGGTTTGTAAAAGTCAGAGATAAATATATTTTATTTGTAAAATTTTAAATATTTGTAAAAAAAAAAAATTAACTTTTGTAGATTTTTATGATCAGTTTTTCACAACTGATAATATTGTTCTGCATATCATTTAGAAGATCATGGCATGTATAGTCCGTCAACCACGTGTCTTGTTGGCTTAATGTTGACTTTATGGAACAATCAATCCTTAAGGTCTCTTATGCTTGTATAGTGCATTACTGTTCAGTTTTCTTGTAACAGGAAACTATTTGTGCTACACATCGGGTGAAGGTCTTGAAACATATGCACCATATCCGTTACATAGTGGGCTACATAGGCTTTTGTGAATTCCAGGACTGGACTTAAGAAAACAAGGTTCCCATGACTTCCCATCCACTTGGTCAGGATGAATGAGTCTGGCAGCCTGTTGCCAGAGACAGGTCAATGGGAAGTCATTTTAACATCTTGGCCAGCTCCAGTCATGGATCTTGATAACTGCATCAACCACACCCCCCCCCCCCCCCACCCCCCACCCCCATCACAGTGATCTTCATTAATGCTGAAGTAAGGGTATAATCCAGTTGCATGTATGTACTATTTAAGATAGTCCAGTTGAATGAATTTATAACTAAATGTTGTTTCTCATTAGTAGAATATTAAGGCACTGCTGAAGATGCCCTATAGCCAGTCTCCAACAATCAGCATTATAGTTCATAGGCTGAGGAAGACCCTGCTTTTAGAGGAATTTGATGTCCACAAGAATCTTCTAAAGAAGGAAGCCGTAAGTAATTACAGAAGCTAGGCTGTCTTGAATTTCATGCAAACTTGGTTTAGTGCTGTTAATTGTGATATGTTTGAAATCTGTGGTTCCTGTAAGGTTTTAGTGCTGTGCCCAAAATTGTTAAACACCGTGCAAGAATAGTTTAAAATTTCAAATACGCGAACCAGATATGACTAATAATTTGAACTAATTAATACTCTTTTCTGAGAAGTGGTTTTGCCATTCTTGCACAAAATTTTCAACCTGTAGGCAAATATAAAAAAACTACTTGGGTCACCAAAGTAATGGAGAAATGCCACCTAGATGTACTGGGCATCAATGATGGCGATGGCCAGAAGCAGGTAAAAAGATCAGTGGAAAACAGTAAGTTAATAATACATTTAGGCAGAAACAATGGTAAACATCGAGATGGGGTAGGTATTATTATGTCAAATGTAGCAGCAAAAAGACTTGTAGAATGGGAACCAGTGAACAGTCATATAATAAGAGCACGATACAACCTAAGAGTGTTATGCACCCACGAACGATGCAGATGATAAGGTAAAAGACGATTTCTGTCACCAATTACAACAAATCATCAACAAAGTCCCTAAACATGACATCCTAATTGCTATGGGGGACTTCAATGCTAAGGTAGGGAGAGATAACACCGACATTGAAAAAGTAACGGGGAAAGAAGGAATTGACATGGTTAATCAGAATGGAGAAAGATTAACTGAAATATGTCTAACAGAGGGCATGGTCATTGGAGGCACAATATTTCCACACAAAGAGATGCATAAAACGTGGATATCTCCAGATGATAGAACTAGAAACCAGATAGATCATTTTTGTATTAGAATGCAATACAGAACATCTCTGATAGATGTAAGGGCTTATAGGGGTGCAGATGTTAACAGTGATCATAATCTGTGTATAGGGAAAATAAAACTAAAACTGAAAAGCCAACACACAGGATCAATACACAGGAACTGCTGCTGGCGAGATTCTTCAGCTGCCGTGCGTGGAGCGGTGCTCCTCCCGGCCAATGAAGAAAGGTGCAAATGGGGTTACCGCGCAGCACCACTGCAGAAAAGGTGGTAGAAAAGATCAAGCGAAGCAAACAGTCAAATCACAGCACCTCTGGTCTGGAGGTCGGCCACGTCCTGAGTGCAGTCATATCGGGTGAAATGCATGAACCGGCTTATCCCAGAGGTTAAGACACTGCTGGCAAGACTCTTTTAATGCCGCGCGTGGAGTGAAGGTCCTCCCAGTCAAGGAAGAAAACGCGGAAAAGAAATAAAGGTTGCTGTGCGGCGTCGATGTGAAAAGGTGGTGGAAAGGATAAAGTGAAATTTAATCGGTATGTCCAGTAGTATCGCTGCGATAGCTACACATACCACGGCGCCTCTGCTCTAGAGGCCGGCCACATCCGAAATACACCTACACTGGTGAAATATGCCTAAACTGGTACACACCAGGGGTGGAACTTGATGGCTAGACATGTCATGCCACCTCTGCTCTAGAGGTCGGTCACGCCTGATATACACCCATACTGGTGAATTATGTCTAAACCGGCTCACACCAGGGGTGAATCTTGAAGGCTACGCATGTCACAGTACCTCTGCTCTAGAGGTCGGTCACGTCCCAAACACCCCCATACTGGGATAATATGCCTAAACTGGCTCAACCTCCTGGACAAAAGCTCCATCCTGGTCACAACTAGGAAGGGTAGTGGCCAAGACCACAAAATGGTGAAGTCGGAAACACTGGACCAGGGTAGTCTAGATAGGCAACCACCTCTCACCCGGCGGGGATGTTTGCGTATCCTAATCACGCTGAGGTTTTCCAGTGAGAAAGTCCAACTCTGGACTGGATGGGCAACCACCTCTCACCCGGCGGTGATACACTGGTATCTCAAAACACGTCAAGGTTTTCCGGTGAGAAAGTCCAACTCTGGCCTGGGTGGGCTACCACCTCTCACCCAGCGGGGATGCACTGATATCCTAAACATGTCGAGGTCTTCCGGTGAGAAAGTCCAACTCTAGACTAAACTGGTGCAACGAAAACCACGGTGTCACGCAATCCGCTTCAGAGACCCACCAAGAATACAGGCTAAAGCCCTGCAATACTCTGAACCCCTTGTGGTCCTCTCGGGGATCTCTTTCAAGGACCACACAGGAGACCACAGGACCTAACGAGGACCACAGGCATAAAATTCAGTAGGATCACAGTGTGGTCTTGGTGGTAGAAGCGAACGAAGAAGAAGAAGACGAAGAATACATAGAAAGATAAACAGCCACAGCCTACAAGAAGAGGATGTGGCCTGGGAGAAAAAAGGGACAGCAGCCCAAACAAGTCTGGGAAACACTGATCTATAAGTTTCAGAGTGGACCCAAAAATAGCAGTTTTTCTTGGCAGACCCAACAGTGTGGGAACCACTGCTTGCCCTGTCCCTACTACCCAGTCTGGTACCAGCAGTGTTAATGAAGAGATGAGATAGGGTCTTGATCAGTTGAAGTTCACTGGCCCTAATAACAATGCCATAACTCTTCCTTAGTCATCTTTGTTCCCTCTTGTGCTCACTCTGAAAATTATTTTCTGATAATGAAATGTTACCTGTTGCAGGAAGAATGGAAGTGGCTGCGGTCATACTTTAATAATGTGATTTCTAAAGGACAAGAAGATAAAGTAAGTATAAGATAAAATAACAGTATTCTAAAATTATAATATAGAGGATTCTGATCTGTGCAGCCTTAAAATAGATAGTTAATGATATGTATGAAGTTTAAGGGTTATGTCTTGTAAGGATCATATTTTTTTTTTATTTGACTGCTACAGACTTGGATGAAGTCATTTTTTTTTTTTTTAATGGGACATGATTTCATGTGATATCCTGCTTTCCTGTTATTAGTAACAGCTGTTTTTGCAGTGCAAACTGGTGTACCTTGCCATACAGACACACACATATTTGGTGTCTTCAGAGACCCCAAAGTATATAAAGGCCAGAGAATCAAAACATATGAAACCCCTTGGGAACAACTGTGTTAAGAACACATTTATCAGTTCTTGATAGTTCTTTAGCAGACTCCACTGCCATGAGAACTGTGACGATTCCCCAGGGATGTGTCTTGTCTTGTCTTCTGGTCTCCTTGTAACTGTGAGCTGGTGTTCTTCGCAGCCAGTGCTGTGAAGATGTTGAGGCACAGCTTTGTATTGCCATGGGAACGGGTTATGGCAGCTATTTTTTTTGTTTTCAGCCCTAGAGTGCAGCTAAGAAGCAAAGTGTGTGCAGTATTTCTTTAGCAGACTCCACCACCATGGGAACTACAGTGACCCCTGCCCTGTTACCAGGCCAGGCCTTTTACTTGGACAAACAGAAAGGTGGGGCAAGGTTTTGGTCAGCTATGGTCTGCTAACCGTTATGGTACGAGTTGCTGATTGCTAAATCAGACAGCACCGTCCCCCGGGGATAAAAAATATTGAAGTTTTGACATCGTATTGCTTGTTTCTGTGGTTCAGTCTTTTTTTTTTTTCATTTCTGAATTTATTAAACTGTTTTTGTTGTGATTTGTCTTTTTTGTAGTTTTGCATAGTAGTCATTCTTTCTTTGTTTTGTTATTATTTTTTTAAATCCATTCTTTCGTCTTGAACATAATTCAGTTTTAAAACACTTTCACCGTCATTGTTTTTAACAGTCAAAATGTATCGTCAGTGCTGCCACAAGAAGAGACTCTTTTACCGAGAATATGTACATGAATCTCATTAGACATAGGTAAGTTACCTGTAGCTGCGTTTTATGTCAACGTTGGCACGTGTATTTGAGGAATTTCACTTGGTGAAGCTGACAGCATCATTCAGAATCTTTATTGAAAATTACATAATGTGGGTTATTGTTTATTTCTTTTTTTTTTTTTTGGAGCAAAGAAAATTCCAGAAGGAGAAACCCTAAGGCAGTTAATGGTGAGGTTAACCTATCAGCCCACAGTCTCCACAGCAGCTCTGCTGGATTTTCAGACATCCTTCCTGTGACTGGATTTACAGAGTTGAGATTGCTTAGATGAAACAGGATATGTGCTCAATATAGATGTAACATCTGTCTACTAGATGAAACAGGATATGTGCTCAATATAGATGTAACATCTGTCTACTAGATGAAACAGGATATGTGCTCAATATAGATGTAACATCTGTCTACTAGATGAAACAGGATATGTGCTCAATATAGATGTAACATCTGTCTACTAGATGAAACAGGATATGTGCTCAATATAGATGTAACATCTGCCTACTAGATGAAACAGGATATGTGCTCAGTATAGATGTAACATCTGCCTACTAGATGAAACAGGATATGTGCTCAATATAGATGTAACATCTGTCTACCAGATGAAACAGGATATATGCTCAATAGAAATGTAACATCTGTCTGCTAGATCTTCTTCTTCTTCGTTAGCTTTTACCACCAAGACCGCCCTGTGATCTTACTGAATTTACGCCTGTGGTCCTCGTTAAGTCCCGTGGTCCCCCGTGTGGTCCCCGAAAGGACCACAGGAGGTTCAGAGTGTCATAGGGCTTGAGCCTGAATTCTTGGTGGGTCTCAGAAGCGGGATTGCGTGACACCGTGGTTTTCGTTGCACCAGTTTAGTCTAGAGTTGGACTTTCTCACCGGAAGACCTCGATGTGTTTAGGATATCAGTGCATCCCCGCTGGGTGAGAGGTGGTAGCCCACCCAGGCCAGAGTTGGACTTTCTCACCAGAAAACCTCAACATGTTTTGAGATACCCGTGTATCACTGCCGGGAGTCTGCTAGATGAAACAGGATTTGTGCTAAATAGAAATGTAACATCTGTCTCTTAGACGAAACAGGATATGTGCTCAATAGAAATGTAACATCTGTCTCTTAGACGAAACAGGATATGTGCTCAATAGAAATGTAACATCTGTCTCTTAGACGAAACAGGATATGTGCTCAATAGAAATGTAACATCCGTCTCTTAGACGAAACAGGATATGTGCTCAATAGAAAGGTAACATCCGTCTCTTAGACGAAACAGGATATGTGCTCAATAGAAATGTAACATCCGTCTCTTAGACGAAACAGGATATGTGCTCAATAGAAAGGTAACATCCGTCTCTTAGACGAAACAGGATATGTGCTCAATAGAAATGTAACATCCGTCTCTTAGACGAAACAGGATATGTGCTCAATAGAAATGTAACATCCGTCTCTTAGACGAAACAGGATATGTGCTCAATAGAAATGTAACATCCGTCTCTTAGACGAAACAGGATATGTGCTCAATAGAAATGTAACATCCGTCTCTTAGACGAAACAGGATATGTGCTCAATAGAAATGTAACATCCGTCTCTTAGACGAAACAGGATATGTGCTCAATAGAAAGGTAACATCCGTCTCTTAGACGAAACAGGATATGTGCTCAATAGAAAGGTAACATCCGTCTCTTAGACGAAACAGGATATGTGCTCAATAGAAAGGTAACATCCGTCTCTTAGACGAAACAGGATATGTGCTCAATAGAAAGGTAACATCCGTCTCTTAGACGAAACAGGATATGTGCTCAATAGAAAGGTAACATCCGTCTCTTAGACGAAACAGGATATGTGCTCAGTAGAAATGTAACTTCTGTCTCTTAGACGAAACAGGATATGTGTGTTCAGTAGAGATGTAACATCTGCCTGTATTAAGACTGTCTGCTGAAAAAAAAAAAAAAATGCCATTATACTATGGAGCAGCCTTTCTCGACCTTTTTGTCCCAGAGGAACCTTTATGATGAATGTTCATGTATGTCAAAAGCCATATTATGAAAATAAAACAAACCCTGGCAATACATTTTTAGGTTTCCCAGAAACCCTTTAATAAAAACTATTGTATATGCAGTGTAATCAATAAGTCGTTAGCATAATCAGTAAGTTGTTAGCGCAATCAGTTAGTCTTTGCTCATCAGTTAGTTTTGCAATCAGTTAGTTTTTAATCAGTCAGTGCTGTTTTCAGTAAAAAATAATTTTCTTTGGATCTGCATATAAACATATTTTATGTTTTTTTTTTTTTTAGTCATGTTATATCACAGAGCCTCAATCAGCTTTTGCACAGAACATAAGTTGAGAAACACTTTTCTATTTTCACAAAACCCAGATTGAGAAACATTGTTTTCAACTATTTATGTAGATAGCTAAATGATCACTTTGTGTGTTGCCTCTTTTCCCTCCATTATTGCTGGTTTGGCTAGCACATTTATTCAGATGTAGTACAGTGTTCAGATATACTTTAGAACTGACTGACTGAAAAGGAAGGTATTCATTATTATACAGCAGAACATGAAGTTAGTACTAACTGTTCCCAGTACTGACTTTATGTTCTGCTCTATAAGAATGAATATCTTCCTTTTCAGCAGGACTGGAACTTAACTGTGTAAGAAGACCAGTAGCTAAATTACAAATGAGAAGAACTAACTGGCAGAGCCTTTGTCTTGGTGATATCATTACATGGTACTGAGGCTAAAGATTGAGAGCATTTGTCTTGGTGATATCATTACATGGTACTGAGGCTAAAGATTGAGAGCATTTGTCTTGGTGATATCATTACATGGTACTGAGGTGAAACAATGAGAGCATTTGTCTTGGTGATATCATTACATAGTACTGAGGTGAAACAATGAGAGCATTTGTCTTGGTGATATCATTACATAGTACTGAGGTGAAACAATGAGAGCATTTGTCTTGGTGATATCATTACATAGTACTGAGGTGAAACAATGAGAGCATTTGTCTTGGTGATATCATTACATAGTACTGAGGTGAAACAATGAGAGTGTTTGTCTTGGTGATATCATTACATAGTACTGAGGTGAAACAATGAGAGCATTTGTCTTGGTGATATCATTACATAGTACTGAGGTGAAACAATGAGAGCATTTGTCTTGGTGATATCATTACATAGTACTGAGGTGAAACAATGAGAGCATTTGTCTTGGTGATATCATTACATAGTACTGAGGTGAAACAATGAGAGCATTTGTCTTGGTGATATCATTACATAGTACTGAGGTGAAACAATGAGAGCATTTGTCTTGGTGATATCATTACATAGTACTGAGGTGAAACAATGAGAACCTTGAAGGAGCTGGACAGCAACAGCTGAACATTTGTTGTAGCTCAGTGTTTCCAGGCTTCTTCAGCTTACCACCCCTTTCTCTCCGAGGCCATATCCTTGCTTGGTTTACTAATCTGGTGCTACCGGGTTCAGTCCCAGCAGTGGATTTTTTTCTGGTACACACCAAAAAGGCCCCGAGGTTGACCCAGCCTCTGAAAATGGGTACCAGAGAAATCTGGAAAGATGAAGCAGCTAGGCGTGATACTGACCACATCACACTTTCATATGCCGAAGGTCATGGAAAATACGGGCCTAACTTCGTATTCCCCAATACGCCTTAATGGCGTGGAAACGGGAATTTTACTTTTTTTTTTTTTTTTAAAACATATCCTCAATTCCCCCCCCCCCCCCCCACTCCTGTTATGTACTATTCATACAATGGCCTATTAAACTAGGATATGCATTATATAACTAAAAACTTTAACGATATGAATGAGTACATTTTTGACTCACTTTATTATTTTCCTCAACTTTTAATGTGATGAACACAAGTTTCTCAGTATCAGGTTGAAAAGTGCTAAGATGGAAGGTATTACTGTCCGCATCTGCTGCTTATTTTTCATCAGTATCCCCCTACTGCCCCATTTTCTTCCACTGCCCCCTACTAACCCTTTTTTTTCTCCCTCCCTCCCCAAGTCCTTTCCAGTGCCCATGGGGGCATTAATGGTCACTTTAGGAAACACTCTTGTAGCTTGACATGTAGATTGTAGATTTCTGACACCACTGAGTAATGCAGATGAGTAAAACATATTTCCTGTTCACTTTCTGAAGTTGCAGCTTTTTTTCATGAAAAATGTATGCCAGGTTGTGTTGCAAAAAATATGTCACCACTCTTATTTATAAAATAGCTATTATTTTACTTTATGTTTAAAAAATAGTTTATTTTTGCATTTTTTAAATTCGCAGTTTTGCTGCTAGCATTGAAATCAGCCAGTGTACAGATCTAGAAACTGCTGAGAATAAACCAAAACTTGTGGAGTCCATATTGGAAACATCAGAGGTATAGCCTGCCAGTTCAGTATTTGTCAGTTTTAATTTCAGATTAGTGATAAACTGAAAAGTGTTGGTTTTGTTTTTTTTAAACACTTTTTCTATCAGGCGAAACTTTTCATATGATTTGTTCACTTAGATTTACTTCTTTTTTATGTATTTAAGAAAAAAAGAAACTTTGCTTACAAAGGCATGTCAGTCAGTCATTTGCATGTCCGTTACAGAACTTTGCATCCCTAACAGCTTGTTACAAAGGCATGTAGTTCCGTGTTTTTCAAAGAGAACCATGTCCAGTTTAATGCAGCAGATAAAGATAATTAAAAATGGTGTGTTACAAAGCAGTAGAAATGTGGTTATCAGAAGAATCTTGCAAATTCCCTGGACAGCAAAGATTGCTAATGAAGAATGTATGAGAGGAGGTGGAGAGACGACAAAATCTTGTCCCAAAAAAAAATAAAAGAGAGACAATGTACTTTCATAGGACATACAGTGAAAAGATGGGACATTGAAAATATTGTAACAGTAGAAAAAAACAGAAGGAAATAGAGCTAGGGGAACGCTAAGAGAAATGATACTGGACAATTTGATGAGATGGTGTAAGAGGTAATGACCAGCTGAACTTGTGGCTTGCATGAAGGATCTGGCACTATGGAAAAACATAATAGCGGTGCTATTTGGCACAGCAACTGATGATGATGATGATGTTTTACAAATTTTACATTAACTTTTGTGTCCTGTCCCTGAAGCTCGGTTTGTTTTGTAAAATTAATACCCCCATCTTAAATGTGAATACTTAAAAATCAATTTTAAAATGAAATTCTGTGTAGGATTTGAAGGGCCTCCATCATGAAACCTTGTGGAAGTTTGAGGACATCAGCATGTTAATTGACAGTGATCTGCCAATCTTCGGTGAGACTAGGCGACCTTGCATAAGTCTGAGACTGAGGGATGCCCGATCCCCACCAATCAATGTTCTGACTGGTCTAGATTACTGGCTGGATAACTTAATGAGCAACGTTCCTGAAGTAGCTATGTGCTACCATGTCAATGGATTTGTGCAGGTAAAGGTTTATTTTTTTGTAGTCTCAAATTGTTTAAAATCATATTACTTTATGAACATAATTCCCATAAAGAGATATGTTTTTTTTATAAAGTTGTAAAAAATATTCGATTTGAGTTAGTATTTGGCTGAGTAATTAGCAGTTTTTAAAAATATTCTTAAATTCTTATTTTGAAGAAATTTATCTGTCTTTGTGTTTCTACCTACAATTCTTGTATGTGATCAAGAAATACGAAGTAATGAGAACAGAAGACATCCCAAACCTGGAGAACTCAAGTTTTAATCCAAACGAAGTTATTGACATTGCACAGAATCTTATGTCCTTTATCAAGAGCAAAGCAGCAGTTGAAGGTCATACATATTGGTTGTATAAAAGTAAGTCATTTTAGCATATGCCAGATATTTTTTACAAATATATTGTGTTATAGGAGGCCAGAATATTATTATTATTTTTTTGGTTTTTGTGGTCATTTAAATTCGGTCAACAGTCCTTGGTTCCTTTCTTTTGGCAATTAAAACTTTTTGTAACGGTTGTTCTGAATTCTTTAAAACTGATTTCTTTGTTCTTGAGGCCACTGAATACATGAGGTGAGAATGATGCCTGATATTCCTCATATCTATGAATATAAAGATTGGATGGACCTACTCAAAGAGTTGCATTGCCAAGTTTTTCTGTTGGCTCCACCACAGTGGGGACCAGATCGATTCTTGTTTGCAGGGCACAGCTTACTTCCAAGGGGCACTGTGGAGGGAGGGAGAGAGATTTGAGCTGACTGATTTCTTATCCCTGGTGTTGTCATAGGGGTTTTAATGAAGATAAAGTATCTTTTGTGTTATATCTTGTTTACAGTTCATATGTGTAATTTCCCATAGGACAGTGTGCTGTATCTTGTTTACAGTTCATCTGTATAATTTCCCATAGGACAGTGTGCTGTATCTTGTTTACAGTTCATATGTATAATTTCCCATAGGACAGTGTGCTGTATCTTGTTTACAGTTCATATGTATAATTTCCCATAGGACAGTGTGTTGTATCTTGTTTACAGTTCATATGTATAATTTCCCATAGGACAGTGTGTTGTATCTTGTTTACAGTTCATATGTATAATTTCCCATAGGACAGTGTGCTGTATGTTGTTTAACTCATATGCTACCAGACAGCACCTAGGACTGGTCAGAAGCAGTCACCATGTTCACATTACCTGATTCTTATCTTAGCAATTCTTATTTTTAGCATTTATGGAAGTTTAAAATTATAAACTCCCAACCATGGAACAAAATCACATATTTGTTTTTGTGTAAAAAAATTTTAAAAACTATATTTTCCTCTATATTTTCATTTTATTTGTTAATATGAGAGATTTAAAAATGGTATCTTGCAAGATCCACATCAGTATTGGACCAAAAAGTGGATTCAGCATGGAGAATGCGTGCGTGCGTGCGTGCGTGCGTGCGTGCGTGCGATATCTTTATGCCACAACCCAGATATTGTCACATAAATTTGTATCCCCGGCCAACTCCCACAAGAAATTAATGTCACCTACTTATTGGCACAAATCGGTTAATGTCACAGTATTTTTGCACCTGGAGGAGTTAAAGACTCCACTTTGCATCACAAACAGGTTGAGTTCATTCATTCATTTGCATGTCTCTTGCAGAACTTCACCTCCCTAACAGCACTCCTGTAGGCCACTCGGTTGTGAGCAAGATGGCCTGCTGCTGATGCATCCACTTGCAGATCATCAACGATGTCTTGCAGCCATCTTTGTCTTGGTCTTCCTCTCTTTCTTTTTCCCATTATGTACCTTCTAAGACGGTCTTCTCTAGATTATCATGACATTTAATGTGTCCAAAATGTTTAAGTTTTCTCTCTTTAATCCTCTTTACTAGCCAGCCTTTTTGAGTATTAAGTTCTTGTAGTATGGATATTATTAAGGAAAATACTCGGCATCAAGTGGAATGAATTCAAGAACAATGCAGAGATAAGACAGATGACTGAACAACAACCAGTCTCACTGGTGATCAGGAAAATGAGATGGACATATGTTGGCCACTTGATGAGAAGAAATGAGCAGAGAATCCCAAAACAAGCTATCAAGTGGAACACAACTGGCCGAAGAAAAAGGGGCAGACCGCGTGAAACTCTGAAGAGAACATTATTAAGAGAGGCCAAGTTAACAGGCATAAAATCCTTTGATGAGGTTGAAAGACTCGCCGAAGACAGGAAAAATTGGCGAACTACTTTGCGAGCCCTATGTGACGTCTAACGGCACGGGAAGGATATAAGATATAAGATATAAGATAAGTATGGATATATTTGTTCTTTTTGAACAGTTTGAGTCCAAGCTATAAATATCTCACAAAGCGTTATCAGTTTCATGACTTATCAAAGAAAGGACAGGCCATTTGATCAAAGAGTGCATGCTGCATCAACCTTTTGAACATGTGGGCGTCAAAACTCAGGTGGTGTGAACGAAGGGCTTACCATGACCGCCCTTTCAAAAGAACATGATTAAAAATCAGTTTCTTTCCATCATTGTTTGTCTTTATCAAGACATGGGTGGTGTTAAGTTGGCAATGCGAGTTGATAGTTGGTCATTCATGGGTAGCGTACTGTGAATTATGTAGCCAGGAATTTCTCTCTGGTTCTCATTGTGATAGATAATGGCTGCTAAACGCAGACGTGTTGATCTAGATTTAAGCGCTAAAATGGATATTTTGAAGCAAGATGATGAAAAAGTTACCAGAAAGGACATAGCAGATAACTTTGGAATTGACATTTCGGTGAATCGAAACTTGTTAAAAACCGAGACAAAATTGAATGAGACTTTCACTTGTCTTTAGTTAGGTCAAACTGTAAGCGAAGGCATTCGAGTTCTTCCATAGATATTGAGTGTGGAGATCACCGCTAGTTGTGGTAAAAGCAAGGTAGATGGCGATGCTGAGGATAGTGCTGATGACATCGTTGAATCCCTCACAGACCAGATGCCAGCCAAAACTCTTTCTTATGCTCAGTCTGTAATCACATTCGAGACTTTTTAGTGTTGTATTTTGCTTAAATGACTTTTTGATTACTAGACCAGTTATCACTACACAAAGCAAAATCAGGCATTTTTTTTTTTTACTACTGCTGCTGACAAGTCAGATGCTGCTTGATTTTAATGTTACCTATACTGTAAGACTTACTGTATTTTCTAATTAATGCATTTTGTGATTAGTACATTTTGTGTCTGATTACGATAGCTTTGGCTGTTTGTTATGTGTTTAATGTAGCAAATGTAGGACAGATGAACACACACTAGCCCAGTTAAGGCCCTTGTAATGGACCCCGCTGAATTTCAACTTTACTTAATGCCACCATATTTTGACAGTCATACTGATGTGATATTAAGTAGGTTCGACTGTTTCATATATATATATATATAAAGAGAATAGTTTTGTTTGCTTCTACTCTTTTAATGTAATTTTAATTTTCATTGCTGTCCTCTGGTGGTTAAGGTGAAAATGATGATATGGTCAAGCTCTATGACCTGACTGACTACTGTAAGAATCAAATATCAGAAGAAGACAACCCATTCACTGTTCCTGTTGGCCTCCTGTGCCACAGAGTTGGTAAGAATCTGATAAGGACTAATCAGAGAAGGTCAGCAGACGCAAGAGCCATGTTTGAAAATTGCCTTCGACTTCTGGATGACAGCAAACATGCTCAGGTATGTTTGTTTTCTTATGAATAACTCATGTAAGTTTTCATGTGTACATTTTACTGGTTTACACTTTTTCAGCATATAAACCAATTCTTAATCTTGGGTTTGAGCAGTTGTATTGAAACCATCGCTTCCTTTGATTATTTCTTTCCTGGGAAGATGTTTTAAACAAGCCAGTCATCTTGTTGCAGTAATGTGTCAAAGTAGTCTTATTTGAGTAACTCATTTCAGAAATTAAGGAACAATTTTTAATAAACAGGAAACTACGACCAGTAGTTTATCTCAAATTGGAATTTATCCCAATCTAATCCTACAAAACTATTTCAGAAACTAATTTTTTTTTAAATTTATTAAATTCATAAAAAATAATTAGCTAAAGTTTAGTTGTTAGTTTATGTATTATATTATTTTTTTTCCTAAATTTGAAATAGCAAACTCAGAAGATAAAATATGGAACAATAACATGTAACTGAAACATCAGGCAATGGAAAATGTAAATAAGTTGAATCCCACATCATTTCCTCACTTTATAAACATGGATAGGAAAAGATTAAATATACTACAGTTTTTGTTTTTTCACTGACAGCCATAAATCAGGTAAAATATATTAAGGATTTACAAAGGTTCTTGTTTGAAGAAAGTATTATTAATGAAGGTATGCTAACAAGATACGAAAGTATTATTAATGATGGTATGCTAACAAGATACGAAAGTATTATTAATGATGGTATGCTAACAAGATATGAAAGTATTATTAATGATGGTATGCTAACAAGATATAGTCAGCAGGTTATCTACTGTGTGGCTGTTTCAAACAGAATTCCTAGACAATAACACATGTGGTAGTAAAAGCTGGCAAAGGCAGGCTAGGTCATGCTGTAGAACATTTCTTCATCTTTGCTCACCGTCAGCAAGGTGTTGGTTGTGTTGTGTTACAATTGTAGCAGGGCTGTGATATTTGCAACTTTTAGATTGACATCCAAATAAGCCTAGCATATTTTTTTGATGGCTCCACCTTCCCATTTCAGATTTCAATCCTAGTTCATTCAGAAAGGCTCCTGTTTTCAGGAGCAGCACATGGGGATAGAATAAGGTCTTGCTTGGTCGTGATTCGCAGTCGTTGATCAAAGCTGTCAGTTGCTGACCACTGTCTCTCTCATTCAGCTCGAGTATTGTATGTTTATCTCTCTCAGAGCATTTAGTTTTGGTGTCTTTATCTCTCTCAGAGCATTTAGTTTAGGTGTCATTATCTCTCTCAGAACATATAGTTTAGGCATCTTTATCTCTCTCAGAACATATAGTTTAGGCATCTTTATCTCTCTCAGAACATTTAGTTAGGTTCTTTATCTCTCTCAGAACATTGAGTTAGGCATCTTTATCTCTCTTTTAGGTGTCTTTATCTCTCTCAGAACATATAGTTTAGGCATCTTTATCTCTCAGAACATATAGTTTAGGCATCTTTATCTCTCTTAGAACATTTAGTTTAGGCGTCTTTATCTCTCTCAGAACATTTAGTTTAGGTGACTTTTGCTTTGATAGTACCATCAGAGCCTTAGATATTTTGTATTTGTTGTGGTCTTGTCTTCTGTCTGTTGATTAACCTCAGTCATAATCTGCTTGCTACTGACTGTGGTTGACTTGATGAATGTTAGCTCATTCATGCATGTGAAAAATGTTGCAGGTATGCACGGATGCTCATTTCCTTCTGAGTGACATGTGGGTGCCTGACAAGTCATTGAATGACATCTGGCAGGAGAGAGGAAAGATTTCAGATCCTGTAAGATTTATAACATGATACCGCACGCTTCTTGTCATGTAAATGCTCTTTATTTTTTAAAAAATTCGTCATGGCACAGAGTCTCATGTGATTCAGGACTCAGGCTAGCCTAATGGTAAGATATTTCTGTCCAGAACTAGGGCCTCAGGCTAGAGGCTAGTCACTGGCAAGGATTTTTTTTTTTTAATATCTTGGTGTCGGTGTTTTACCACTGCCGTCCACTCTTGCCGTAGAACAGACCTTGAGACACCAGATATTGAATGTATATGGTTGGAAATCAAACTTCCAAAGCAGAGTCCAATCTTTAATCGGGTTTCTGTATCGTCGTAATCTAAATGCAACAGCATCGTGGTATGATCACTTTACAAGTATGATGGATTATGTTTTGTCCTTTAATTTAAAGGATATAATTGTTCTTGGAGATTTCAATATTAATTACAGACAAACAGATGCTATATGGAATGATACTGTTTTATCATATAGGTTATTCCAAATTATCACTAAACCAACCAGAGTAACTGAAACATCATTCACACTAATAGATCACATATATGTAGCTCATCCAGAGAACATTATAGAATGTAAAGTCTCTCACACATCACTGAGTGATCACTATCCGGTCTGTTGCACTTGGACACAACATGGCTTGAAAAGTCCCAAAAATAAACATCCCAGTAATAAATTTAGAAGTTTTAGCAAATTCAGCTTAGAATCATATCTGAAAGAGTTACAAGCAGCACATCTAGATCATGTGTACCAACTAACTGAAAGAGTTACAAGCAGCGCCTCTAGATCATGTGTACCAACTAACTGACCCTGATAAGGCCCTGGAATACTGGATTAAAAACCTTCAGGGATATATTTGACAAGTATTTTCCTATTAAAGAAGTGAGAGTTAAACATCAAGTGAAGTCCCCCTGGATAACACCTGAGATAGTGCAGGTCATGAGGGAAAGGGATCAGGCCCACAAAAATAAGGAATTCATTAGCTACTGATTATGTAGAAATAGAGTTCAGTATTTAATTAGGCAAGAAAAGAGAAATTAGGAACCTAGTTCAGAATAAATCAGACATTAGATCTGTCTAGAAAGCAGTGAACATTCTAGCAAACAAGAGAGAACAGTCTGACTTGCAGAGTTACAATCATGTGCACACTTGTGAAGAGTTCAGCAATCACTTCAGAGAAGAAGTCATTATCTTAAAATCTTCACTACCGACTGCTACTTTTGACTTAAGGGAAATAAATACATTTATAGGTAGCAAATGTGCAAATCTAAAGCAACCCAGTATTCCTTTCATGTCAGTTAGTGAAGTTTATAATTATCTCTCATCTTTAAAGAACAACAACACACCAGGACTTGATGAAATCAGCAACAAAATATTACTCTACTCAGCCCCAGTAATTACAGATACATTAAAATACATTTACAATCAGTGCATTGCACATTGTCATTTTCCTTAGGCTTTTAAAATTGCAAAAATATATCCCCTTTTTAAATCTGGTTCGGAGAAAAATCCCTCAAGCTACAGACCAATTTCCATTCTATCGACTTTGTCAAAACCACTAGAAAAACACGTACAAAAAACAACCTTACAACACATGTAAGGAAATGATTTGATTGTTGACTGTCAGTCAGGTTTTAGACCGAAACATTCCTACCACACAGCTCTCACAAAAGGGATAGAATGTTGGTTATTTAATATAAACGATAATAAATTATGTGGTGCTGTCTTTGTTGACTTTAAAAAAGCATTTGAAATGATTGATCTTGAAATCCTGGCTAGCTTGAGACTTATAGATTACACCCTGACTTGACAAAATTTATTACATCTTTTCTTTCCAACAGACAGCAGGTAGTTGCCTCAAAAACTTTAAGTCAAGTTCATCTGCGGTTGATAATGGCGTTCCACAGGGGTCTATTCTTGGCCCTCTCTTGTTTACCATCTAAATCAATGATCTTCCACTTCATCTCAAAAAATCATCTTGTGGCCTCTTTGCTGATGACTGCACAGTTTACACTAGCGACAGTGACTGTATTAACCTTGAGTCAGCTCTTCAAATTGAAATGAACAGTCTAATTAACTGGAGCAACAACAACAGAATGTTAATAAACACAAACAAAACAAAAGGCATGCTCATTACAACAAGACAGAAATTAACAAATTCACTAACAACAACACTACAGCTCCACACTGGAACTTCACAGATAGAGAATGTTAGTGAACATAAAACTCTAGTTCTCATGACTGACCACCACCTCAGCTAGAATCATCATGTGGACAATCTTTCCAAACTCATTGCATAAAAAGTTTACCAGTTTACTAAAATTAAACATTTTCTTGACATAGACACCAGAAAAATATACTACATATCACATATGCAAACACACTTGGACTGCTGTTCCACAGTCTGGGATGGTTGTTCCATGTCAAACATGAAAAGACTTTACTCACTTAAAAAATGAGCAGTAAAGCTTATAGATGTCAAACATGCAGCACGTATTACAAATAAGGTCAAACATCTTGATATTCTACCCCTCAAGAAGAGATTTCTTTTCAACAAAGCCAGGTTAATTCATAAAATTCTATTGCACGATGCTCCACCCTATCTGTGTTTATTGTTCAAATCCAACCCAAAACACAGTCAGTTCTTAAACAATCATATTCTCCCAAAACCAAGGCTTGATATGTTTAAAAAAAGTTTCTCTTACTCAGCTGCCCACCTTTGGAATGCCCTACCAATTCATGTAAAACTTATAAGTAATATTCGTTCTTATAACTTTAAACTTTGTAATCATCTGTTTGATATGGACTATAATCGTAGTCTAAAGTATGGCTTGATTATTGTAATTGTTTTTTTTTAAAATAATGCTTTTCTGTAAATTTGTTAGTTTCAAATGAATGTAAGAATGCAAGTTTATTTCATGTTATTGCATAAGTCAGAGTGTAGAGTGTATGGACATGAGGTAAGTTTATTATTTATTTATGTAATCATTTAATTGTGTCTTCATGATTATTGTGCTCATTAACAATTGCTGAATGACTATGACTGAGTGAAAGCTGTATGATGATGGGCAGAATGTCAGATGGGCTTGTATTCCCAATTCTTAACCCTTTGAAAATAAAGTATGTTTGTTCATTCGTTCATTCTCCCCACATGTCCATGTTTTCATATTTTCTAAAGGGTAAAGCACAAATGAATTCACCCCTTTTCATAGCCTTCCCATCTTAACTCTTGAAAACATATCAGTCTTTTTAGTTTTTTTAAAATCTAGTTTTACTTTCTCTTCATTTATTCATTTTCCAAGATCCACATATTTATTACTCTAACAGTCAGTTGCTGTATACACATACTAACATTTTCTTTTACCTGATTCAGGTTTGGTTATGTATAGATCACTAAACATATGTCATTGTTACAACTTTTAACCATGTATGCACAATATTCTTTCTTTAGAAAGAATATTAATGGAGTGAGAAGAGGCTAGCTGGTACTTGTCCTTTTAGCAAAAGATGATGGGCTTCTGTCCTGTTACCATCATTCTGTATCAGAGAGTGAAGTGTATTTGCCTGTGATGCAAGGTACACCATAGTGCACTGTACACAGATTTGAAAGTGCATTAAGAGGAGAAAAAATGGTATTCATGAAACAGTTCAATTCCGTGGAATTAAGAAGTTGAATACAAAGAAATAGTGAAAACCAAATATTGAAACTTATTTTATTCTGTAGCATTAAAAAATTGTAAGAGAACAGTTATGAAGGAAACCAGTTTCTTAGACTTTATGCAGACATAGGACTGTAACTAGTAGTGAAACAAAATATCTTTCTTTTATGTGACAATCCTTCACAGAATGTTGTGCTGTCTTGATAGTCAGCCTGAAGATGCCTCATTGGCTAGTTAGGATGCATGCTTCATTGAGTGTGGTGTTTATGCTTTTGGTGATTTTCTGAACCAGTCATCATCTTGGGTGTCACCTTTCTCATTTTCCAGAAACCGTGCCCTCCATAACTAGTCTGGTAGGTCATTGTGTCATTTAATTTGACCAAAGAATGATAAGTCTGTTTTCTTCATAGAGATGAGAAGTCAGTTTGTATCCACATCCATTTCTTCTAAGATGCTTTGTTACCTCTCCTGTCTATGAAATTCTGAGAGCTCTTCTGAAATATTTTCATTACAGAAGACATGATCATCTTTTTTTTTATGATTGCATAGGTCAGTGTTAAAATATCAGAAATATATATTTATAACATATTTATAACATTTTAAATATTGCTGCAGCCCTCAGATTTGTACGATGAAGATGAGACTGGTTCAGATGATAGTACAGGGCTAGATCAGCAAGCTAGGGAAACTGAATACCCATCAGAAGAAGCTTGCAAAGATGTCAAAGCCCTAAAACATGAGGCGGAGCAACCGGCAGCAGACAGAGATATGGAAAAAGAGGATTATAGTAATGCAGTGGCACTGAAAGAGCTAGTTGTGCGTGGTATGATAAAGAGGAAGGCCTGGGATGTGGTTCACAACTGCCGCATTGCTGGAACAACTGATGAGCGGTGCAGGATGGCACTGAGTCATATACGTAAGGTATGTTTTTGATAAATGGCAGATGCATATTTAGCATTCCCAGCACGAAGTCATAAGTTTATATGTCCATTTATCAGGATCAGAACAGGATTATGAATGAGATTTACTTTGATTCATCAATTTTTGAATATTTAATATAAGGTGTGATATTATAAATCGTAATTTTTTTCTTATATTTTGACCTTAATTTGAGACAACACCTAAGGGGTAAAGAAAGAGAGTGAGTCCATTGGGGATATGAAGATGCGCGGTACAGGAAGAACTGAAGGAAACAGGAAAGACATAGTTTGAGGTATCCTGATTTGCTCAAGACAGGATTGGCTGGAGAACCTTTGTTGATTCCTTATACTCCATTGGAAGTACAAAGGACTGATAATGATAAAGATGAGAGTTTGAGATAAAATTTAAGATAGTTTAGATTATTCTTGTCATATCACTTGGAACATTTACTGAATATTATAAACTTTTTTAGGAGTAAGGATGACTGTACTAGACAGAGTGGCAGCACGATTATGAAGTCCTGTGAACAAACTGGCCAAGACCCTGTCCCATTTTTATATTGGTGCAGCCTAGCTGATAGCTCAGGGTTGGCATGATTATCATGGTACTGGGGTATGCTGAGAAAATTGCATTTGGAGTCAAGTTAATCGCTGATAACTCACCCCTGTTTTGATTGTACTTGTACGAACTCCCTGTAACTGCGAGCTGTTGTTCTTTGCAGCCAATGCTGTGGCGGTGTTGAGGCACAGGATTGTATCGGCATGTGAGCGGGTTATGGCAGCTACTTTTTCATTCCCGGATTACAGCTAAAAAGCAAGGGGTGTGCAATGCATCTTTAGCAGACTCCACTACTGTGGGGACTATAGCAATCCCTGCCCTGTTGGCCAGGCTAGGCCTGTTACTGGAGGTACCACGGAGAGGTAGGACAGGGTCTTGGTCAGCTATGGTTCACTAACTCTGATGCTGGCATATCAGCTATGGGTCACTGATTGCCTCATCAGACAGCATCTTTACCCCCACCTATTTTGAGTTGATGCATGTGTCCCAGCATCTTCGTGTCATCGGCTGATAAGAACATCCTGTTCATAACTTAAAGAAGTGAAACAGCAACATGAAATCACAGTGTTCTCAGCACAAGGAGACAAAAAATATTGGGGTTTTCATAACACAGAAATGGGTGTCATATTTCTTTTGGTTTTCAGCGAGAAAAGGCAGCCTGACTTTTCCTTTAGGAGCTATCTGGTGGCTCTTTGTGTAGCACAAACTTGAGTTTCCAGACTTTAGGTTGTCAGTGAGAAAAGGCAACCTGACTTTTCCTTTAGGAGCAGCCTGGTGGTTCTATGTGTAGCACAAACTTGAGCTTCCAAACTTTAGGTTGTCAGATTTCCACACACCCTTATTCAGAACATACACTTAGACTTAAGATGCTGGGGCATCTTGACAAAGTTTGCATTTGTTGTTGGGGTAGCAATTTCTTTGTATAGTCTCAAATTCTATGTTGACAGCGTAGTGTTCTTTCATTGATTATAATTATGTTCAAAGGCTGAGGGACATTTGCCATAAATAATGTAACAGAAGAATACGTGTGATCATTCACATTGTTGCTTCAGAACTATCAGATGATGTGACATGTTGCGTGCCAAAGATAGTGTCACATGATCAGGGGAAGAGTATTCAGATAATAACACACTTAGAAAGACTAAAACTTGAACAGCATTTACACTGTAAACCTATTTAACATAAACTGTAGTGAACCAAAATGAAGAAAATTAAAATTCATGTTTCTGTGAATGTCTTTTTAAATTAGAAATTGTTTTTATTTTAGTAATTTTAGACAGTCATCAAGAATTTCATTTTTTACATTTGAAACTTTAGATTGAACAAACAGAAAAAAAAAAATAAAAGAATTGTCGTAGTAAATTAACATTATACTGAAGTTGCAGAATATTTGGCAAGATAACAATGAGAAAACAAAGCTACGCTTACCACAAGCTTACATATTCCCAGTGGCAGTGTAAGGATGGGAAACATGAACACTGGAAAATAGAATAACAGCATTTGACATGAAATGTTATAATAGGGAACCTAGAATTTCATGGATAGAAAGAAAATCAAATAAAGAGATATTAACGGGATAGGTGTCATAGAAAACTGGTTTGTAAACACCATTGGAGTTAGAAAGATGGGATACGTGAAGAGATAGAGTGGTCTGGAGAGGTTGATAGCAGAAAACATAGTGCCCAGCAGAAGGGAAAAGAGGCAAGCTCGGAACATCACGGAAAGTCTGAATATTTCTGTGTGAGATGTTGGCCAACTTGCTTAAGTCTGCTTCCTATTCAGGGAGACAGTGAGAGGGACAGGTGTTCTGGAAAGGACACGTCACAGGACGTACACATACACTGAAGCTGCAGTTTTTTATGGTCAGATTGGCTGAATCAGTTTATATAGTTTACATACAAAATTTAGATTATAATTTACTAACCTTTTTATTTTTCAGTGCCATTTATATCTGTCAAGTTTGATGAAAATTAGAATCTTTTCTTCCAGGGACTTAACTGTGTTGATAAAGATCAGCCAAAGGGCAAAAATATTGGCTTGGTTGAAACGCAGCGGACATGCAGCCCATCGAAGGCCATTCCCCTTCACTATATGCCACTTAACAAAAGCACAAAAGCAAAAGATCACAGTACAGGTGACCAAGATGGCCCACAAATGTGCAGCCCATCTATCCCAATACCTCTACATTATTCTCCATTAAACTCAAAAGAAGGTCAGGTAGATGGGGAAGGACACACCGAGCCATCAGAAGGTGATGATAACAGCAAAACTTCATCAGTGGATCAGTCGAACAGGACGGAGTCTAGCTCAAGCTGCAGCACCTTTGAGGGAGATTCCAGTTCTACTGCATGTTCTGAAGAGGAAAGCGCTTCAAAGTCCTGGCATGTTGTGGCCAAGTTCCAGCTGCTGAAAAAGGCAGCTATTACTTACTTTGTGATGGCAAAGGAATTATTTGAAATCAAGAGGTATGGGCATGCACTGAGGCATTTACGATATGCAGTGCATTGCTTCGGTAAGTTGATGTTTCAGCATTACATTTTGTTAAAAACAGATTAGCGTCAGATCTAGATCATGGTAGAAAATATGCAGTACTCTTTATGAAAGATGGGTGAAGTTACTGCAGAGATTTGTGGTGAATTATAAAGTGTTTATAATTTTTCACAAATAGGATTCAAATTGTAATGATTGTTTTCTGATAAGTGGAACGATTGCAAGATTACGTGCAAGAGCTAGTAAGCAAAAATAGATGATCTGTGGGAAGTTTTTAAGCTTTGTGGCCAGTGGAGTTCCTACACTTTCATTGGTCAGTTTTAAATAATTTAACTATTGACTTTGATTAAAAATAATACATGAAAAATCAAGGACTGGGTTTTTGAAATATTTTCAGCACAAAAGCCAAATAAATCACAACTATTTGAGATACTTCTTCTTCTTTTCTTTCTGAGCCATTAAGGCTCATTACTGCAGATAAAGTTTGCCTCCATTTCTCTCTATACCTAATCTTCTCTCTCCAGTTAGCGACACCAATTTCCTTTATATCTTCTTCTATGTTGTCTTTCCATCTCTGTTTTGGTCTACCCCTTGGTCTTGTTTCCTTCATCTCTTGTATATCCCCTGGGAACAGCTGTGTTAAGAACACGCTTATCTTAACATAGTCTTTGTGAGACAGGGTACATAGATCTGTCTGCTTAAAAACTCTGACCTACTTCTGTAGCCCAGAAACCTGCAGCAATCAACACTGATTGTAACTGTTATTTTTGTAAAATGTAATATCAGATTGTAAATGCTACAGAATAGTTTTCCAAATATCATGGACACAAAAAAGAACAAATATATCTATACTACAAGAGCTTAATATTGAAGAAGGCTGGCTAGTAAAGAGGATTAAAGAGAGAAAACTTAAATATTTTGGACACATTAAACATCATGATAATTTAGAGAAGACCGTATTGGAAGGATACATAATGGGTAAAAAGAAAGAGAGGAAGACCAAAAACGAAGATGGCTACAAGACATCGTTGACGATCTGCAAATGGATGCAGCAGCGGCGAGCCATCTTGCTCACAACTGAGAGGCCTACAGGAGTGCTGTTTGAGAGGCAAATTTCCACAAGGGACATGCAAATGATTGAATGAATAATATCAGATTGTTGAACAGATGGGAACGTGGAGATTGCTGGCAGGGATGAGGAAAATCTGGTGTGAGACCAATGAATCCAGGATGTGACAAGCCTATGGGTCTTTACAACAATGGCTGTCAGAACAATGTAAACAGAACAGAGCCAGCAGACTATAGGTGGCAGGGAATGGATATCGTTGAGACACTCATCGGATTCCTCATCCCAAAATCGGAGTGTCTCTGTGGAACTGTCTCAAAGCTGTCTGGCCAGCCAGCATTGGATGCTGGATCTGACGTGGAGAAGGGGCTTACAGCCACCAGAGGCTGGAAAACAAAGTTTTGGCCAGGCCAGCCAACACCACTGTCTTCATGGCAGTCCGAGCAAGACCACAATCTGCCCTAGTAAGGAAAAGTGCTGAAGTCAGAGGTATCCAGCCAAAGGATGCATCGCAAAAATCAGGGTACCACACATCATTGCCACTGTGCATATGAAGAAGAAGAAGAAGATCTCTTGTACATACATAATTTTCATGTGTCTGTTCTCTTCTATTCTTTCTACATGACTGTTTGAGATACAGCATTCAAAATACAGTTTTTGGGAGTTGGCTAGACCAGCTATGTATATAGGTATGCATAAAATTCTCATTGTAACTTTGGTCATATTTTACATTACGTAGCGTCATTAAGTGGTGTACTTCTCAAGTAGAACTAAACAGAAAAGCAGGACCTAAACAGAATTAAATTATCATCTCTTGTTATGTAACCAGTTATAATGTTGAGACATGTCAATGCATGTGGTCTCCGTAAGCATAGTGCCCTGAAATTTCAAGGCTGAAAAAAAAAAAAAAACCTGTCAGAACAAGATGAGAAGGAATTGTCAGAATCGTAATTTGTGATCTGAAGATACTCAGCTGATCTCTGCATTCATTTCTTAGTTATAATACCCCCCCCCCCCCCCCCATATGTCTTTTCTGTTTTGACATGGGCTACCATAAGATTTACTCTGATACAAATGTATTAAAGATAATAACACTTTTAATTACTAGATATTTATAATATCTAATAATATTAATTGTATAATTGTACAGTAAAAGCACAATTTCTTGACATAGGTGTAAGAGTGTAAAATATGAAACAATGTGTCTGTATTATCAAGGATATTTAGTTCTAGTTCTATAAGTGTCTAGAGGTAGATAAAAATGGCATAGCTTGACTGTATTAGCAGGTGTATTTTATTAAAAAAAAATAAACACACGATGATGTGCACTGTTACATGTGTTTTATTTGAAATGCTGACACAGGTCATAGAGTGACTGTACTGTATTAACCACTCATTTCTAAAACATAGAAGCTGCATCTATGTTGGATGTAGACAAGAACACGTTAATTATATTAGAACCTTTACTGTTTAAAAAAAAAAAAACTGTTGGGAATGAAAAATTTTGGCGGGGTAATAACTGTCTTATTTTAAAATACTGACAGAGGCTATTGAGCTGCTGAACAAGAGAGTACGGGAGGAAAGCCTCGACAAGGAACTGTATTTGATGCTGCTTTATCTAGCTGCCCAGACACGCTGCTGTATGCTGTCCAACTGGCATTCTTGCCGCAAGGACTTTGAAGAGCTGGGTGAGGAGGAGGCAGCCATCCTGCACTCAGCTCAGTCAGTGCTAGCTACACCCAGTAAGTACAGCTATTCTGGGAAAAAGTGTTATGGAAAATGTTAGTCAGTGCTAGCCATATTACCGGTTAAATAGCATCACCTGTTCTTTGCAGCCAGTACAGCGAAGATGTTGAGGCAGACTATCGTGTCTTAGTGGAAGTGGGTTACGGTGGCCATTTTTCAGCTCCTTAGTGGAGATATAAAGCAGGAGATGTACACTGCTTCTTTAGCAGACTCCACCACCAAAGGGACTGTGATGATCTCTGTCCGGTTACCCAGACTAGGCCTGTTACTGGGGGTACCAACAGAGAAGTGGGACAGGGTCTTGGTCAGCTATGATTTGCCATCCCTGCCTCTGAAATGTCAGTTGTGGGTTGTGTGCTGTCGAATTGGACAGCATCTTTACCGCAATTACGAGTATTACAACATCACTTTCAGTTTTCCCAGTTTTTCAGTTTTTAATATGAACCAAACATGAACTGTTGAAGATGTAAAAGAAATTTGAGCTTCATGATTTACTGATTTTTCTCATTTTGCCTCCTCCAAGAAAACTCCTGGATCTATGAATGGCCCAGCAATCAGGAATCCAATCTTCTTGCAGCACATGAACTGTACCAGCAGGCTTTCAAGCTTCCAATCTTTGAGAAGAAATCCCAGTCATTTAGATTGTTGATGAAGAAGAATTATGCTGTTTGTGTTATGAATTTAGGCTACACACAGATGGAAATTTGTAAAGAGAAAATCAACAGTAAGTGAGAAGTTTCATGTTATCCAATAAATTCATGAAGTAATTTAGGATTAAGGATTATTTCTCTGTTTAGAGCTGGAAATATTTAATGGTCTGATTAGAGAAAGTCAGTGGGAAAGGATCATTCTAGTGATGGCAAGAATAGAGTAATTGTTAGATATTTTTTAAAAAGTGACTGCTTTCAAAATGGAGCAAAGTGTTTGATTATAAGAAATTTTCATTGAGGTTAAAAAACATTGAAACCACAAGGAAGAGATAGTCAGAATTTCTTGAATATGACAGGAGAAGACAAAAAGTTAAAAGAATCTGACAGTCAATAGAAAACTCAGTGGTTAAAAAGAAAAAAGAGAAGGAGATCAAGATTAAATATTGCCAGAATAAGTAACATGGGAAAGGAAAGACAACTGATGATATTATAAATACCTAGGAACACAAACAAATGGCATATCGTAGTCACTAGTGCCCTGTCAAAACTGCAGCTGTTAATTAAGTGGAAGATTATTGTGGAACTTAAAAATCAGATAAAAAGGGACAGTCATGGGGACTAAAGAGAAGAATTTCTTGTGAGATTATTCATCCTTTAATGTTAATGAAAACTTTTATTATTCTTTCATTGAGGAACTGCAAGAACAGTATTAGCTTTATCTTTGTTTGAGAAACATCATTGTTTTAAAAAAAGATGTGTTTTATCTCCTGACCTCTTCTCCTTGTACAGCAAAAAACATAATGAGAAATATAGAGAACATGCCAGGAATATCATTTGGTTGGTACAACCTTAACAACTTAAGATATGCAGAAGACACAGTCCTGATTGCTAAAAGTGAAGGGGAGCTACAGGCTCTTCTGGACATCATGGTTCGTGAAAGTAAAAGTAAAGGTCTCAGCCTTAACAAAAAGAAGACTGAAGTGATGGTTATCTCAAAGAAAAGAATACCACAAAAATGTAGCATTACCATCGATGGCACAGAACTGAAACAAGTTGATAGATTCAAGTACTTAGGAACAATTATAACAGCTGATGGTAAATGTCACAATGAAATAAAAAGAAGTGCTCAGGCCAAGTCAGCATTCCAAAAAATGAGAAACATCTTGTGCAACAGATCCGTATAGATGGAAACAAAATTCCGAGTACTTAAATGTTACATTGAGCCAATTTTGTTTTATGGGTGTGAAGCATGGTCTAAGAATAAGAGAGTACGGCAAGAAATGGAGGCCATGGAAGTGTGGTTTATAAGAAAGATGTTGAAGGTACCATGGACAGCCAAGAAAACCAATGAAGAAGTCTTAAGAGAGGCTGGAGTTAAGAAGCAAATTATATCAAAGATCAGAGGCAGACAAGTGAGATATATAGGACATTTTCTGAGAAGAGGAAAATTGGAACACACTGTGGCAACTGGAAAAACTGAAGGAAGAAGAGACAGAGGAAGACAGAGAGAGAAGTTACTTGATAGGTTGTTAGTGTGGTTAGGAAGAAAGTCACTGGCAGGTCTCATCATCAAGTCTAAAGACAGGGAATTGTGGAGAGGAATGATCGCCTACGCCATGTGGCATGGCACTTGAATTGAATTTAATTTAATTTAAAAAAGAGGTAGAGTTCCTGTGTTTTGAACTGAAATTTATTTGCTGCAGAAAAAGAAACTTTTGAAATTATCGAGCCTGTGTGGCAGAAGAGCCTGATGAACTGCCAGAAGGCTATAACGCTGTTTGAAGGAGTCGGTGACAGAAACACTGCAGGTCACAACTGTGTTAATGTGGCACATTTATACGTCCTTGCTGCAGCAGTCATTCATGATCAGTCGGTGACCAGTGAGTTGTTTATCCAAACTGAGAAGAAATATTTGTCAAAGGTAGGTAGTTCGATGTATGTCTGGACTGTTGAGTATAAAAAAGTAAGCATAGAATATAGTGTCACCTTGATAAGATTATAATGGTAAATGAAAAGCTACTTGTGTGACTGCTGAAGATGGCTTCTTCTTTAGCTGATTTATACTTTTATTATTTTTTTTTAAACGTTGGACTGAACACTGCAGGTCTAAACTAGAGGTTTTAGTGCTGTCCATGCAGAAGATTGAGAGAAAATAACATGAGTTTTAAATAGCCCATTATATGAGACAGACTGCTGTACTGTGTCAAGAAGCCTATTTTCCCTGTTGACGTTACAAAGTATGCTAGTAGGTAGTGACAAGTAGGCTAGTTGGTAGTGACAGGTAGGCTAGTTGGTAGGACAAATAGGCAGATTGGTAGTGACAGGCAGGCTAGTTGGTAGGACAAATAGGCAGATTGGTAGTGACAGGTAGGCTAGTTGGTAGGACAAATAGGCAGATTGGTAGTGACAAGTAGGCTAGTTGGTAGTGACAGGCAGGCTAGTTGGTAGGACAAATAGGCAAGTTGGTAGTTACAAGTAGGCTAGTTGGTAGTGACAGGTAGGCTAGTTGGTAGTACAAATAGGCAGGTTGGTAGTGACAAGTAGGCTAATTGATAGTGACAGAAAGGCTAGTTGGTAGGACAAATAGGCAGGTTGGTAGTGACAGGCAGGCTACTTGGTAGTGACAAGTAGTCTAGTTGGTAGTAACAGCTATGCTAGATGGTAGGACAAATAGGCAGGTTGGTAGTGACAAGTAGGCTAGTTGGTAGTGACAAGCAGGCTAGTTGGTAGTGACAAGTAGTCTAGTTGGTAGTAACAGGTAGGCTAGATGGTAGGACAAATAGGCAGGTTGGTAATTACAAGTAGGCTAGTTGGTAGTGACAGGTAGGCTAGTTGGTAGGACAAATAGGCAGGTTGGTAGTGACAGGTAGGCTAGTTGATAGTGACAGGAAGGCTAGTTGGTAGGACAAATAGGCAGGTTGGTAGTGACAAGTAGGCTAGTTGGTAGGACAAATAGGCAGGTTGGTAGTGACAAGTAAGTTAGTTGGTAGGACAAATAGGCAGGTTGGTAGTGACAGGTAGGCTAGTTGGTAGGACAAATAGGCAGGATGGTAGTAACAGGTAGGCTAGTTGATAGTGACAGGAAGGCTAGTTGGTAGGACAAATAGGCAGGTTAGTAGTGACAAGTAGGCTAGTTGATAGTGACAGGAAGGCTAGTTGGTAGGACAAATAGGCATGTTGGTAGGACAAATAGGCAGGTTGGTAGGACAAGTAGTCTAGTTGGTAGTGACAGGTAGGCTAGTTGGTAGGACAAATAGGCAGGTTGGTAGTGACAGGTAGGCTAGTTGGTAGGATAAATAGGCAGGTTGGTAGTGACAGGTAGGCTAGTTGGTAGGACAAATAGGCAGGTTTGTAGTGACAAGTAGGCTAGGTGGTAGTGACAGGTAGGCTAGTTGGTAGGACAAATAGGGAGGTTGGTAGTGACAAGTAGGCTAGTTGGTAGGATAAATAGGCAGGTTGGGAATGATTTGTTTTCTCACCCAGAAGGTTATGTCTTCAAGATGGTTCTGCCCTCTCATTGACTCAGTTATTGAAGTGAGCACCTAGCACACTAGTGTTAAGGAAAATAAGAGAATTTCTGTCTACAGAGTAAGAAACACCAAGACTGCAGATGTCAGTTGAATGAAGGGAGAATAGGATATTGCATGAAGTTCAGTCCCACAGATAAGGATTTCATCCAAATTGAAATGAGATGAAAAAAAAAATTGAAAAAAGAAAAACATTCTTCCACTTAATGACCTGATTGTAGCAAGGGAAATGAATCTTGTATTTGCAACTATGAGGAAAGATATGAGCAAAAGAGAGTCTGAATATTCACAATTCCTTCTTTGTTTGGGATAGAGGATTTGATGGCATGGACCCCCTGTTTCCTCAGACTGTTGAATGGTATGAACTGTTTCCTCAGGCTGTTGAATGGTATGAACTGTTTCCTTAGGCTGTTGAATGGTATGAACTGTTTGTTTCTTCAGGCTGTTGAATGGTATGAACTGTTTGTTTCCCCAGTCTTTTGAATGGTATGAACTGTTTGTTTCCTCAGACTGTTGAATGGTATGAACTGTTTGTTTCTTCAGGCTGTTGAATGGTATGAACTGTTTGTTTCCTCAGGCTGTTGAATGGTATGAACTATTTGTTTCCTCAGGCTTTTGAATGGTATGAACTGTTTGTTTCTTCAGTCTGTTGAATGGTATGAACTGTTTGTTTCCCCCAGTTTGTTGAATGGTATGAACTGTTTGTTTCCTCAGGCTGTTGAATGGTATGAACTATTTGTTTCCTCAGGCTTTTGAATGGTATGAACTGTTTGTTTCTTCAGTCTGTTGAATGGTATGAACTGTTTGTTTCCCCCAGTTTGTTGAATGGTATGAACTGTTTGTTTCCCCCAGTCTGTTGAATGGTATGAACTGTTTGTTTCCTCAGGCTGTTGAATGGTATGAACTGTTTGTTTCCTCAGGCTGTTGAATGTTATGAACTGTTTGTTTCCCCCAGTCTTTTGAATGGTATGAACTGTTTGTTTCCTCAGTCTATTGAATGGTATGAACTGTTTGTTTGCCCCAGGCTATTGAATGGTATGAACTGTTTGTTTTCCCTCTCTATTGAATGGTATGAACTGTTTGTTTTCTCAGGCTTTTGCATGGTATGAACTGTTTGTTTCCTCAGGCTGTTGAATGGTATGAACTATTTGTTTCTTCAGTCTGTTGAATGGTATGAACTGTTTGTTTCCCCCAGTCTGTTGAATGGTATGAACTGTTTGTTTCCTCAGGTTGTTGAATGGTATGAACTGTTTGTTTCTTCAGGCTGTTGAATGGTATGAACTGTTTGTTTTCTCAGGCTTTTGCATGGTATGAACTGTTTGTTTCCTCAGGCTGTTGAATGGTATGAACTATTTGTTTCTTCAGTCTGTTGAATGGTATGAACTGTTTGTTTCCCCCAGTCTGTTGAATGGTATGAACTGTTTGTTTCCTCAGGTTGTTGAATGGTATGAACTGTTTGTTTCTTCAGGCTGTTGAATGGTATGAACTGTCTGTTTCCTCAGGCTGTTGAATGGTATGAACTGTTTGTTTCTTCAGGCTGTTGAATGGTATGAACTGTTTGTTTCCCCAGTCTGTTGAATGGTATGAACTGTTTGTTTCCTCAGACTGTTGAATGGTATGAACTGTTTGTTTCTTCAGGCTGTTGAATGGTATGAACTGTTTGTTTCCTCAGGCTTTTGAATGGTATGAACTGTTTGTTTCCCAGGCTGTTGAATTTTATGAACTGTTTGTTTCCTCAGGCTTTTGAATGGTATGAACTGTTTGTTTCCTCAGGCTGTTGAATGGTATGAACTGTTTGTTTCCCCCAGTCTGTTGAATGGTATGAACTGTTTGTTTCCTCAGTCTATTGAATGGTATGAACTGTTTGTTTCCTCAGGCTGTTGAATGGTATGAACTGTGTGTTTGCTCAGGCTGTTGAATGGTATGAACTGTTTGTTCCCCAGTCTGTTGAATTGTATGAACTGTTTGTTTCCTCAGGCTGTTGAATGGTATGAACTGTTTGTTTCCTCAGGCTGTTGAATGGTATGAACTGTTTGTTTCCCCAGGCTGTTGAATGGTATGAACTGTTTGTTTCCTCAGGCTTTTGAATGGTATGAACTGTTTGTTTCCCCAGGCTGTTGAATGGTATGAACTGTTTATTTCCTCAGGCTTTTGAATGGTATGAACTATTTGTTTCCCTCAGGCTGTTGAATGGTATGAACTGTTTGTTTCTTCAGGTTGTTGAATGGTATGAACTGTTTGTTTCCCCCAGGCTGTTGAATTTTATGAAATGGTGCCTATTTTTAGCATTTACATGTTTTAAAATTACAAACTTGCAGCTGTGAAACTATATCATTATGTTTATTTTTTTATTTTTTTTTTAGAAAAGCTGTTTAATTGGCTTATAATAGGTCAAGAATTAACGTATGTTTTCACTTCGTTTAGAGAAAAGAGTTTTTAAAAAAAGTAATGATACCTTCATGGCCATGCTAGAAAATCTGGCTTAAATGAAAAACTTAGTACACCTGAAAGTGCAGGCCTAAGGGGGAAAGTAAGGGAACTATGAGAGTATAGGAGCAAGGAGGAAGATGAGCATTGTTCTGAGGACATTATGGTTGTTTAAAACAGTAGAGTTAAGGAACATCATGAATGCATGTTCTTCATGTAGAGCAAGTATGAATGACAGTGTTGATGGTAGTGGTGGTGATGTCTGTGGTCCTGTGGTTTGGTTTAAGAATAATAAATTCATTAGTGTAATTAGCCAGACCTTTTGTATTTTGGTGCATTAGCTAACAAAATATTTAATTATTTGTGTGTAATTTCAGTATACAAGTGTAAACTTTAGTAATAAATAACAATAAATGCCTTTGAATGTAAATGCTACAGAAGAGTTCTCCAAATATCATGGACACAAAAAAGAACAAATATATCTGTACTACAAGAGCTTAATATTGAAGAAGGCTAGCTAGTAAAGAGGATTAAAGAGAAAAAACTTAAATATTTTGGACACATTAAACGTCATGATAATTTAGAGAAGACCGTATTGGAAGGATGCATAATGGGAAAAAGAAAGAGAGGAAGACCAAAACGAAGATGGCTGCAAGACATCATTGACGATCTGCAAATGGATGCAGCAGCGGCAGGCCATCTTGCTCACAACCAAGAGGCCTACAGGAGTGCTGTTTGGGAGGCAAAGTTCCGCAAGGGACATGCAAATGAATGAGTGAATGAGTGAATTGATAATTATAACAGCGTAATTAATAATTTACTTGTAATTGATAATCACTGGGTAAAGGTAAAGATAATCCTCTCATGCCTTAGAGGCACATAGGGATATGGTGTTAATGCCCATATTTTCTTTGACCTGTCAGCATACTAGAGAGCGATATGGTCAGCATCAAACCTGGCCACCTTTCCTTCCCCAACTCCAGAAGAAGTCGAGTACCCATTTCTACGGCTGGGTGACTGTGGTGTGTCCGGTCAGATTCGAACCCCCGACCTTCGCCATGAGAAACCAGTGCACTAACCACTTCGCCACTCAGACACCCTGATAGTCACTAACAGCGTAATTAATAATCAACTTGTAATTGATAATCACTAACAGCGTCATTAATAATAAACTTGTAATTGATCATTACTAACAACATAATTAATAATCAGCTTGTAATTGATCATTACTAACGGCATAATTTTTAATCAACTTGTAATTGATCATTAATAACAACATAATTAATAATCAACTTGTAATTGATCATTACTAACAAAATAATTAAAAATCCACATATTCATTATTAGTTAACAGCATTTTCAATGAGGTTAAAAAAAAAAAAGAAAAAGAATATAAATTAAGACAAACACTTAAGACACTTAATTAATTAGTGATTATTGATGCCATCTGTAATGAGTGTCATACCAACTGATAGCACCAACAGTGGTCCTGTTAAGAATTGATAAATTCTGTAGTCTTAGTTAGGGACATGATTACTTTGTAATCTGGATAACAGAAGTTAAAAACTCCAAGTGTAATGGGGTAATCAATGTTTTGCTTCTGAGGTATGGCTTTTTGGTCCAGGTAAGAAATTTTTCCAGATGAGGCTCAAAGCAGACTTAGAAGTAGTTCAGGAGAAACTTTCTTGACAGTTCTCAGCTCTAAAGAGGGTAAGATTGATTGATTTAGGAATGACACAGTCTCTCGGCTGGTGTAGAATGGAAGTTGTGGAATCTACTGCCATCGCCCATTATTCCTCCTTGACCAAGATGTATGAGTGGGATGTATGGTACAATGTGTTAAGATAAAAGTTTTCTCCAGGAACAGAAAATATCAGACTGCACAGTGAGGCACTCTGGTTTACACCACACACAGATGTCAGTAGGTGAAGGACAGAATAGGATATTGCACATAACTTGATCTCATTAAAAAATGCCGGATGTTATCCGAGTTGTAGTTAATGAACAGGAAGAAAAGTCTATCTAAAGGTCCAAAGGTCAACTTCTTCTTCTGTGTTCCTTGATTATCTCCTCCGACATCTTTATTTATTGTGTGGGTAAACTGACCAGTCTTTTGGACAGTCTGATTTCTATTTGATCAGTCAGAAGTTTTAATTATTTCCTAAAGTTTTACTTTCATCACTTCTTAACAGTTTTCTCAGACCCTCAGATTCAGTGTGGGATGACATGTTTTATGCTTTTTTTTTTTTTTTCAATCTGGAAGCAAACTAAACTTTCAGCATGTACAAAATTATGTTCAGTTGAAAAGGCTGGATTCTAGTATTTTTAAGAGAAAAAAAAAAGCACATGCTTTGTGAGAATGTAACATGTTACTATATTTCTTCATTGTTTTTAAGGATCTTCGTGAGATGAAAGAGCTGCTACAGAAGTCACTGTCCTACTGTTTTATAGATTCTAGCAACAAGCATGTACAGAAAGGCCAGATATGTGCAGCAAACAATCACCTGAATTTGGCCAGAGTTTTTGATGTGGAAGCAATGTTATGTGTAAGTTTGGCAAGTATTTTTTTTTATGTATTTAAGTTAAATCAAAATGTTTTCTCTCTTGAGCTATCTCCTAATATTTCTTCATAGAGTTTAGTAGAAGATTACTAGTGTTTGTAATACATTTAGGCGTATGGAATTGATAATGAACATGATAAGTACATACTCAATATTGCCTGATGCAAAAAAATTAGGAGAAGAGGACATAAACTATATGTAGTGTATTCTTCCCTTGTACTAAACTTTTGTAAAACTATATGTAGTGTATTCTTCCCTTTGTACTAAGCTCTTGTAAAACTATATGTAGTGTATTCTTCCCTTGTACTAAACTCTTGTAGAACTAGTGTATTCTTCCCTTTGTACTAAGCTCTTTTAAAACTATATGTAGTGTATTCTTCCCTTGTACTAAACTCTTGTAGAACTAGTGTATTCTTCCCTTTGTACTAAGCTCTTTTAAAACTATATGTAGTGTATTCTTCCCTTGTACTAAACTCTTGTAGAACTAGTGTATTCTTCCCTTGTACTAAGCTCTTTTAAAACTATATGTAGTGTATTCTTCCCTTGTACTAAGCTCTTTTAAAACTATATGTAGTGTATTCTTCCCTTGTACTAAACTCTTGTAGAACTAGTGTATTCTTCCCTTGTACTAAGCTCTTGTAAAACTATATGTAGTGTATTCTTCCCTTGTACTAAACTCTTGTAGAACTAGTGTATTCTTCCCTTGTACTAAGCTCTTGTAAAACTATATGTAGTGTATTCTTCCCTTGTACTAAACTCTTGTAGAACTAGTGTATTCTTCCCTTTGTACTAAGCTCTTTTAAAACTATATGTAGTGTATTCTTCCCTTGTACTAAACTCTTGTAGAACTAGTGTATTCTTCCCTTTGTACTAAGCTCTTTTAAAACTATATGTAGTGTATTCTTCCCTTGTACTAAACTCTTGTAGAACTAGTGTATTCTTCCCTTTGTACTAAGCTCTTTTAAAACTATATGTAGTGTATTCTTCCCTTTGTACTAAGCTCTTTTAAAACTATATGTAGTGTATTCTTCCCTTGTACTAAACTCTTGTAGAACTAGTGTATTCTTCCCTTTGTACTAAGCTCTTGTAAAACTATATGTAGTGTATTCTTCCCTTGTACTAAACTCTTGTAGAACTAGTGTATTCTTCCCTTTGTACTAAGCTCTTCTAAAACTATATGTAGTGTATTCTTCCCTTGTACTAAACTCTTGTAGAACTAGTGTATTCTTCCCTTTGTACTAAGCTCTTCTAAAACTATATGTAGTGTATTCTTCCCTTTGTACTAAGCTCTTTTAAAACTATATGTAGTGTATTCTTCCACTTGTACTAAACTCTTGTAGAACTATATGTAGTGTATTCTTCCCTTTGTACTAAGCTCTTCTAAAACTATATGTAGTGTATTCTTCCCTTGTACTAAACTCTTGTAGAACTAGTGTATTCTTCCCTTTGTACTAAGCTCTTCTAAAACTATATGTAGTGTATTCTTCCCTTTGTACTAAGCTCTTTTAAAACTATATGTAGTGTATTCTTCCACTTGTACTAAACTCTTGTAGAACTATATGTAGTGTATTCTTCCCTTTGTACTAAGCTCTTTTAAAACTATATGTAGTGTATTCTTCCCTTTGTACTAAGCTCTTCTAAAACTATATGTAGTGTATTCTTCCCTTTGTACTAAGCTCTTTTAAAACTATATGTAGTGTATTCTTCCACTTGTACTTGTGGAGCACATTGAAATGTTAACCATTTTTCTATGGTTAACTTGTTTCAGTTACTGTGTTCATGTTTTCTTTTTTCTTTTTCCTCTTCATCATTGTTCCACTCCTATAAAATGTTTCTTTTTTAAGTAGATCTGCTTATTATTGTCCTACTTCCGTAACTTGTTTTTTGTATATCTATATTTCATCATTGTTCCACTCCCATTGCCCATGTTTTCTTCTTGTTCATAATTGTTCCGCTCCTTTTACCTTTTTTTTTTTTTTTGTATCTCTGTTCATAAATGGTTTAATTCCTATGATCTGGTTTTTTAAAAAAAAATCTTCATTGTTCTGGGTGAAGATGCTGACAGATTTTGCAGTCAGCAACCCTTAATTGACATGCTAGCATCAGGGTTAGCAAACCACAGCTGGTCAAGACCCTGTTCCATCTCTCCATTGGTATCCTTAGTAATGGGCCTAGCCTGGCTAATGGGGCAGGTTATTGCCACAGTCACCATGGTGGTGGAGTCTCTAAAGATGTATTGCACATTCCCTGGTTTTTAGCTCTACTCAGGGACTGAAAAAAATAGCCGTCATAACTCACTCTTAAGCCAACATGATGGTGTGCCTCAACATCTTCACCACGTCAGCTGCAAGAACACCAGCTCGTAGTTCCAGGGAGATAGAAGAACACCAGCTCGTAGTTCCAGGGAGATAGAAGAACACCAGCTGGTAGTTCCAGGGAGATAGAAGAACACCAGCTCGTAGTTCCAGGGAGATAGAAGAACACCAGCTCGTAGTTCCAGGGAGATAGAAGAACACCAGCTCGTAGTTCCAGGGAGATAGAAGAACACCAGCTCGTAGTTCCAGGGAGATAGAAGAACACCAGCTCGTAGTTCCAGGGAGATAGAAGAACACCAGCTCGTAGTTCCAGGGAGATAGAAGAATAAGATCAGTTTGGTATACAGATGTTAATTTGATTATTATACAGATGTCAGTTTGGTATATGGATGTTAATTTGATTGTTATACAGATGTCAGTTAGGTATACAGATATAATTTTTAACTGTAGAATAGATGCAAGAACAAGTTCACATGAAAACTCTTCGATACTGAAACATGGCTGAACCAGCGGCATAATATTTCTGTATAAAGCAATTGTTAGGAAGTAGAAACACATTTGATTTAAAACTCCCACAACCTGAAGTTTTTTTTGTTTTTATTTCTTTCCCCATCTTTTGCAGTAGTAACATTGCCATGTTTGCTCTGATAGTTTTGTAAAATAATTTTATGTATTGAAAATTTTAGTTGAAATATAATGAAAGTTTTTTTCTTTTTTTTGTTTTTTTTTCAATGTTTGCAGACAAATCCATCCCGTAAGAAAAATCTGAGACAGAAAATGGAAGAAAATTTTCAGAACAGCTTTGACATGTATGCTCGGCTGAGATGGCGAAGGTCTCAGATCTGCTGCAAATATTTGTGGATCAGGTCCCTGCTAGATGAATCTGAGACAAGTCAGTGATAGTTTGTTATGATATAGCTGTAACTTGTCAAAAATTAATGATATAAGAAATATGTAATTTTATGCTCTTAAAATTGAGCAACCTTTATCAAAGTATACAATTTCTTTGGAGGAGAAGAATAGCGTATGATTGTTCTGTACAGCTGTGTCAGTTTATATTACAGATTTGGGTCTACTTTGCTAAATTGGTGGATGAAAAATAAGATGACAGAGCATAGTGCCATTTAAAAAATGCATAGTAAAAAAAGTAAAGGTAAATACATAAGGATGGATTTTTCACATAGACCTGCAAAATGTTTATGGTTGGTATTGTTGGAACAATGTTGGTTGGAACACATGTGATGGTGCACTCTGTGTTTGCCATGCCTGATTATGTGTACGTATGAAAATCTGTTCCAAAGACAGTTAACTTTGCCACAGGAAGAAGGCTGTATATCCAGTCTCACTTCTTACGAGAGCATGGCACTGCTAGGAGTGATTGGCACTGCTCTCTCTCTCTCTCTCTCTGAACCTTAAGTGCCCAGGGCACATGGGGCTTCCGCAAGGGTTTTCCACAAATGCCTGTCCTTTGCCTTTTTTTCTGCTCTTGCCCAGGTGAGCCCTCTATTGCTCAACATCCTTTCTGTTGTTCTTCTCCATGTCTCTTTTGGTCTACCCTTACTTCTGTTCCCCTGTGGTGTCCATCTTAGTGCTATTTTTGGTAGTGAGTTGTCAGTCATTCGGAGCACATGTCCCAACCATTGCCAGTGTCTTTCCTCAATAATTGCTGTTAGTGGCTTCATCTGCATTTCTGGATTGGTACCGCTAGGAGTGATAAAATAAATCCCATCTTCCTGATAGGACCTCGATCAGGGACACTTTTTTTTTCAGTAGATCTTACCATTTAACTGTATGGACAGCTCTTTCTCCATGGCAGAGTAGACAGTGCTGTATGGTTTGAAAAAATCACAAGAGGAGGCTTGAACCATGCAAGCATCTAGCCACAAGAGAACAAGCATATTAATTGTCCAGTTTACCAAGAGCCAAAATTAATGCATAAAAATAACTTACATTTTTAGGAAAGATTTATAAGCAATCAGGGGTGCTAAATAGTGAAGTTCTTGTGGTTTTTTTTTTCTTTCTCTCATGTCTAAAAGTGTTTTGCCTGTGATTTTTTTAAAAGTCTAATCATACAAAACAGTGTGTTCTGTTACTTTACTGAGTGAAAGCTTCATTGCTTCCTATTTGGAAAAATGTGTATGGTTTGAGCTCTTGTAGCCTGTGATTGACTGTCATTTCTGTTTCTTTATACTGACATATTAAACAGAATGTCATCATTATCATCAGGTGCCATGCCGACTGGCATTGGCTATTATGCTTCTCCAGAGTATATGATCCTTCATGCAGGCCATCAGCTCAGTCGGTGATCTCTTTTACTAATGAAGAATGTATGAGAAGAGCTGGAGAGACAAAAAAATCTTGTCAAAAAAATAAGAGAGAGACTATGTACTTTCATAGGACACGCAATGAGAAGAGGGGGCATTGAAAATATTATAACAACAGGAAAAATAGAGGGAAGAAGATCCAGAGGAAGACCAAGAGAAATGATACTGGTCAGTCTGACGGGATGGTGTGAGAATATCATAGTCTGAGTTTATCACATAAAACATCCTTGAATTTGCATTATTTTGTCATTTATGATGAAAAGATTAACATATAACACAAGGATGTCAAGCTGAGGCAGCTAGAAGGAATATTTGGGAATTGTTTTTGATGTTAAATTCGCAGGTTTGTATGTTTAGTTGCTTTTGTCTTTCTATTTCAGAATCAATGAGCCCTCAGACTAAAAAGAAACTGATACGCAGTGTATTTGGACATATCTGTGACCTACATCCTGTGCTGGTGGCTTTGAAGGAGGGTAGTTTTGACCCAGATGATGAAACTGCTATTTACACCACAGATTTCTCGGCTGTCAAACAGTTGCTTGACACTTTCAATGTTGCGTGTAAATCTTTCCTAAAAATGTAAGTTCTTCTTTTTACAAATTTGTAAATTCAGGATTGTGGTAAATTGGATTAATTCTGGCTTGTGGTAAATTGGATTAATTCTTCTTATCTTATATCTTATATCCTTCCCGTGCCGTTAAACGTCACATAGGGCTCGCAAAGTAGTTCGCCAATTTTTCCTGTCTTCGGCGAGTCTTTCAACCTCATCAAAGGATTTTATGCCTGTTAATTTGGCCTCTCTTAATAATGTCCTCTTCAGAGTTTCATGCGGTCTGCCTCTTTTTCTTCGGCCTGTTGTGTTCCACTTGATAGCTTGTTTTAGGATTCTCTGATCATTTCTTCTCATCAAGTGACCAACATATGTCCATCTCCTTTTCCTGATCACCCATGAGACTGGTTGTTGTTCAGTCATCTGTCTTATCTCTGCATTGTTCTTGAATTCATTCCACTTGATGCCGAGTATTTTCCTTAGGCATTTGTTTTCAAAAGAGTCTAATTTCTGTTCTATTTCTTTAGTTGTTTTCCAGCTTTTGCATGCATAAATGAGGGTGGATATTACATTTGAATTGAATAGTCTTAACTTGGTTCTTGTGGTTTTTTTTTTCTTTCTCTCATGTCTAAAAGTGTTTTGCCTGTGATTTTTTTAAAAGTCTAATCATACAAAACAGTGTGTTCTGTTACTTTACTGAGTGAAAGCTTCATTGCTTCCTATTTGGAAAAATGTGTATGGTTTGAGCTCTTGTAGCCTGTGATTGACTGTCATTTCTGTTTCTTTATACTGACATATTAAACAGAATGTCATCATTATCATCAGGTGCCATGCCGACTGGCATTGGCTATTATGCTTCTCCAGAGTATATGATCCTTCATGCAGGCCATCAGCTCAGTCGGTGATCTCTTTTACTAATGAAGAATGTATGAGAAGAGCTGGAGAGACAAAAAAATCTTGTCAAAAAAATAAGAGAGAGACTATGTACTTTCATAGGACACGCAATGAGAAGAGGGGGCATTGAAAATATTATAACAACAGGAAAAATAGAGGGAAGAAGATCCAGAGGAAGACCAAGAGAAATGATACTGGTCAGTCTGACGGGATGGTGTGAGAATATCATAGTCTGAGTTTATCACATAAAACATCCTTGAATTTGCATTATTTTGTCATTTATGATGAAAAGATTAACATATAACACAAGGATGTCAAGCTGAGGCAGCTAGAAGGAATATTTGGGAATTGTTTTTGATGTTAAATTCGCAGGTTTGTATGTTTAGTTGCTTTTGTCTTTCTATTTCAGAATCAATGAGCCCTCAGACTAAAAAGAAACTGATACGCAGTGTATTTGGACATATCTGTGACCTACATCCTGTGCTGGTGGCTTTGAAGGAGGGTAGTTTTGACCCAGATGATGAAACTGCTATTTACACCACAGATTTCTCGGCTGTCAAACAGTTGCTTGACACTTTCAATGTTGCGTGTAAATCTTTCCTAAAAATGTAAGTTCTTCTTTTTACAAATTTGTAAATTCAGGATTGTGGTAAATTGGATTAATTCTGGCTTGTGGTAAATTGGATTAATTCTTCTTATCTTATATCTTATATCCTTCCCGTGCCGTTAAACGTCACATAGGGCTCGCAAAGTAGTTCGCCAATTTTTCCTGTCTTCGGCGAGTCTTTCAACCTCATCAAAGGATTTTATGCCTGTTAATTTGGCCTCTCTTAATAATGTCCTCTTCAGAGTTTCATGCGGTCTGCCTCTTTTTCTTCGGCCTGTTGTGTTCCACTTGATAGCTTGTTTTAGGATTCTCTGATCATTTCTTCTCATCAAGTGACCAACATATGTCCATCTCCTTTTCCTGATCACCCATGAGACTGGTTGTTGTTCAGTCATCTGTCTTATCTCTGCATTGTTCTTGAATTCATTCCACTTGATGCCGAGTATTTTCCTTAGGCATTTGTTTTCAAAAGAGTCTAATTTCTGTTCTATTTCTTTAGTTGTTTTCCAGCTTTTGCATGCATAAATGAGGGTGGATATTACATTTGAATTGAATAGTCTTAACTTGGTTTTTGTGCTTATAACTTTTGAATTCCATATGTTCTCAAGATTCTTGAAGATTTATGCTGCTTTTGCAATTCTGATTCTAACTTCCTTTCCAGTGTCACCATCCAGGATTAATTCTGGCTTGTGGTAAATTGGATTAATTCTGGCTTGTGGTAAATTGAATTAATTCTGGCTCGTGGTAAATTGGATTAATTCTGGCTTGTTGTAAATTGGATTAATTCTGGCTCGTGGTAAATTGGATTAATTCTGGCTCGTGGTAAATTGGATTAATTCTGGCTCATGGTAAATTGGACAGTGTTTTAGTAGTCCCTGTGAAAAATCTTAGTTTGATGCTTGACTTCTTTGGTCAGTTGCTAAGACCCATGGATGCATTACGGTGATTCATTTGTTTGTGCAGCTTTGGAGATGGTTCTGAATTTTATCATGTCTGAGTACAGGCATATAGGGCTGAGTTGCAAAACTTAGACATGGTTTAGATATGGTTTCAGAGTTGGTAGTGTTCTGAAAATGTAAGTAATAAATTCTATTTGCTTTCATTTTTTTTTTTTTTTTCAAGAAAGTAAACTTCAGTTTAATGGAACAAGTGTAATTCTTTCATTGGAAGCATCATGGGCATGAGAATACATCCAGTGTTTGTGTAGGATTATAATTTCTTAAGAAAAGCTTAAGATATGGTGCTTTTCTTGTTGATTGTTAATCTTCTATGTTTTTGCTTATGGTAAAAGTAATAGCCTGTGTCAACAAGTGAGCTACTGTTAATCTTCTATGTTTTTGCTTATGGTAAAAATAATAGCCTGTATCAACAAGTGAGCTACTGTTAATCTTCTATGTTTTTGCTTATGGTAAAAGTAATAGCCTGTGTCAACAAGTGAGCTACTGTTAATCTTCTATGTTTTTGCTTATGGTAAAAGTAATAGCCTGTATCAACAAGTGAGCTACTGTTAATCTTCTATGTTTTTGCTTATGGTAAAAGTAATAGCCTGTGTCAACAAGTGAGCTACTGTTAATCTTCTATGTTTTTGCTTATGGTAAAAGTAATAGCCTGTGTCAGCAATTGAGCTACTGTTAATCTTCTGTGTTTTTGCTTATGGTAAAAGTAATAGCATGCGTCAACAAGTAAACTACTGTCGCAAGGCTGGCATTTTAATTAACAGTACGATTTGACCTGTTAGTGAATTTCCTTCATTTATGTTACCAATTTAAGTTCAGCTGCTTCTTTGGTGAAATTACTTTGATAACTTACACTAATTTATTTAATTCTTTGTGGCCAAGTGTGGCACAGTAATACTACTAAAGGCCTTCAGCGTTGGGATTTTTGTGTCCACAGACTGACATCACCAGTCATTTTTTTTTTCCCCACTGCTGCTCCTATTAATCTTTGTCGTTGATCTTTCTTTCACTCTCCTTGTGGATTCTTGTCAAGATAGTGTCTTGGTAAGATTATCTGCTTTTTTAGTTTTTTTTTATATGCTTGAATGTCATGAAATCTCCTACATTGCTTAGCCTCTTGAAATCTCTTACATTGCTAATTTAATATTAAGGGGATTATTAATTTATTTTGGTAGAATTTTGGGTTTCCTGTAGTTTGCAAATCATATGTGAGTTTTTTAGTAGTTATTTTTATTATTACATTACAGGCACAGTGTGCTTTGTGATATTTTGCAGGACAACAGCAAATTCTTATGACTTCTCATGGTTTGGTGTCAGCCTCTGAATGTCCTTTAGTTATGGTGCTTGTTTTATAGTTCTTCATTTCATCTTAATTTTTATAGTTCTTCATCACAGCATATTTGGTCAGCCTCTTTCCTTTAAGTGTGATTGTACCGCTGTCTTTTCAAGCACATTACTAATCTATTTCCAGTGCCTTTTTTGTTAGAATTAAAAACTTGTCTCCTCTGAGCAAGTACATCTCTATTTCATGTGAACTGGGCCAGAAAATATTTAGTCTTTCTTAACACTTCCCGTGCGTAGGACGAAAAGCAGACGTATGGGTACGAACGGGAGTAAAAACGCGGGTCTTGGTCTGTAAGGGGGTCTAGTTGTAAAATGGAATGGAAAACAGTATTTGCATGTACTTCCGTATACTTAATATGTTTCAAAGTATAGCTAAATGAATGAAAATTTCATAAATGCAGAGTTTTTTAGGAGAAAAGAAGTAATGTGATGTTTTTAGACACTGATTGTGGCCAGCTCACCGTCGGCTAGGTCTAGATCTGCATTACTTACCATCTGAGATGTGTAGATCTACTTGTCGATCTCGTTTTGTGATTCTGTGTTGCATTCTCGCTGAATGAATGTCTGAACTAACCTCCTAACTACTCCTACCTACTTCTCCAGTCGTCTGAATATGTCTAGATCTACTTAGAAAACATTCAAGAGCAGCGGGGTGGCTATAGGCTATGTCCATACCCCTATCTACATCGTCAAAAATTGAAAAATTTCCATGCTTCTCGTCCTTTTTCTCGCTTGGCATCGCTCGTAACTAGGCACTCTTTCGCCATTTTGAAAAGTGTCGCCGGAATCGCGGACGAAATATGTACAATCTAAATGTTACACCGGTTGTTTATTGAAACAAACAATTGTCACTATAATGACCATACGGAAGAATCGGGATACCGGAAATGTCACAATAATGACCAAACGCACGGAAAGTGGTAAGTATTTTTGTGTAGAAAGGGGTTGATTTGGTCATTTCCTATTTGTTTGTTCTCAAGCTTTCTGCTCCATACAGAAGTAAATATAGGATGAAAACTTAGTTTTACTCTGATTGTAATGTTGTACTGGTAGAACTTCTAGCTAGATGTTTCTCAGGTTAATGAAAGCTGTATTCAAAGATCGTTTGTTCTTAATATTCTCTGTTACATTACATTTACCTGTTTTTCCTAAAATTGAGGTGATTGGGGGAGGGGGCAGGGAAATACATGTAAAATTGAAGTTTTAAGAGACTGATAACTGAAAAGAGGGCAAAGATGCAATAATCATTGTGAGTGAAATAGCAATCAGTAATTCATTGTTGATTGCTTCTGCTAGATTTTGTGGAGAGTAGGTGACCTAGACCCTGTTCTACCGCTCTGTGGTGCCCTTAGAGACAGACAGTAGTCTGGCCAAGTGAATAGGGATTGAAATAGAAAGTAAAATCTGGTTGTAAAAATGTGCTGAGCAGGTGCATCAAGTCTCGCAAGGCATGTAACAGAAACACGTAGCAACCAACACCCTTTTCCAGTGTAAGCACTGCAGGAGAAGAAGGTACAGTGGTACCTGAGGTTACAAACTTAATTCGTTCTTTGACTCCGTTCGCGAACCGAAACAATTTTTCCCATTGAAATTCATGCAAATCCAATTAATCCATTTGCCCGCCCCAGAAACGTTTTTTTACTTTTTTATGGATTTATGGTGGCAAAAATATATAATATAAAATACAGTACACAGTATAACTTTACCTTTGTGGATGATAGTTGCTAGCACAGGTAGATGGTAGAGGAAGAGGAAGACTACTCCTTCAAAGGAGAGTCCCATTCCATAATAATGCCGGGCAAATGTGTAGGTATTTCTGGTGTTTTTTCTCTTGTTTGTATCCTGGGAAGTGGTTCAATTGCTGGCTCGGTGGCTGATGTTTTCACAAGATAAACAATCCAGAGACATTTGTCTTTCTCTTCGTTGGATAATTTTCCGAAAATGGGACATCACATTGTCATCTAAAATGTCCACTGCTCTGCTGGGCGGAGTTTTGTTAGGGTGATACTTCTCAGTGAAAACCTGCACCTCACTTGCTACAAATTTCTTTGATCTGAGCACTTGAAACATGTACCATCTCTTCCTTCTCCTCTCCTGAGTGCTCCTCCTGCAAAACTTTCATCTGTACATGCTGCAGCTCAACAAGTTCTTTTATGTTGAGTTCTTGTCTGTGGTCCTGCACCAACTCCACCACATCCTCCTTGTCGACCTCTTGCCAGTGGTCACAGTCTCGTTTACTAGAGTTACATCTGTCTCTTCTAAGTCTCTGTCAGGCACACAACCTGGCCAAAGTCTCCTCCAGGCAGATTGAAACATGCAGTTAGAGACATTGTTCCATGCCTTGTCATTGAGGTTTATGCAATGGTGGATATGGGAAATGATCCTTCCTAAAATCACGCAGGGTCAAATCCGGGTCGTTGGTCACCTGGAAACACCTGGAAAAAAGAGCCTTTGTATATAAGTTCTTGAAGTTGGAAATTACTTGCTAGTCCATAGGCTGGATGAGAGGGATGGTGGTAGGAGGCAGAAATCTGACTTTTATGAAGTCATACTCAACATCAAGGTCTTCTTCCATACTTGGAGGATTGGCAGGAGCGTTGTTCGTAACCAGCAGACACTTAAGGGGCAAATTATTTCACTCAGGGTATTTCTTGACAGTTGGTGCAAAAACTTCAGTTAGCCACTCCATAAAAAGTAATCTTGTTACCCAAGCCTTGCTATTTGCTCTCCACAATACCGGAAGTTTACCCTTTAGCACTTTATTGTGTTTAAAAGCGCGCGGATTTTCAGAGTGGTAAACTAAAAGAGGCTTAATCTTACAATCCCCACTTGCATTAGTGCACAATAAAAGTGTAAGCCTGACCTTCATTGGTTTGTGGCCAGGCAGCAATTTTTCCTCTTGGGTTATGTAGGTCCTTCTTGGCATTTTTTCCCCCCAAAAAGTCCCGTTTCATCGCAGTTAAAAACTTGATGTGGTACGTAACCTTCGGAGTTGATAAAGTTTGCAAATTCCTCCACATAGGCATCTGCTGCTTTTTTGTCCGAACTAGCTGCCTCTCCATGCCTAACAACACTATGAACACCAGTTCGTCGAGTGAATTTCTCGAACCAGCCTCTACTTGCTTTAACTTCTTCATTTTTGCCACTAAATCACCATGCAAAAGTAAAGCCGCCTCACTAACACTATTTCCAGCAAGCTGCTTTTCGTTAATCCAAACTAACAATAATTTTTCTACTTCTTCTAATACTTGAGACCTTTGCTTTGTTAACATAGTCACTCCTTTAGCCACATCAGCCGTCTTTAGCACATCTTTGTTCTTTAAGATTGTACAGATCGCAGATTTAGCCATGTCGTACTGCTTGGCGAGATCAGAAACACGAACACCATTCACATGTTTAGTTATTATTTCCTTCTTCGTTTCTACTGTTATATGCTTAGACTTCTTTACACCACTGTCACTAACACTTTTCACTTTCTTGGGAGCCATAATGAGGGTTAATTTAATGCAAAAAGCAAAAAAAAAAATTCTATCAAGAACAACGCAATGACAAACAATGTTCACAGCATGCAAACCTGAGTACAACTGATGCTTTTCGCGAGCTGAAAACATGGTGCCAAAGCCATGCTTGTGCATTCGTGCACTGAGGCATTGTTCATGGGTCAAGTCAAAATTGGTTTGGAAATTGTGTTCGTGGGCAGGTTTGTTCTTGACTAGAGGCGTTCATGACCCGATGTACCACTGTAACTAGAAAAATAAAATTAAGGAGCAACTTACATGTGGATATTAATACAGTATTATCAGAATACAGTAAGACAAGATGACATGCCAATTTATTAGTCTTATTCCTGCAAAGGAAGATATCTGAATAGTTAAAAAAAAAAGGTCCTAGTTTATTTTATTTACTGGTAAAGATACCTCAGTTTTGAAATGTGTGATTTATCTTTATATTCTCAGAGACAAGTCAAATGGTGATGTTAAACAGCTGTACCAGCGCAGTCTTCGTCTAACTCAGCTGACTGAGCTGAGTGACCTTTTGCCTTCACTGACTACCATTTTAGCAGACTTCAGAAGTTTGCACATCACTGATTTGGCCAACCACTGACAGTAGGTTTCTGTAGGGACTGCAGTCCTCAATGATGATTGGTTCAACCACTGACAGTAGTTCTTTGTATGGGCTGATGTGTTCAGAGATGATTAATCTGTCCAGCCACTGACAATATCCCTCTTTAATGACCACATCACCCTCTACCGGCTGGTCAATAAAAATATGGACATATTGGCACTTTGTATCCCCAAGGTGCCTCTATTGCATGATCTGGCAACTTTGACTTTTGACATAGAAACTGATGTTTCTAGCTATGCTAGAATCATTATTTTTGGCAAATTGTAGTTAGCTTCTCTGTTGGCCTGTTTATGAACATTTTTGTGGCTTCCACAATGAATTTATGGTTAAAATAATGAACGAGTGGAAATTATTTTGGAATGGTTTGCAAATATTTAGATTTGCCAGACAGAATTTGTGTGCGTGTGTTAAGTTATACTTCACCTTTAAAAACCTGTTAAAATCTAAAATCCTGTCCCAAAACACCAGAATCTACAAAATATAATAAGACCAGCTGTCATGTATGGATCAGAAATGTGGAGTACAACAAAGATAGATGAACAACAATTGCAGATCTTTGAGAACAAGATTGTAATTACCTTTGGGCACACAAAAAATACCAGCAGTGGAGAATGGAGAGCTAGAAAGAACACTGAACTGAACAGCTTATTTAAATCCCAACAAATTATAAATGTCTTGAAACTGAACAGACTACGCTGGCTGGGGCATGTAGAAAGAGTGGAAGAGAACAGACAAACAGAAATTATGTATGCACAAGAGATGAGGGAAACTAGACCAAGGGGTAGACCAAGACAGAGATGGAAAGACAACATAGAAGAGAATATAAAAGAAATTGGTGTCATCAACTGGAGAGAGAAGGTTAGGAATAGAGAGGAATGGGGGCGAACGTTATCTGCAGCAGTGAGCCTTAACGGGTCGAAAAGCTGAAGAAGAAGAAGTGTGTTAAGTTATAAATTGAGATGTATATTTGCTGTTCTATCAGAAGCCTTTCATATGCATTAAAGTACTATTTATAAATATTATTTTTTTTTTGTTTGTATTTTTTTTCATATAAATGTACTTATTTATCTTGTACTTTATCAATATATGTTTTGCAGCTTTTGGACAGATATTTTCAAAAGCAAGTCAAAACAAACCACAAATAATCCATTAGGTTTGATGACCATCTGTACCCCTGTTGTCACGATCTATGTTTTTAGTATCAAGGCACATATGTCACAAAATCAAGTTTTATCTGCACAGCTGGGAAAGTCATTTTAAAGCCACTATAGTGATATTGCTACAGTTTGGCAGCGAGAGGTCCATGTGTGATATACAGTACCTGTTTTGTGAATGTGTTTGCAAATTAGCTGGCTGTGCATTTTTATATGTATGGATAGTTTCACACATTTCTCTGGATATGTTTATGTGCATAGATTTCTTTGCATGACAGCTAGTATATATCAGGCAAGCTTATGTTTTGTGTGCTATGGTTGGAGACTGAGTTTTATGTGCTGGTGTGTACATATAAGGTGACTAGATGTCCTGATGTTTCAGAGACAGCCCTGGATTTTTCAAAGGAAGTTAGGACACAGATTTTCCCTGGTTTCAGTCAAGCTGCTAGCTGTTTACCCCAGTTTAGAGAAATTTTTTTTTTTTCAACAGAAAAAAAAAAATGTGCAGGTTGGGAGTTCACAGATGTTGCACCCAATGCATGTTGTGTGCAGCGGTACCAAATCTTTCCTCCTATGAACTGTTTAGAGTTGTGAACAGATTTTGAAAAATATCAACTGTGTGGATTCTGTTGGTTGCTGTTAGCTGCCTTTCATTCGCAACTGTCATGAATTTTTACAGAAAACCAAGATGTGAGAAAAGAAGCATAAGTGCACCTTTGGGGAACAACTACAAGAAGAATTTTCATTCATCACAAAGAGATGGAATACTGGGCTCAGCAAAACGTTATAATGTTTTCTTTCATTTAAAAAAGAAGGGGAAAAGATGGACCACTGACCCTACTTAGCAGCCCGGGCCCCAGGGGTCCAAACCTGCCTTCTTTCATCATTATTTTGAATGTGTTTTGCTTTAAATGGAGTGCATGACAGCTTAGCATTGGTTTCTGTTTTAACTGTATATAACAGGTTTTCGTGGTTGTTCAGCTGTTTTTTTATATGTCTGTAAATAATGAGACATTTTCAACAATCATTTGTTGTTTAGGACTCCCTCCTTTCCACTCCCCTCTCTCAACATTTATGTGGTGTCCTGAATTTGGAGCTCTTGTATGTGGTTAAATGTACTCAGAGTAGATAACAAGTTAGTGGAGGAGGTCAACGAATTTGTATACCTTGGCAGTAGAGTAGTAGAAAATGGAGACAGCACAGAGGACATCAACAGCAGACTTACTAGAGCAAACCAGGCTTTTGCAGTGCTGCAGTCTGTATGGAAATCTAAAAAACTAAGCATGAATACGAAAATCAGGATATTTAAGAGCAATGTTCTAAGTGTACTACTCTATGGAAGTGAATGCTGGAAAATCACCAAAACAATAGAAAACAAGTTGAATTCTTTCCAGACTAAATGTCTATGAAGAATTAGAAAAATTATTTTGGCCAAACACCATAACAAATAACATCTTGTTGGGAGAAATGCAGGTGAAGCCACTGACAGCAATTATCGAGGAAAGACGCTGGCAATGGGTGGGACATGTGCTTTGAATGACTGACAACTCACTACTAAAAATAGCACTAAGATGGACACCACAGGGAAACAGAAATAAGGTTAGACCAAAAGAGACATGGAGAAGAACAACAGAAAGGATGATGAGCAATAAAGGGCTCACCTGGGCAAGAGCAGAAAAAAAGGGAAAGGACAGGCATGTGTGGAAAACCCTTGCGGAAGCCCCATGTGCCCTGGGCACTTAAGGTTCAGAGAGGGAGATATGTGGTTACCTCTTTGCGTACAAGTAATGAAGATCACATAAAAGGAATATCATTGACACTTGTGAATTATGTTAAAGATTGACACCAGACTTTTTTATGGCTAATGTTAGACAAGAGATTAAAATCAAATATAGCTATGGATCAAGTTAGATGAAAGATTAACATCAAACATGCCCATGAAAAGGATTTGACAAAAGATTGACATTAAATATAGCCATGAATAAAGTTAGACAAAAGATTAGCATTAAATACAGCCATGAATAAAGTTAGACAAAAGATTAACATTAAATATAGTCATGAATAAATTTAGACAAAAGATTAATATCAAATATAGTTATGAATAAAGTTAGACAAAAGATTAACATTAAACATCCAAATATCCACGTCCTTGGCTGGCAATTGGCTAAGCAATCACCACTCATTATGGCCTGTGACGTCTTGCAGATCAGCAACAAATTCTTTCCACCTCTTACAGTCTGCAGCCAGCTTTTGTATTGTGTCCCAGCTGTGCTGCATGCTACTCATTTCCACTTCTACAGTTCTCAGCCATGTAGCCTTGGGTTGTCCTCTCTTTCTTTATCCCTCGGGTCTCCGTCTCGTGGCTGTTTTAGCTGCGTCGGAGCTCATGACTAATCCATTTCCAGCGGTGTTTTTGTTTTTTTGTTTTGTTATTATGACATACATATCTTCTGGTTCACATTGTAAGTCTCTACTATTATAAGCCTCTACTATTGTAAGTCTCTACTGTTGTAAGTCTCTACTATTGTATTTATTGATGTGTAAGTCTCTACTATTGTATCTATTGACAGTATATGAATATACATGTATAATATTGATATATAGTGATTGAATATACTATTGATAGTATATATTGATAGTATTTGAATAGTAGATACTACTGTATCTACTATTGTATATAGTATATCTACTATATACTCTATTGGTCTGTGGCCAGTAAATATTTAAAATCTTTCTGAGGTTGTGTAGGATGGGGATAATTTTCCCATTTCTTTTTCAATTGTTCTCCAATATTTTGCAACATAGAGGAGTATGTATAATACACAACTTTGATACAATTTTATTTTGGTTCTAGTACTGTACTGGGAGGACTTCGAGATCTTTCTAAGATTAAAGAAAAACATTTGACGTAAGACAGGAAATAAGTTAGATGAAAGATTAACATTAAACATTCCTGTAAATAAAGTTCGAAGTTCAACAAAAGACTGACATCAAAGAAATAAAGTTAGACAAAAGATTAACATCAAACATAACTAGAAATAAAACTTGACAAAATATTAACTTTAAAGCCAAGGTAAAGGGTATCCACAAATTCAAAGTACACATTTAGAATTTCTCCTTTGATTTGTACATTTCTGACAATGTGTTATCGAAATCAGCAGCAAACCAAAGTTAGATAGTTGGCAGAGCACGTGTTTTCCAAAGTTAGATAGTTGGCAGAGCACATGTTTTGTAAAGCCTATGAAAAAACATAGTGAAGAGGTTCGTAGACTGTGAAATTAAATAAAATAGTTTCTCCATCAATCGGGATGTACCATGACACATCTTGAAAGAAAAAAAAAACACAGTCACAGGTTAGGTGCTATTTTAATGAAAAATTCCTATCTTCACACAAAATTATATATAAATGGTATTTCTATTTATGCTTTTTTTTTTTTTAACTGTAGACTACTGTGTTCACACAAAATTATATGCTATTTTAACAGAATATTTACTATCTACACTCCTCACGCATAGCACTGCAATACATTACAACTTAGAAATGAGCAGATACCAGTAAATTGTTAATAGTTAAGGCAAATTAATTTTGTATTAAATGACGTAGTAACTGTGAAGAGAACCTTAGTAATGAAATTAAAACATACCACACTTCAAGGCTCCGGTTCCTTGGCTAATTATGCTCCAGTAGGTAAGATTTTCAGCAGAAGCCTCCAGGTCATTGATGGAAACCATGTAAAAGCCCAAATTGGACATGTATGCAACTGTGAATCTGTTAGCACAAGAAGAAAAAAAGAGAGCAATTGCTTGATGTTATTCAGTGCTACGGCACAACCGCAGAGAACAGTGGAATGCTGACAGTTGAACACAAAATGATGATTCAGTTACTTATCTTCTTATATCCTTCCTGTGCCGTTAAATGTCACATAGGGCCCGCAGAGTAGTTCGCCAATTTTTCCTGCCTTCGGCGAGTCTTTCAACCTCATCAAGGGATTTTATGCCTGTTAATTTGGCCTCTCTTAACAATGACCTCTTCAGAGTTTCACGCGGTCTGCCTCTTTTTCTTTGGCCTGTTGTGTTCCACTTGATAGCTTGTTTTGAGATTCTCTGATCATTTCTTCTCATCAAGTGACCAACATATGTCCATCTCCTTTTCCTAATCACCCATGAGACTGGTTGTTGTTCCGTCACCTGTCTTATCTCTGCATTATTCTTAAATTCGTTCCACTTGATGCCAAGTATTTTCCTTAGGCATTTGTTTTCAAAGAGTCTAATTTCTTGTCTATTTCTTTCGTTGTTTTCCAGCTTTCACATGCATAAATGAGGGTGGATATTACATTTGAATTGAATAGTCTTAACTTGGTTTTTGTGCTTATAACTTTTGAATTCCATATGTTCTCAAGAGTCTTGAAGATCGATGCTGCTTTTGCAATTCTGATTCAAACTTTTTATTATTGTTATTATTATTTTATTAGTATTATTCTTTGAGTAAAGATCTGGTCGAGACAGCTTCTCTATTTTCTACATCCTGCTTATTCTTCTCTCATTGCAGTATCCACTATATACTTAAGTCTATTCAAAATGACCTTGCAAAATACCTTTGACACAACTGATATTAAGGTTACTCCTCTCCAATTGTTACAGTCACTAAGTTGCCTTTTTTTGGGGTATTTTCACAATGATTCCTTTTTTCCATTTAGAAGGGACGTTTTCTTCTTTCCAAATCTTGTTAAACATTCTCTGTAGTTGTCTCATGTTGTCACTATTGATAGCTTTTAGCATTTCGGCTGTTATTTCATCTTCACCTGCAGCTTTGTTGTTAGCCATTAAATTCACTGCTGTTTCAATTTCATGCAATTTAATTTCATCTAGGTTGACATTTAGTTGTGAGGCTGGTAAGTCGGTTTCAGGGTTTAACAATTCTTTTGGGTGTGGTCGATTAAGTATTTCTTGGAAGTATTCAGCCCATCTTTGTTTTTGGTCTTTATTTGATGTTAATAGGGTTCCAGTTTTGCTAAGGATTGGTCTTTCTTTAGATGTAATAGTACCTGTTAGCCTCTTTTGTATGTTATATAAAGTTTTGCTGTCTTCTGTTTTTGCTGCGTTTTCTGCCTCTTTCGCCATATTGTCTATGTATTCTCTTTTATCCCTTCTAGCTGAACTTTTTACTTTCTTGTTTATTTCTTTGTATGTTGCTTTCACCAGATCTTTTCCAAGATCTGTTTTTGCATTCAGCATGTCTAATTTGACTGCTCGTCTTTCATGTATATACTTCCATGTTTTTTCTGATATCCATGCTTTTCTGTTTGTTTTTTTTTTCAGTCCAGCACTTACTTTTGCTGCTGTGATTGTGGCTGTGCTGTAAGAATTCCATAATTCATCTATACCTATCTCCTCAACTTCACTGGGTGTTTTGGAATGATTGGCAAGTTCCTGATTGAAATTACTGTTAATATTTTCTTCTTGTAGCCTGTGGCTGTTTATCTTTCTGTGTACTGATTTCTTGTGTTAGCTTTTCAATTTTAGTTTTATTTTCCCTATGCACAGTTACTACATTCAGTTACTACACAGTGTGAAAGTGAAGTGAAACAACTCAGCTCTTTCCTGCCCTCTTCTTAGCGCATCAGAAGTCTGAAGGACTGACACGCTTGCCTGAAGGGGTTACTTCTCTGATTCTCTCTCTCTCTCTCTCTCTCTCTCTCTCTCTCTCTAGTTGCTGACTTGCTTGTCTTTTTACCATTCTTGTAGGCTAGTAGATTATGTTTCCACTAGACAATACGGCTCCCGAGAGAAATTGTATAAAGTGGCGCTTAACTGTTTTCGTGTCCCGTATCCTACGAGCAGGATATTCTACAGACATATGTATTTTTTTAGCAAATTTTCTGCTCTATTTTTAAATAAACATTTTCCCCAGTATTTTAATATATAATAACTACGGAGTACCGGAACGAACTGTCTCGATTGGCCGCTTCCTGTAAGACATTAAGTAAAGTGCCTTGGTTTATGACTGCCGTGGTGACCAATTCGAAATTTGGTGGCTTCAGAATATTTCTAACTATCAGCGTCACATTCACGGGCGAGCCGCAGTTTCCGCAAGCAGGCCTCACAAGTTGGCACCCACTGTTTCTGAAAAAAAAAAGTGACAGACGTTATAATTGTGTATCATGGCATTGTAAGTAATGATTATAGTTATTATTATTATTATTATTATTATTATTAATGAATATGATTATGAATATATTGTAGGCATAATAGTAACATCTAAATGGCAACAGGAAAATTAGAGCAAGGTAGAAAAACAAACTTCCATGACACTAATATGACTGGACGCTGACACAAGTAAACAGAATAGAAAAGGCAGACACAATGGAAAGCAAGGACACAATAAAACCTCCGACATGAAAAAGCAAGATAATGACTTACGTAAATGACAATTGTATAGACGGATTTGACGCAGACTGACACGCATGACACGCGTTAGGACGCTGTTGCACACGGTTTTTAAATAAAGGAGTGACCAACTCGGCCAGGTGACCAATTAAATATTTAGAGGCACGGCATATTGGACAATTGACTTACGACATATAAGTCACAGGGGAGTTTGAATGACGGACAATTAGAACGCTCATGGGAACCAGTGGACATCTGAAGGGTGGAGCCAAAATACTTATTGGTTAATCCGTCAAGTTGCACTTGAAGATAAAAAGGCGAGCGGAGAGACAGGAGAAATGAAGAAGTACGAAAGTACAGGAGAGAGGAGGGAGCCCGAAGACGGAGGAACAAGGACTTTCAGTGAATAGAGACCGGTCCAGAAGTCAAAGTAAGGAGCTCGAGAAGGAAGGAGCCCCCAAGAAGAGGACGTCCAGAGGCTAGCTGAGATGTGAGGGGGGATCGTCAGAAGTAGACAGAGAAGAAAACAACAGCGGACGGACAATCAGACGATCAGGGAAGAACAGCGGACGGACAATCAGACGATCAGGGAAGAACAGAAGACAGAGAGGGTCGATCAAGTGGCGGATCGTCCGACCAAAGTAAGCGAAGGCCGATTGAGACGGCAGAGGAAGACTGTCAGAGTGAATCAAACAAGAGAACGATGGGAGAAGAACAGAAGAACAAGAAAGAGAACGAGACACTATAGAATCAGAAGCAGTATTAGACTGAAGATGTGGTTCAAGTGATTAAGAAGATTTGATACTTTTGGAACTTCGAGTAAAGTGGTTTTAGATGAGAAACTAGTTGACCACGTGTTGCAGATCTATTAGAAAACAGAGTTCAGAATCGTCCTAGTATCACATGTAGAATATCTTGAAGCTGAAAATATTGACAAAATACAGTATTTAGAATATGACAGAGTTTGATATTGTGAACAAATGATTAAGTGATGTTGTAGACAATACATCTTGAACTTATTTGTCAGAATTAAATAATGCAGTGAACATTTCATCGGACTTGCTCTGCTCTGATCTAGTGAATGTGGTTAAAGTTTTGTAAAACCTGTGATATGTTAATCAAAGAGCATCTGTAAGCTTCAATACTATAGAACTGCTCTATAATATAGAATTATTCAGAATTATATGATTCACAATCTTCAATATTATAATTAGCCTTTTAACTTTGTTTCATTTTTAAAAAAATGTTTTTGAAAGAAAGATGACATAGTTTTGAAAAAAAAAGGTTAACGTCAAATGTGTTGATTGATAGAATGATGACTTTTTTTTTTTAAATGGCGCCTTTGAACTACATTAAATGAAAAAAAAAACTCCACTTTACATATAGCAGAAACGAAAAATTTCTCCTTTTAATCATAAAAATGCCACCCCTCTCTTAGTTTAGTTTTCAGAATGTGTTGTCTACGTGCATCACTGTAGTTTTGAAAAGGTGTGCACTGGTGTACCAGAAAAGACAATTAATAAATAAGAAGTTCTGAAGGAAAGTTATAGAACAAGAAAAACGAAAAAGATCATTTCAGTCTTTTACACATGTCGTCAGAATAGACTATTAGAGAACTGAAAAGTCACTTCAGGGAAAGTTCCGGAAACGAACAACCAACCAACCAAAAACAAACACAAACACATAAATCAAGGGACAGTGAAAAGAATTACATGTACAACCACGTGACTAATCAGGCGAGAGTATATATACATTTAAATTATTTAACTTTCGGTTTTGAAAAGAAATAGAAATATATTTTACTTCCTCGTTGTCTACAACCCTCCGTTACACTTTACACTCATTTTTTTCCCTTGAATATTATTCAGTAATTACATACTGCTACATAAGGGTTTATTGTCGCAGCTGGCTGGCCAGCATTCATTGATCAGTGCTTCTAACATAGATGTTTAACGCTGAAATCGGAGACACTGGACCAGTGCAGCCTAGATAGATAGTCTCCTCTCACCCGGCGGGGATATATTCATATCCAGACCACGTCCAGGTTTTCCAGCGAGTAAAGTCAAACTCGAGGCTGAACTAGTGCAACGAAAACCAGTGTCACACAATTACGCTTCTGTGACCCACCGAGGATATAGGCCCAAGCCCCGCGATGCTCTGAGCCTCCATCCTAAATGAGACTTTCTCGAGGACCACAGGGGTGAATTCAGTAGGATCACGGGGCGATCTTGGTGGTAGAAGCGAACGAAGAAGAAGAAGAAGTCAGATGTTTAAACTATGGTAAGTTTTCTTCCGCTGCTTCTTCGAGTTAAGAAAGAAAAAAAGAGTGTTTCAATGCAAACAACAACAACAACAACTGATACCAGGCCAGTACCACGCTTGCATGAACTTGCTTCAAGATAACGAGGTATTGCCAGCTAGCAAACTTCATTTACACAGTTTCTGAGAAAGGTGTTTTCAACGAATAAACAGAACAATTTTTCTAATAAATTTTTGATGTGTGATTTTTACATTGTGTATATAGTGTTCCTAGTTTTTATTTGCATATTTTTATATATACATGTTTGTTTACATGTTAATTCAGAAACTTCATTATATAGCAACAAATCTACTTCTTTACATATAGTCCTCCTATATTTTAATTTCCATATAATTCGTTGAGTCATTTTCCTTGTTACTCGATGTTTTTATTCGTAATCTCGTTTATACCATATAATCGGGACTTTATGGTACCAGGAATGCTCGTATATAATTTGTACAATAGCCCACTATTTTGCATGACTTTTCCACTCAAACTGTAGTTTCCTGTAAAGCTTAATATTTCGTCCATAGTTTAAAAAAAAATACTTTTTTCCAACTCCCCATCTCCTCGGTTTGCGTTATTCATCAGACATAACTTTCAGAAAGTATTTATTTATATGTGGTAGTTTTTTTACTCTAATTATTGTTTTGTTTTGTTTTCAGGTATCTATTTTGATTAAATGATTATGGGCCATGCCAGTTAACCTGCAGGCTGTCTGTTATGCTTCTTCATTAACCTGCAGGCTGTCTGTTATGCTTCTTCATTAACCTGCAGGCTGTCTGTTATGCTTCTTCATTAACCTGCAGGCTATCTGTTATGCTTCTTCATTAACCTGCAGACTGTCTGTTATGGTTGTTCATTCTCAGCGCTCTTTGCTCGTTTATCTTTTCCTGCCATCAGATCAGACCATATTTTTACTTTCCATTCCTCTGCATGTGTGTTTTATATATTTATTTTTAAATCCCGTGCCTACTTTTCATCCTTATATGGTGTCATCATCATCATCATGATGTGCCTTCTTTGGGAATGAAGGTTGGTGATAACGAATTCCCAGTTTTCTCTCTCTCTCTCTCCCTCGCCTTGATGATGATCATCATCCTGTCAACATCTTCGTCTACCTCTTGCTTTTTTCCCTTCCACCTTTCCTTCTAGTATGGTCTTCAGTATATTCTTACGTCTTTTGATATGGCCAAAGTATTTTGTTTTCTTCATATTTATTACTCTGAGAATTTCACATTGCGCTGGTAGTTTTTTTTTCTTCTAATTTACGTTTACGTTTTTTCTTGTCATTCTCCGTGTTATATAACCTGGTTTTCTGTAATTATGTATGGTGTTGTGCTTCGCTGCGTAAAGCATATATCTGCATATATTGCGTATTTTTTAAGAAAAATCTCCTGTATGAATTTAATTTTTCATTTTGTGTGTATTTTTGTGTGTATTTTCCTCTTTTCTTGTTAGGATATTGCTGTCTTTTTTTTGTGTGAAGAAAAAGTTAGAGGGTGAATACACTAGCGATACTCACAGAGGCACCTGTTCTACGCTGCTTACAGCCAGCAGGCCGGCCATCATGACAACAAAAACTTCGGTAAAAAATGTCATTACTTGATCAGTGATGTGTTGCAAACGTCGCCCTGCAACAGAACTATTCACAAAAGCTGAATCTTCAACTGCTGAGAATAAATAGAGCAAACAGCTGAGGTGAAAACATTTACAAAATATAGTTAATTAACAATATATGCCACTCGAAAGGACAGCAAAAAAAAAAAAAAAAGCAAAAAACTACAAAACCTTAAAAAACAGGAAACATGATAGATCTTGAATAAGGCAAGGTTGTTTCAAATCTATTGCATAAACATATACATGGCAGAAATATAAAATGGAAACAATATTATTTAAGTGAAATAAAGAAGATAAAACGTATAAAAGGATGGCAAAACAACCATGAACTAAAATAAAGGATTATTCTTAAAGCTGAGAGAGAAAAAAAATTGATATTTAGTGATAAGTAGCGGTTTCGGAGCTTAAAGTTGAAAAAGGAAGATTTATCACTCGTAATCAATTTTGGACAGTCAGATATCAATAATATTCTAACAAGGAAATCGCACGGAACAAGGAGAATTATTCTAATATTCAGTCAGTCAGTCAGTCAGTCATTTGCATGTCCCTTGCGGAACTTTAGCATCTCTCCTGTAGGCCTCTCGGTTGTAAGCAAGTGTAACAGAATAGCCATTCTGTTCAGAGAGTTTTTGTGTATTGCTAATAATTGTGTTGCGTAGACTACGTCATTAGGAAAGTACGTGTGCAAAGAAGTCGTTAGAAAGGTCCGTGTGAAAAAGCCGGTCGTTAGGCAGTCTATGTGTGGAAAGTTGAATTGGATGGACGTGTTGGGCGAACGAGAATGGGGTAGAGCGAGTCTTGTTGTCAGAATTAGTTTAGTTTGTCTTTCTGTGTGGCTGCAGTCCTTGGTTAGCCTGTAAGTATGGTTTTTGGTATGAATAAATCATTGTAAGGTTTTCCTTGCCCATGTGGCGTAGATATTTCACGCCGGGCATTTGTTGCTGTGAATTTCTGTAATAAATGTGTGTTGTCTGATGATAAACTACACCAAATCGGCTTTGTGGAAATTCTCATTGTTGACCAGTTTGTTTTGGTCGGAAGACTGCCAAGTTATGTTCAAGTTGTTGTATTCGTACTAATTTTGTGGAGTGGAAAGCCTGGGTGTCTTGTTGTATTTTCTTAGTGTATAATACAGAAAATTAGGTGATGTTAGAACACCAGCAACAAGAAGAAACTTATAAGTTGAAACTGTACTCCACAAGAAGAATCAATCAAACCAGTAGTCTCCTTGTAAGGGGAATCCTGTTTCAGTGGCGCCGTGATTCTGCTTCAGTGGTGCCGTATCAGGCCACTTGTCACGTCCAGTGTGTTTGTTTACATGTTTAACAGTTCATGCACGTTTTTTCTAGCCCACAGTTGTGTGTTGCTAGTATGTTTCGTCAGTGGTTTTCAAGTTTTGGTTAGGGAATAGTATTTTTGTTAGTGTCAGAGACAGTTATCGTAGAAGTTATTCAAAGCGGCGATGATGTCCAGCCTACCCGAAAGCTTGTGTCACATCTAGTCCTGGGTCCTAGGCAGTGCAGCTACTGACGCTTACCTGTGCCTGCAATCAAGTCCAGTGAGACTGAACCTGAACTACTATCCGGTGAGCAACCAGAGCGGTTTGTTCCAAGCGACATTTACTTCTCAACCAGCTCCATCCAGACCGGGGAGGTAACATGTTGACAAAATTAACTGTTTTCCACAATTTCGGCAGATAGACAGGAGTGGACATTGATACATGGACAGTTTGGATTGTGCTCTTTATGTGTGGTGTAGGATTTCAGACATTGTAGATTCACTTATATTTGGAATAGACATTGTAGGACATTCTTCTCCAGTGTTATTAGCGGGACTTTATTGAACATTGATTTTAGTGGTGATATTTGGAACAGTACATAGACTTCTTGTGGCTTTTCATTTAACTTAGGACTTCAGTGTAGTTAGTTAGTGCGTGGTATGATATTTAATTGAATTTCTTTTCTATGTGTAATAGTTGGATGGCATTAGTGCATTATAATGAATAATTGATATGCCATTGTTTTGAATAATTGTTGACATTACTGTATATGGTGGCATTGTATTGATTCCAGTGATATATACTAACAATAAGTAGAGTGCACTACGGATAGACGCACAATGGCTTCAGCTCCATCCACGTCAGATTTGCTGGGGTTATTACAAGATACCCTGTCCCAAGTCAGCAATGACTTGAGGTTTTCCCACGTCATGTCAGCTGTAGCAAAGTTCGACGGGGACCCAGCAAAGCTGAAACCATGGCTGGATGAGATTAATAAGATTATGGACATGCGGAATGCTGATGTGCCCAGTAAGAAGAACTTGGTGTATTTACGCACCACAGGTTCCCTGGCAGAGTTCGTCAAACAGCGACTCCAGATTCAAGAGACATGGGAGGAGTTCGTATCTGTTTTATTAGCACGATATGGGGTGCTGCAGACTCCTCAGGAGGCCTGGCATACGCTAGCCTCTACTCGACAGCCTCCTGGAGAGCCCATTCAAGCGCTGGCTGATCGCATCAGTGAGGCAGCCAGAGTTGCTTACTCTGAGGCGGAATGGGTAACTCCGCTGGCGCAGAGGCAAATGGTGCAGTCGTTTGTAGATGCACTACTTTCTCGCGCATTGAAATCAAAATTATTAAGAGATAAACCTGTTCTGTTTTCACAGGCGGTGGACTTAGCCTTACAAGAAAATGACCTCATGAAGTCGGTGAATCTTAGTTGTAGTTCCCGACAAGCTTTCATTGCAGGTTCTCGACCCTCCGGTGAGGTGACGACACACAGAGAGTCTCCTTGTATGGATTCGCAGAGAGTACAGTTAGTCTCTCATCAGGAGAACTCTCGACGGACGTCTTCACACTTCGAAGCGGGTAGGATAGACCACCAGAGGTCGAATACCAGGAAGGCTAAACCTGCGAGTACACTACCGCAAGAAACTAAGTCTTGTTATAACTGTGGCAGGAGAGGTCACATAGCCAGATTTTGTAGGCAGAGTGTAGGGAAGGATCGTGTACATTTAAACTGACAAGTCGGCGCATGAATAGCTCCCATGTGTCCGACCGTATCTTTACACCATCTAGATCTGCCAAACACTCTGTCTCATTTTCGCATGCGACACCACTACGCTCGGTGGCTGCGAATCCCCCGACTCCTACTTCTGTCCTTGTTTCTGTTGATACTTTTCGAATTCGAGCATTGTTAGACACAGGAGCTAGTGTCTGTCTTATCAAGGATTCTGTATACAGATCCTTACGTTCTGCTCCTAAGCTCTTGCCCGCTAGAATTACTCTGCAGACTGTTACTGCAGCTTCCATGAGAGTACTTGGCAGAGTTTACCTACCTATTTCTATTGCTGGTGTCACTGTTTCTCATTGCTTTTATGTGGTTCGCAACATGAACCGTTCCGCCATTCTGGGGCGTGATTTTTTGTCTCGTTCTGGTGCTGTCATCGATTACAATTCTAATACACTAAACATACATAACAAGATGATTCCTTTAGAGTTAGATGCACACATTGCTTCTATTCTTCGTGTCCAGCGTTCTTCTCTTCTTTCTCCACGTTCCGTCAATCTTATTCCTCTTAAACTGAAAGCCCAACCATATTTTCCATCTGGCAATTCTTATATGGTTCAGGGTCTTGAGACACCATTCTTACTGTCCCAGCCGGAGATAGAGTTGGTAGACTCAGTATGTGAGCTCCACACTAATCGCTATCCCGTGTTGACAGTAATTAATCATTCTAGTAAACACATCGAGCTCAGACGTGGATGTGTTTTAGGAAAATTGACACCATTCACGGAGTCAGTTGACTCTATCCAGCAGGTTTCTGGTACTGAGGAGACAACACCTGACAGTCGTTCTGAGACTATCGTTCGACAGGTTCAGTGCCCTGAAGTGCACAAGGACATAATATCCAGGTTGTTGACACAGAACAAGGATGTCTTTGCCTTGACTGATTCCGAGATATCGCATACCTCGACAGTGCAGATGGAGATTGATACAGGCGATCATCCGCCAATCTCCAGGAAACCCTACCGCACTCCGTTGGCGAGTAGAGAGGTGATAGAGAGGGCCGTCGAGAATATGTTGCGTGACGGAATAATTTCTCGCACGATCTCAGAGTGGTCATCACCAGTTGTCTTGGTGACTAAGAAAGATGGTACCCATCGTTTCTGCTGCGACTACCGTGCACTCAATGCGGTGACCCGTTCATTGTCATATCCATTGCCACGCATTGAGGACATCCTGAGCACGATCGGAAAAGCCAAATTTTTTAGCACTTTGGATGCTCGTTGTGGCTTTTGGTGTATTCCCTTGTCCAAGGACGCTCAGCAGAAGTCAGCATTTAGCTGTCATCTGGGTTCTTTCTGTTTTAATTACATGAGCTTTGGTTTAAAAGGGGCACCATCTACCTTTGTCGCACTCATGGACACAGTATTACAGGGCTTAGGCAAGTTTGCACAAGCCTATATTGACGATATACTGGTGTTCACTGATGGAACGATCGAGGACCATGTTCGCGATCTTCAGGCGGTATTCGACCGATTGCGCGAGCACCAGGTCAAGCTCAAACCATCCAAATGTCACTTTGCGGCCTCTGAGACAAAGTATCTCGGGTATGTCATCAGCCAGTCAGGCATATCTCCTGATCCTGAGAAGGTCAGAGCCATTGCCGACATGCCGTCTCCTTTGAATGTGAAGGAGGTGCGCTCTTTTTTGGGGACGTGCAGTTACTATCGACGTTTCATTCCCCACTTTTCGGAGATTGTGGCTCCCATAGTGGACCTCACCAAGAAGGGTCATAGGTTCAAATGGTCTCCAGTCTGTCAAATGGCGTTCGAGTCTTTGAAGGATCGCCTTGCGAAAGTACCGCTTCTCTCGCATCCTGACTTGCATAAGCCACTTACATTGTATACAGATGCTTCCAATGTTGCGGTTGGAGCCTGTTTGGTGCAGACAGCTTCCTCTTCTGATGGACTCTCAGTTGAAGAGCCCTTATATTTTCTTTCGCAGAAGCTGTCGCGCTCGCAGACTAAGTGGTCTACTTTCGAGAGAGAAGCGTATGCTGTCCATTACGCCACGCAGAAGTTGAGATATTTTCTGGCGAATAGACATTTCGCTGTGAAGACTGACCATAGACCCTTGGTGGACGCATTTCTCAGCAAACAGGAGATGTCAGACGTCAAGTTGCAGAGGTGGTTTGCTAACCTCCGCACCCTGGACCTTCAGATGTTCTTTCATCCAGGTGCGCGGGAGACAACGTTGGCAAGTTTCGATCGTGCCACTTCTCTACCAGTACCAGTTCACGTTCTTGATGGGGACGTCCCTCAGTCACAAGGATCTGAGACATATGTCGTAAAGTCAGTGAGCGTTGTGGAGGCCTATTCACAGGCAGAGCCCCCGCTTGTAGTAGATTGCTCTGTGCAGACTGACTTGCCGTGTCCCTGTCAGCAGAAAGAGAGAGTAGAGAGGGCGACTAATACATTGTGTCCTATGGTTCAGGACGTCGCCATTAATGTATCGTTGCCTGGTGGGACCTTTCAGAGGCAATATCAGCAAGATCGTTGTAGATCTTACTTGCCGCGTCCCATTAGACAGAGATTTTCTCTTCCGCCGCCTCCTCGTTTTGTTCCCAGGCTCCCACCGTGGTACCTGAAGGAAACCCAGCAGAGAGTGGTCCCTAGAGCTCCTCCCTCAGACCACTATATGGAGGTGGATGCTTCCGCCTCAGCAGTTCCTATGTCGGTGGATGACTTGCGACCTCGGCATAGGCGGAAGAAACGGAGGAGAGCCGATATCTGCCATCAGTCTCAGAAGGAACACTGTCCTCACAGTGAAGATTATTTCCCTGAAGAGACTTCACCTAGTGCCGACTGCGATACGGAGATTGATCAGTTGTACGTCTCCGATCGTAAGCTCGTTGTGGCAATAGGGCAGATAATGGATACCGTGGACTTAGAAACGTTCACGATGAAAGATCTCCATAAAGCACTTATGGAAAAGTTCCCACTATTGGAACTAGATGGCAGGAAGCAGTTCATAGAACGTGTTGTGATCAACATATTAACTGCGATTCCTTCTACTGAATAGTTTGAAATCTATAGGGATTTCTAAAGAAAAGCACAATAGACACTAGTTGGGTAGTGTTCTTCGAAAAAGGAGTTCATCCTTTGCTTCTATCCTATTTCTATGGCAGTAGAAATAGATGGTGTAGTTCACAGAACTCAGTATTAAAAATGTTGTAAATATATGTATATTTATGTTTGCACCACAAATGTTTAACGTACTTAATTTGTACAAATTGTGGGTGCATGAAATTTTTTTTGTAGCTGCATATTCAGCTTTAAATTCATTGTTAACGCTCACAGTTCGTGAGAGTTTTCTGTGCAAGTTCGCAATTTTTTTTTTGTTTGGTTGGAGATATTTGATGGCCAAATATCTACCTTTAGGGGGTGGGGAGATATTCTGTAACAGAATAGCCATTCTGTTCAGAGAGTTTTTGTGTATTGCTAATAATTGTGTTGCGTAGACTACGTCATTAGGAAAGTACGTGTGCAAAGAAGTCGTTAGAAAGGTCCGTGTGAAAAAGCCGGTCGTTAGGCAGTCTATGTGTGGAAAGTTGAATTGGATGGACGTGTTGGGCGAACGAGAATGGGGTAGAGCGAGTCTTGTTGTCAGAATTAGTTTAGTTTGTCTTTCTGTGTGGCTGCAGTCCTTGGTTAGCCTGTAAGTATGGTTTTTGGTATGAATAAATCATTGTAAGGTTTTCCTTGCCCATGTGGCGTAGATATTTCACGCCGGGCATTTGTTGCTGTGAATTTCTGTAATAAATGTGTGTTGTCTGATGATAAACTACACCAAATCGGCTTTGTGGAAATTCTCATTGTTGACCAGTTTGTTTTGGTCGGAAGACTGCCAAGTTATGTTCAAGTTGTTGTATTCGTACTAATTTTGTGGAGTGGAAAGCCTGGGTGTCTTGTTGTATTTTCTTAGTGTATAATACAGAAAATTAGGTGATGTTTAGAACACCAGCAACAAGAAGAAACTTATAAGTTGAAACTGTACTCCACAAGAAGAATCAATCAAACCAGTAGTCTCCTTGTAAGGGGAATCCTGTTTCAGTGGCGCCGTGATTCTGCTTCACAAGATGCCCCGCTGCTGAGGCATCCATTTGGAGATTATCAACGATGTCTTACAGCCATCTTTGCCTTGGTCTTCTTCTCTTTCTTTTTACCATTATGTACCCTTCCAATATGGTTTTCTCTAAATTATCATGACGTTTAATGTGTTCAAAGCATTCAAGTTTTCTCTGTTTAATCCTCTTTACTAGCCAACTTTCTTGTAGTATGGATATATATGTGTGTGTGTGTTTGTGTGTGTGTATGTGTGTAATCGTGTCTATGATATTTGAAGAACTCTTCTGTAGCATTTACATTCAAAGGCATTTATGTGTTTCTCAACTGTTTTGTTATGTGTCCAGGTCTCACAGGTACATGTTGGGATGGGAAAGATGCTTGCCCTTATCTTATCTTATTTTTGTAGTTCTGTCTGTTCCTCTCCACAGCTTCTTTAATTGTTTTACTTTTTGAAGAATCATAGATGTCCTCCTTTTAATTTCCCTCATTGTATCTCCATTATTAGTTAGTAACACACAATAATTAATGTATAAGTATACAAATATACACAAAGCACTGCAGTAAAGCTGTGATACCAAAATATTTAAACTAGGAAAAAAGTAGGAACAGTTTTATTATTTAACGATTACAAAGTTGTGACGTTTCGGCTCGAGTTTTGTCAAACAAAAACAAACAGGACGAAGAATCAGACAGAGGAGACAAAGTACAGATTCACATGAATTTTATGTTAACAAAACAATAAAAAACGAAAAAAATTAATGAAAAATTGCAGATGACTTATCTCAGCTCCTGGAACAGCACAGAATGATCGCTTTGTTTACATAGTAACCGGAGAATTTTGTTTGTGCTCCTCTCGACATAAATTTGGCGATTGTGGTTCTGTGCTGTAACACAGATCAAGGTACGTGAAGTAACCGTATGTATGAAAAGACTCAAGGGCGAGTCAAAAAGTCTTTTCATGTATTGTTATCAGGCTACATTCTTTGATTTGCTGTTACCTTTTGATTCTCCCTCCTAAAAAACAAAAATAAGATCGTTTGATGTTCTATACGTGGTGACGCTCGTGTTTTATATATATATACTTACTTGGCTTACCTCTTGTTACAGGACTCATATTAATTGTGAAATTTACGCTTTATGGACTAAAATTCCACAAAACTCTTTTTTTTTCCCTCGAGTTTCTCCTGATTATAATAAATTATGCAAATGAGATAATACAGCATTCTTACTGATCTTTAGATTTTGGCATCTGAAGATTTCTCATACGTGATATTTTAAAAAAATATTTAGGACACCTGAGAAATGTCTTCCTCGGTTATTCCTCTTTTCTCAACAGCGAGTCACATTTTATTATTTTTCTAAGTTCTGCATTTGATACATTGATATTGGACGGATGACTGGGCGGATCTATGGATGATGAATAGACAGACAGGTAGACAGTCAGACAGACAGAGAGGGAGGTAAGTAGGTAGGTAGGTTACATTAACTACCTAATCAGTCAGTAAGTCATTTGCATGTCCCTTGAGGAACTTTGCCTCCTAACAGCACTCCTGTAGGCCTCTCGGTTGTAAGCAAGATGCCCTGCTGCTGATGCGTCCATTTGCAGATCATCAACGAAATTACCTAATCAACGCTGGGTATTTCTTCTAATAATTACTATTTATGTAACTCTTACTGTTGCCGTATGAAGCTAAGCTACTGAAAAACTACCTTCTGTAAAAATATCTTGTTGAAACTTAAACGACCTACCTACTGACTGATGGCAAGTGACTGTGAGAAGCAGTGATAGAGTTACACATTACACAGAAAAACTAGAGAACAAATGTACAGTGAAAAAAAGCCATCTGTTCAGTCTGATCCATCAAATGTCTTCACAACGGTGATTTACAAACAGATGTACCAAGTGTTTTCAAAAAGTCATCCTTCAAACAGATTTGCAAAATGTCAAAGTGGTAATTTTGCAGACATACAAAATGTCTTTAAAATGGCCATTTTTGAAAGAGATCCACTAAACGTCCTTAGAATGGGAATTCCCCCCCCCCCCCCCCACACACACACATTTTTTCGCATTTTTCATAGTTGCCCGTCTTTCTTAATTATTGTAGATGTAGAATCGTAGATCTGTTTACTGTGAAAATACGTTTTAAACCGAACCTTTAGGTTTTTAAGAGATTCTTTTTTATCGTCAGTTATACCCACCCTTCTATTCCTGGTCGTCTTTTGAATCCCTGCATGCCTGATTCAGATGGAATTGCCTCATATAATCAAATGCTACAAGGCGCGTCAAAAGATTTGCTGCTAACAGACATACGAAAGTTCCTCTTGTATAAAAAAAGATCAAAGATAACATTCCCGTTTCCACGCCATTAAGGCATATTGGGGATATGGTGTTAGGCCCATATTTCCACGACCTTCGGCACGTGAAAGTATGATATGGTAAGTATCACGCCTGGCCGCTTTAACTTCTCAGATTTCTCTGATACCTATATTTAGAGGCTGGGTAGACCCCAGGGCCTTTTTGGCGTATATCAGAGAAAAACACATAAACCACATGTAAACCTCATGTATATTTTTCGGTAAAATGCACTACACTTGTGTTTTTAACAGGCAAATTTACCCCCCAAAAATTAGACATAAACTGAACTTTCCTGAAGACTCTCTCTCTGGTCCATGCCAATCAGACTTTTTTTCATCACTGATTTCCACAAACATCTATCCTTTGCTCTTTCTATAAGGTGTGTTTTGGACTGTGCTCTATATCACTCTTTTAGTCCTTCAGGTATCTTGTTTCTTTGTCTTCCTCTGTCCCTTTTCCTCTCTAGTTTTCATATTGTCATTAGGTGTTCCAGTTTGTCTCTTCTAAAAAAAATGTCCTACAAATCTGGACTGTCGTGTTTTGGATTTGGAAATAATTTCTCTATTTTGCACAGCCTCCGTTGGAACCGTTTCTGTTGTCCTGAAAATTACCTGCCGCTTTTCACGAGAAGAAATGCATCAAATTTACCATCTCAGCCGAGGTTATGAGATCCTCCTGCATCAATCAGAGAAGAGAGGGCCACGAAATTGGTTATGTTTAAAAATACACACCACACCGCCGTCAGATATGATTGAAGGACTGACTAAATGCTAAGAAAACGCCACAACCACTATATGTAAATTACATGTAGACCCATTTAAGAGACTGGCACTGAAAATCAAAAGTTCCTTAACTTACTACCTGAAGACAATGTGGTTGAATTAAGCAGAGTCACACGTGATAGTCTGGCCTGGTCCAGGTAACAGTTATAAACTAACTTCCCTGTATATCATCGATTTGTATAGAGCACGGGGAGGTTGATTAATTGCATATTGATCAAGGTAACAGAAAACGTAAATTTCATGAACGACGACCAATGCAAAGTGGCAAGAAAAGAAATAACACAAAAGCTAGTTTCCACCTGATAAATAACATACTTAATATCAAGGATAAAACGATAAAAATGTTGATGCAGTGAACAGAGTAAGCGAGATTTATCAGGTATATACCTGTACCAATATAAATGTGCAGTCAAGACAGAAGAAGGGATGAGTGAATGGTTCCAGATTGAAACAGGCGTGAAACAAGGATGTATACTGTCTCCTTTACTTTTTAGGATTACAATAGACTTCATAATGAAAAAATGCTGCACAGGTAACACAGGTATTGACTGGGTACATGGGACCCAACTAGAAGACCTTGATTTTGCTGATGACATAACTCTTATCAGTAATAATGTGAATTCCATGCAAGGAAAAACAGTCTTCACTGGCTAGCAAAATAGGACTTGAAATTAACAAGGACAAAACAAAAATAATGAAAATTCCCATCAATCAAAATGGAAAAATACACATAGAAGGGACAGATATTGAAGAAGTCAATCAATTTGCATACCTTGGCAGCTACATAGACCAGGATGGTGACACTAGAAAGGAAGTTAGGATCAGAATTGCAAAAGCAGCATCAATCTTCAAGAATCTTGAGAACATATGGAATTCAAAAGTTATAAGCACAAAAACCAAGTTAAGACTATTCAATTCAAATGTAATATCCACCCTCATTTATGCATGCGAAAGCTGGAAAACGACTAAAGAAATAGAAAAGAAATTAGACTCTTTTGAAAACAAATGCCTAAGGATATTACTTGGCATCAAGTGGAATGAATTCAAGAACAATGCAGAGATAAGACAGATGACTGAACAACAACCAGTCTCATGGGTGATCAGGAAAAGGAGATGGACATATGTTGGTCACTTGATGAGAAGAAATGATCAGAGAATCCCAAAACAAGCTATCAGGTGGAACACAACAGGCCGAAGAAAAAGAGGCAGACCGCGTGAAACTCTGAAGAGGACATTATTAAGAGAGGCCAAGTTAACAGGCATAAAATCCTTTGATGAGGTTGAAAGACTCGCCGAAGACAGGAAAAATTGGCGAACTACTTTGCAAGCCCTATGTGACGTTTAACGGCACGGGAAGGATATAAGATATAAGATAAGATAAGAATATAAATGTAGTTATTCATTATGTGTCATGCCGATGTACTTGAAGGATATGTGCTTATTCATTCTGTGCAATCATTGCTATTTCTTACCATATTAGTTTTCTTTCCTTTCCTGTTCAGATAGTTTCCTGTCAGTTTCGCTGTCTATTTTCCATCGAGTTTTTCGGGGATAGGAAGATTTCAAGTGACGTTTAGTTTTGCAAGGAATGAAAGCACATCTGTGCTTGCTTTTGTCTTCCGTCAGTTTGTTTACGGTTTTTTCTCTGTTGTTTAGCAACTTCCAAGTCCAGTTGAGCAAAAAAAAAAAAAAAACAACAAAAACTGTTAATGTTCACATGATGTGTGTGTGTATGTGTGTGTGCATGCTTATACTAAACATCTCTCTCTCTCTCTCTCTCTGAACCTTAAGTGCCCAGGGCACATGGGGCTTCCGCAAGGGTTTTCCACAAATGCCTGTCCTTCGCCTTTTTTTCTGCTCTTGCCCTGGTGAGCCCTCTATTGCTCCGCATCCTTTCTGTTGTTCTTCTCCATGCCTCTTTTGGTCTACCCTTACTTCTGCACCCCTGTGGTGTCCATCTTAGTGCTATTTTTGGTAGTGAGTTGTCAGTCATTCGGAGCACATGTCCCAACCATACTAAACGTGTCTGGTGGAAAATAAGTACATATTTTATTCTTTATTTATTAAAAAAAAGCTGCTGTCGCAAAACTTGTGCCCTGAAGTTCACCTTTGATTGAAATGTTAGAATGTATTAAAACCATAGGTTGTCCCCTCATTCCTTCTTACTAACGTCTCTTTATTACCATTATAACTTACTATTTATTTTGTTGTTTATAATAGTTAAATTATCGTTGTCTCATGGTTGAATACGGGAACCAGGCTGCTAGGTGAACCATGATTGACCAAGACCCTGCCGCAGTGTCTTAACAGTCGGGGTAATGAGATCAGCATGAGATTAGTTCGTCCACAGTCGTGAAGGTTATGAAAAAGCCAGGGTTTGCAGTCTCGGTGGGATGGTATTGTCTTAATTTCATTAAGTACACCGCATTCAGCATCACAATCATTTATCATTGTCTTCTGACGTCACAGTCAAATATAATTGTTTTCTGATATAACAGTCATATATCATAACAGTCATATATCATTGTCTTCTGACATCACAGTCTTCTTCTTCTTCGTTCGCATTGTCTGTCTATATCTGCAGTCCTGTATCTTGGACAAATTTCAGTTTTTTTTTGTAATTCATGCATGGAACCATAGAGCTTATCTTCTTTAGTGGTTTCACTAGGCCAGTAATTATTTCTCAGTGTCTCATAGTTGGTGCAGTTTTGGAGGATATTTTCCACAGTTTGGGGCACCTGGGCACATGTACATAGATTAGTAGTACCAACCTTAAACTTTTTATACATATGACTTCGGAGTCGGCTGTGTCCTGTTCGGAGACGTAAAATGATGACTTGTACCTTTCTGTTTAGCATGTGATAGTCATCATGTGGTGGTGTTTGTGGCTTCCTGTAGGTTTTTATCACGCTTTTCTTCTGATTATAGGTGATACATCACAGTCAAATATTATTGTTTTCTGATATCATATATCGTCGTCTTCTGATCACAGTCAAATATTATTGTCTTCTGATATCACAGTCATATATCATTGTCTTTGATATTACAGTCAAATATCACTGTCCTTTTCTAACCTAAATCCAAGAGACACGTGTATGAGTTCCTGCAGTTGGGATATTAGTGTGGTAGCGTCGGTTAGGGTGTGCGTTGCACACAAGATACAATATGATATATTTCGACCCATATTTGACCGTACGCCTTGGGTGAACGTATTGGGAGGTGTTAAGCGTGGTCTATGTTAGATCCCTGCCGAGACCGTTACCTGGACCCTGCCGAGACCGCTATCTGGACCATGCCGAGACCGTTACCTGGACCCTGCTGAGACCGCTATCTGGACCCTGCCGAGACCGTTACCTGGACCCTGCCGAGACCGCTATCTGGACCCTGCCGAGACCGCTATCTGGACCCTGCCGAGACCGTTACCTGGACCCTGCCGAGACCGTTACCTGGACCCTGCCGAGACCGCTACCTGGACCCTGCCGAGACCGCTACCTGGACCAGTCTTCCCGCTGTACTTCTCTCTGACTGGAAACCGACTAATTAATGTAAACAGAATTCACTGTGTGTGGGTCAGGTTTCTAAGGGTGATTCTTGGTTATGATTATTACTTCAGTTTTCTGTGCTCTGTATCTATTAGCTCATTTTACCTGTCTGGATTGCATTTCTTTTGGGAGTAATTTTTAATATGATTTATTATCATATATATATATATATTATATATGACTGATGTACATTAGACATACTAGATCTTATTCGTTATATCTTTGTATGCAAACAACTATGATACATAGCTGGAGTAAATACTTATTAGCTGGGTTAGGGTGAGAGTAACTAACCCGTGTTAGCAGGTCCAAAGACCAGAATAAAGTTGAACTTTATTCGATACCATCATCATCATCATCATCATCATCGTCATCGTCATCGTTGTCGTCGTCGTCATCATCATCATCATCAGCACTGATACTGCTCTACCAAGAACTGATGTTTTTTTAAGGCAATAAAAGATAGGGCTATTTCAAAATACAGTTTTAAAAAATGTGAATTGGTATACAACAGTATGTAACCAATAGTTTTTAAAGTGAATTTAAAGTAACAAAAAGCTGAATTAAGATAAATGATACCAGAACTATGATACGTTTCTTGGTCATTCACTAACTGTGTGCAAGAACATTATCTTCAGAAATAAGCGGCAGAAAATTCATGTCACAACTTTACATGATATTATAGATAATAAATACCTCTGGAATGATCTCCTCCTCGACGAAATATTAAAAACTTGCAGGTAGTCAATGAGGCTCAGAATTTATGTTTTGACGCCCGTCCACATAGCTCGCGTTTGTATACGTATGTGTGTGTGCGTGTTTGGGTGTGTCTGTGTGTAAGGTTTTATTTATATATGCATTTTCATGTGTATAAGAGGGAGCCACGTTGGCGCAGTGTATGACTCACTCGCTTGCCGACTATGTGACCCGGTTTCGATTTCTACTAACCAGTGGCGATCACTGATTCACACACAGCGTCAAAATGGATAACAAGGTTAACGCTTTATGATGAAGGAAGAGGAATGACGCCGCTAACTACGTAGTTCGTGCTGATAGTGACACTAGCGGGCAATTTTTGATCAATTGTTGACTAGGCAACAGAGCACTTAAGGTATGACAGTGTGCAACTTAAGGTTTGACCATGCATTGACCCTGGTTCACAACTCAAACCTTTACCTTTTTGTGTGTACAAGAGGACACAGTTTTTGTATTTAGATGGATGGAAACCCTTTAATGCCATTTATAATATTAAAATAATAGTTTGATGAATGTGTATATCTTTCTTCACCAATAGAATAGATGGAATTCTCCATCATGGTGAACAATCTTGCTGAGAAGCTTAGTTACTAGGTCATCCCTGGGAATAAAGAGTGAAAACATGGTATACTCCTCAGCCAACAGTTAACCACTCCATCAGTTGCCAAGAACATCATATTCTCAGTTGCAGAGATGGTCTGCTACAACATATGAAAAGATAAGAGCAGACAACCATTAAGTATGAACAGGTACAAAAGATGCTTGCATAGTCAATTAAAAGTACATTTTAATTTATGATATAATTGTTCTTTGACTCACAGTTCGTTAATTTAAAGAATAATCTTTCGGTTTGCTTTTTTTAAAATTGTGGGTAAATTATTAGTTTGACTATTTCATGGAGGATTTTTCTACACATAAGCTAAACATGTATTTAAGAAAGGTAAAAGTTCCCGTTTCCAAGCCAATAAGGCATATTGGGGGATACAGTGAAAGACCATCGACACATGAAAGTGTGATGTGGTCAGTATCAGGAAAGTATGATGTGGTCAGTATCATGTCTGACCGCATTTACCTTCCTAGATTTTTCTGATACCCATTTTTAGAGTGTGGACCCTGGGGAGTTTTAAAAAATATATTTAATCAATTTGTTATTAGTATTAGTATACATAAATGTAATTCTCGCAAATAATACACTTTCTCCAGGGAGTTATGAATAAAACATTGAAAGATGAAACCAAAATTATACCCAGATGTCACAAGACTATTTATATGACAAAGCTGTAGTCAAATTTACGACTAACTGGGAACTAAAAATAAAGCCAAAGTAACGATGCGTATCAATTTTTTAACAGCTGCCTCTGCTCTTTAAGATAAAGTGCATCAAATGTTTAAAATTTGAAATTCAAACATCTATAACGCATCCAAGTATGGTAATATAGGAAAGAAACCAATGATGTGTTAATATAGCCACGAGAAGCATATTATATACTTTTTGTAAGTAAAAGTAACGGAAACATGATGTGATGAACAGTATCATATTACATTTATTCACAGTGAATAATTGAAAGAGTTATAATGTGAGAGTGTTATGGTTTTGCTTATAAACTGACCGACTTAAAAAAAATTCCTATCTTTTGCTAGGAGTGTTCGAAATGATAGCTACACTTTCTATGTTGTGCAGGTCCATTTAAAAGATTGCTACTTTTTTGTGAAATGATTGATAAGATAATGATTCCAATATTATTATTTTGTTTGTGGCCGTTGGTTTCTATTGGCCAGACAAGAGAAAGCGCAAAAGTTACAGTTCCGGATGCTGTAATTAAACGGTTGTTTGACCTAGTTTTGGAAGGCCAGGTAAGAATAAGATACAAAGTATGTTGTTTGCTACACCTGACCATGCCCGCTGCATATGCATGTCGTAGTGGTGTGAACAGTTCGTCCACTGCCTCATATTTCTAGACCACCACTTGAAGCAGGGATGCCATCTCCTGTCCTTGTTGCCTTTGCTTTGCTAGGGAATCTCCAGGTACCTATGTTTTCTAGGATAGGTGAACCCCGGAGTATGATCCGAACAAATCCCCCCCCCCCCCCCCCCCCCGAGTGCGAAATCAAACCGGGGACCTTCCGACCGGCAATGTAACAGAATGTTATTCTGTACAGATTGTTTTGTGAGAAACCCTGTTGTTGTGGTCTAATAGAGCACAACTCATCTGTTTACGCTAAGCACGGAGAAAGTATCTCGTGTTCGAGGGAGAACTGAGTCACGTGGATTCTGATAGACGGGATGTATGAACGAGTTTGAGGGAACAGTTTGGATCAGAATGTTGTAGTGACAGGTTGTGGTGTTTTAATTCTAGTAAGGGATGTAGAGATTCTTTACTTCAGTATGTAAGTTAGATGGAATGTCCTTTTTAGGACACAATTGTTGTACTTGATGAATTGTTCTTTTTTGGACGAATGTTGTAGTAGTCATGTAGATTGTGCGTTTGATTTGTCCCATTTTGGACAAGGTAGTAATGTCAGATTGAAAGTCATGTGTGATTTTGAAGTTGGCATGTCTTGTCAATGTTGAATGTCTGACTTGGTCCCATGGCGATGTTAGTCGCCCGGACATAATTTTTTGTGATCATTTGTAATTATTCTCATCAAGTTTACACTCCACATCATTGCAACACACATCGAACAAATGGGATTTCTTCATTAAACATTTACGGATTTGTGTCAGCTGAATCCTGTGGTTATTGGATTCATGTTAAGTGTCAACTGTGTGTTGAGTTAGTTGATTACATGTAACTGGTCATGTCGTGTATTAATGTGTAGTTGAGGTTATTGTGTGGTAATATGTTACTTTGGCTCTAGATTGATGTGATTTATTATTTCAATCTTTTATAATTGTCTGGCCGTCGTTGTGCTGAGTGGTGGAAGGATGACCTTACCATACGTTCACACCTTACATATAAAATAACCGGAATACGAAAACAATCCTTTTTATAAAATCACGATTCTTGTATTTTACAAAACTCTGATCCATAAAGCATCACAAATCACAAATCCGATGCACATGATGTCCATATAATTCTAACGGGCGTTACTAAAAAAATATATTAAACAAATAAAATTTCCTTGAATAATATGAGTTCAATACTGCTTACAAAGGCGCACAAACTAAAATACACACGCCAGCCTCCGTCTCTCGGAAACTGACTATCTTCGTCCACGACTGGTCGCTACCTTCGCGAGCTCAACTTATCCCCCTTTATGCTTCTCCCTTTTCTTATATACCTCGTCATCGCCGGACCGGACGCCTGGGGATTTTCCATTCACACGTGGCCGTCTCTGGCCAGTGGGATTTCCAATCAAAACCGGGTCACTGCTTGCTTACTTTTTCCCCTCCTTACAATTGTTATCTGGGTTGTCTTGTTACACAGAGTATACCAATGTAACGTCTGTTGTGTCTCTGGGCCTAATGCTCATGTTAAAACGTAATAGGCACAGTACAGAACAGAGTGTGTGCAAAAACGAGTTTAGTGTTCATTAATACAAGCAAGTACAGTACACAGTACACGAAGGAAGAATTCTGTTTTAGTAGCTGCACTGCCTTGGCCCCAGGAGCTAGATGTGCCGCAAACTTTCGGGCGGGCTGGACATCATCGCCGCCTTGAACAACTCCTACTCTAGCTATCTCTAACACGAAACAAAAAAAATGCAACTCCCTCAGCAAAACTTGAGAACCACTGACGAAAAAAAAACATACTACCAAAACACAACTGTGGGCTACAAAATACGTGCATGAACTGGTCAACGTGTAAATAAACACACTGGTCGTGACGATGGCCTGATTCGGCACCACTATTAGACCACACAACAGGGTTTCTCACCAAACAATCTGTAGAATAACATTCTGTTACAGCAAGCGAGTGCACTAACCGCTACACCACAGGGCTACATACATCCCCTGATTAGAAATGTTTGAAAGGCGTTAGAATGCATAGTTACCTGAGAAGCAAAGAATAGGACCACTTTACCCTACCACGCATGATCTTAAAAGGCGACCAAGGACGGTTCGGCATGGGGTCAGCAACCATATCCGATTAAAAAAACATATCAAACTGTTATAGGAACGAAAACAAAGCAAAAAAGGGGGTGGGGTTGGGGACAAACAAACGCAGGTGGAAGGAGAAACGAATGTCAGGAAACTGAGACCATGAAGGTTGTGGATGAAAGCCAGCCACTGGAAGTCCCGTGCCCGACTGTCGACCTCCTGGAACCTAAACACGAGGTGCAAATAGGCAGCTGGAATGTAAGAACACTTAATCAGACTGGAAAACTAGAATAAAACATCAATGAAATGCACACACTAGATATATTAGTCATACAAAAGGCAAGATGCACAGGACAAGGCAAAAGAAAATCAACAACACAGCACACACAAGATACAATAATATGGTCAGGTAAAGAAGATAATCATGAAGGAGGAGTTGCATTGATTATGGCGAAAGAAGCATCAAGAGCATTGTTGAAATGGATCCCTATAAATGAGAGATTATTATATGCACGGTTCGACTCAAGATTCACGAAGCTGTCTATTATAGTGTGTTGTGCACCAACAGAAGCAGCTGAAGAGAAATTAAAAGAATACTTTTATAACAGCATCCAAGCCACAGTAAAACAATACCTAAGCATGATATGCTATGCATCTTGGACGACTTCAAGACACAAATAGGTGAATGAAGGATCTTTCTTGTAAAAGGGTGAAGAATTGGGCGCGCAGGCCCTTTATGATTTCATCTTTCATTCTTCCCACACACTCAATTTAATAATGTATATATATATATATATATATATATATATATATATATATATATATCCAGCTATATATATATATATATCTGAACCTTAAGTGCCCAGGGCACATGGGGCTTCCGCAAGGGTTTTCCACAAATGCCTGTCCCTCGCCTTTTTTTCTGCTCTTGCCCAAGTGAGCCCTTTATTGCTCAACATCCTTTCTGTTGTTCTTCCCCATGTCTCTTTTGGTCTACCTTTACTTCTGTTCCCCTGTGGTGTCCATCTTAGTGCTATTTTTGGTAGTGAGTTGTCAGTCATTCGGAGCACATGTCCCAACCATCGCCAGCGTCTTTCCTCAATAATTGTTGTCAGTGGCTTCATCTGCATTTCTGCCAATAAGATGTTATTTGTTATGGTGTTTGGCCAAAATATTTTCCTAATTCTTCGTAAACATTTAGTCTTGAAAGAATTCAACTTGTTTTCTATGGTTTTGGTGATTTTCCAGCATTCACTTCCATAGAGTAGTACACTTAGAACATTACTCTTAAATATCCTGATTTTCATATTTATGCTTAGTTTTTTTTGATTTCCATATAGTCTGCAGCACTGCAAAAGCCTGGTTTGCTCTAGTAAGTCTGCTGTTGATGTCCTCTGTGCTGTCTCCATTTTCTTCTACTCTACTGCCAAGGTATACAAATTCGTTGACCTCCTCCACTAACTTGGTATCTACTCTGAGTACATTTCTGTTGTTCACATTTTTCTTCATTAACTTTGTCTTTCCTACGTTGATCTTTAGTCCTATGTTGTTTGCATTCTGAGTTAGCTTGTTTATTTTATCTTGCATATCTTTGTGACTGCTTGATAATAGACAAATGTCGTCCGCAAAGTCAAGGTCCTCCAGCAATGTGTCAAGGGTCCATTGTAATCCTCTGCGTTTGTCTGATATTGCCTACTTCATTAACCAGTCTACTGCCAAGATAAATAATGTTGGTGATAGTACACATCCCTGTTTCACTCCTGTTTGTACCCTAAAGCTGCTGGATGTATGTTCTCCACAGATAACTTTACACTGAAAATCCTCGTAAAAAAACCCTTTCATTAACTATCTTATGGGGGAGGCCATGCCATCTTAGGATTTTCCACAGTGCATCTCTGTTGACACTGTCAAAGGCTTTCTCAAAATCTATGAACAATGCATATGTTGTGCTATGCCACTCATTTGCCTGTTCTAATATCTGTCTAAGTACAAATATGTGATCTATGCATGATCTTCCTTTCCTAAATCCTGCCTGCTCTTTCCGAAGTTTTTCCCCAAGTGTTGGTACAATTCTGTTGATGATTATTCTGCAAAATACTTTACTGGTGAGTGGCAGTAGGGTAATGCCTCTCCAGTTCCCGCAATCTCTGAGGTCACCCTTCTTTGGTAGTTTTACTATAAGCCCAGTTTTCCACTCCTCTGGGGCTTTTTCTAGATCCCAAATTTGTTGTAATATCCGGCAAAGTTGTTTTGGTGTTTCTGTTTCTTCTGCTTTCAACATCTCAGCAGTCACTTCATCTTCACCTGGTGCCCTGTCTGATTTTAGCTTCTTTATCGCCTCCTTTACTTCACTTATTGTTATTGGTCCTGTATTGATGTTTAGTTCCGTTTTTGCTTCAGGTATGTCTATTGTTTGTGCTGCTTGTGTTCTGTTTAGTAGGGTGTTAAAGTGTTCCCTCCATCTTTCAATTTTTTCTCTTTCTCCACTGACCAGTTGTCCATTTTGTGTCCTTACTGCACTTTCACGTCTTGTGTTGAAGTTACCTGTCATCTGCTTTGTGATTTTATATATGGTTTTCATGTCATTTGTATTTGCTGCTTTCTCTGCTGTTTCTGCTAAGTTGTCATAGTATTGACGTTTATCTTGACGGCATGATTCCTTCACGTCTTTGTCTTTTTGTGCATAATTACTTAAAACTTGTTCTTTAAGCCTTTGTGATTTGGTGTTCAGTAATTTTTTCTTGATTTCTTTTCTTTGCTCTATCTTTTCCCATGTGGTCTTGGTTATCCATTCCTCTTTTCTCCGTTTCCGATATCCCAGCACCTTTTTTGCTGTTTCCTGTAGTGTTTTATTGAACAGTAGTATGGACATTTCTGCTTCGTCTTGTAGGACACTGAATCATTTCTTAAGTACTATTGAGAATTCATTTCTTGTTTGCTGGTCTTTCAGTTTTCTTGTATCAAAGTGTATCTTTCTGTGTTCTCCGATTTTGGCTTTCCTTAATTTTAATTTTATTTTTGCTACCAGAAGGTTGTGATCACTTCCTACATCTGCTCCTTTCCTTGCTCGCACATCTTGTAGTGACCGTTTCCACTTGTTGTTTATTAGCACGTGATCGATTTGGTTTTCTGTGGTTTTATCTGGCGACTTCCAAGTCACCTTATGGATGTTTTTATGTTGGAAAAGTGTCCCTCCGATGGTCATCATGTTTTATTCACAGAAACTTCACAGTCTTTCTCCATTTTCATTTATTTCTCCGATTCCTTCTCTTCCCATGATTCTTCTTCTATCTTCATTTCCTTCACCTACTTTTGCATTGAAGTCGCCCAAGATGAGTAGCATATCATGCTTGGGTATTGTTTCTACTGTGGCTTGGAGGCTGCTGTAAAAATCTTCTTTAATTCCTCTTCAGCTGCTTCTGTTGGTGCATAAAAAACTATAATAGACAGCTTTGTGAATCTTGAGTTGAACCGTGCATATAATAATCTCTCATTTACATGGGTCCATTTCAGCAATGCTCTTGATGCTTCTTTTGTTATAATCAATGCTACTCCTCCTTCATGAAGATCTTCTTTACCTGACCATATTATTGTATCTTCTGTGTGCTGTGTTGTTAATTTCCTTCTGCCTTGTCCTGTCCATCTTGCTTCTTGTATTCCTAGTATGTCTAGTTTGTATTTGTGCATTTCCTTGATGGTTTGTGCTAGTTTTCTAGTCTGGTTATGTGTTCTTACATTGCAGCTGCCTATTTGCATCTTGTGTTTAGGTTCCAGGAGGTCTGCAGTCGAACTGGGGACTTCCAGTGGCTGGCTTTCATCCACAACCTTCATGGTCTCAGTTTCCTGACATTCGTTTCTCCTTCCACCTGCATTTGTTTTTTCCCTTGCTTCCGTTTCTGTAGCAGTCTGATAGTTTTTTTTACCAGATAGGGTTGCTGGCCCTATGCCGAACCCTCCTTATTCGCCTTTTACGATCATGCGCGGTAGGGTACAGTGGTCCTATTCTTTGCAGATCCCGGGTACCACACGGGGGATATATGTATATATATATATATATATATATATATATATATATATATATATATATATATATCTGAGCCTTAAGTGTCCAGGGCACATGGGGCTTCCGCAAGGATTTTCCACAAATGTCTGTTCTTTGCCTTTTTTTCAGCTCTTGCCCAGCTGAGCCCTCTATTGCTCAACATCCTCTCTGTTGTTCTTCTCCATGTCTCTTTTGGTCTACCCTTACTTCTGTTCCCCTGTGATGTCCATCTTAGTGCTATTTTTGGTAGTGAGTTGTCAGTCATTCCGAGCACATGTCCCAAGCATTCCCAGTGTCTTTCCTCAATAATTGCTGTCAGTGGCTTCATCTGCATTTCTGCTAACAAGATGTTATTTCTTATGGTGCTTGGCCAAAAATATTTTTGTAATTCTACGTAAACATTTAGTCTGGAAAGAATTCAACTTGTTTTCTATGGTTGTGGTGATTTTCCAGCAATTACTTCCATAGAGTAGTACACTTAGAACACTACTCTTAAATATAGTCCAGCATAAAGCATAGCTGGATTTTAAAAATGGAAAATAAATTAAGCGACTACATGATTTTGGTAAAAAAAAGGAAAATGAAACTTAGAAAAATGGGTAATTTTATTATTACTGACAATTATATTTAGGTTTCCAAAATTACGCCGGTTAGATGACCGCCATTACATTTGATACATTCAGCCAGGAGTCTGGAAAATTCCTGCATAACACCATTTAACATGTTCAAAGGGATATTTTTAATACAGTGTCGGATTCGATCCTTTAGGTCTGCAACTGAATGTAGTCGACTAGCATACATCATGTTCTTGAGATACCCCTACAAAAAGAAATCTGCGGCCGATAAATTCGGTGACATGGAAATAAAACGATTGTGAAATGCTTTTCGGAGCATGGCCATGGACTGATGGGCTGTGTGGGCAGTTGCTCCATCTTGTTGAAACCATATTAGTCTCTTATTTATATTAGCCAGCTCTGGAATGAAGTACTCAGTTAGCATCTGCACTTAGTGATCGCTATTAACAGTAAGAGGATGCCGGTCTTCGTCCTAAAAAATATGGATCAATAACGCCAAATGATGCAACGCCACATCTCGCTGTTACTCGTTCACTATGGAGCGGTTTCTCATGCAGTAATTGTGGATTTTCATCTGACCAGTATCTGAGATTCTGCTTGTTCACACTTCCTGACAACTCAAAATGTGCTTCATCAGACATTATGAGGTTATTGAGCAAATTTGGATTTTCTTCAATGCGTGCTAGAAAATCGGTAGCAAAGTCAAGTCTGTTAATTTTATCCAAATCATTCAGTTGCTGCACAACTTGCAACTTGTAAGGGCGGAAATGCAAATGATTATAAATGATGTGACGTAGCGAGCTATCCGACATATCAAGTGCCAAAGCGTGTCTAGCAGCTGATCGCCGAGGGCTACGAAGCAATGCGTTGCGGACTTCTTGAACCCGTCCAGGTGTCTGTTGAGCTCTTGGACGACCAGTAGACTTGTTATTAAGGCGATTAGCAGTTTCCTTAAATTTTTTGACCCAGCTCAAAATTCTTCTCCGATCGGGCACATTATCACGGGGATGCAACTCAAAATGGCGACGAAACTTTCGTTGTACAGTAATAGACGATTTTCCACTTTTAAAAGAAATTTTAACAGTGTATGCGCAATATTGTGTTTGCCAAGAAGCCATTGATAAAAGTTACTGTTTGTCTGCTGCATCTCTGACGTTATGGTTGTTTCGCACGTATTCAGTTTCTGCTCAATACATTAGTTAAATCCAGCTATGCTTTATGACGGACCCCCCCCCCCCTCTCTCTCTCTATCTATCTATCTCTCTCACCCACACACACACGCGCGCGCGCGCACACACACATGTAAGAAATTATTTGTAATATTATTGTTATTTCTTCTTTGTTCTTTATTGAGTTTTTTTTTCTTCTGTATATATTACTTTATACTTTGCTCCCAACATTAACCTTTGTTAATATGGACCATTTTGTCCCAGGGGTCTTACAAGTTATCATATTATATATGGGTATGTGACAACCAACTCTGTGGCCGGGTGAAAATCAATATCTTCCCCGTTTATATACACAACCCAAACCCTTCTACCCCTTTATTACTCTTTTGCTGTGACCACGGCTAATCTTTAATATACAGCATGAGAGGGCATTCCACTTCCCCACTGCTGACCCAACTATTTTCCAACCCATGATCTTTTCTTCTTTGGGCGTTCCTCTTGTCTGGGTCCACTACCTTGGGTGATCATATGTATAGTGAAAATAACTAGCAGGCAAAATATAACTCCAACTCCATGTGTATAAATATTCGAAAAGAAAACTATTTAGTACTAATAATATTCTATATCTCAATATTCAGCCAACTCAGATCGTGCACAAGCATGTTATACATTGCATGATAAATATTCTAAGTCCTTTCTAATTCGCATAACACAGCTTAACATCTCATATAAAAAGACACTTTATATTTAAGATACATGACAACTCAGTATTTTAAAGTGACTTCGCAAAAATATGCATATATGTCTATATAACTTCAACATTATGAATATATATATATATATATATATATATATATGTATATATATTCCAGCATGCGAGTCTACTAGCCTTAACTAAACATATACCACTGACGGCTGACACCAAAGATTAGGTGACCTTTACTGGACATTACAATACTGACAATTACGAAGCACAAACGAGGCGGGCATTAGGCGGCAATCCGAGATTAATAGCTTACTAATTAATACATACTCACGACCTCTTCATAAATCAAAATACACATTATTTACTATACATAAAGACACTTCCTCAGATATACACTTCCGCCCAAGCCATCTGCCATGACGAGACTGCATTGGTGCAGTTCCCCGCACGTCTCTATCCTAGATTCCTAGTGACAATTTTCCAGCATTAAAACATTCATAAAGTGACTTAAAGGTCCCAAGATAAAACCACAGAAAATCAAATTGATCACATATTGATAAACAACAAGTGTAAACAGTCACTACAAGATGTGATAGCAAGGAAATGAGCATATGTAGGAAGTGATCACAACCTCCTGGTGTGGAAAATAAAACTAAAATTAAGGAAAGCCAATATCAGAGAACCAAGAAAGGCAGGCTTTGATACAAGAGAACTGAAAGACGAGCAAACAAGAAATGAATTCTCGACACTACTTAAGAACCGCCTCAGTGTCATACCAGACAAAGCAGACATGTCAATACTACAGTTCAATGAAACACAACAAGGAACAGCAAAAGATTTGCTGGGATATCGGAAAAGGAGAAAAGAGGAATGGATATGCTAGATCACATGGGAAAAGATCGATCAAAGAAAGGAAATCAAGAAAAAAAAATGCTGAGCACCAAGTCAAAAAGGCTGAAAGAACAAGTCGTAAATAATTATGCACAAAAAAGACAAAGAAGTGAAGGAATCATGCCGTCAAGATAAACGTCAATACTACGACAACTTAGCGGAAGCAGCTGAGAAAGCAGCATATGCAAATGACAGAGTATCATATACAAAGCAGATGACAGGTATCTTCGGCACAAGATGTGAGAGTGGAATAAGGACACATAAGGGACACTTATGAGTGAAGAAAGATAAAACATTGAAAGATGAAGGGAACACTTTATCACCATACTAAACAGAACACAAGCAGAACAAACAATAGACATACCTGAAGCAAAAACGGAACTAAACATCAATCTTATCTTATATCTTATATCCTTCCCGTGCCGTTAAACGTCACATAGGGCTCGCAAAGTAGTTCGCTAATTTTTACTGTCTTCGGCAAGTCTTTCAACCTCATCAAAGGATTTTATGCCTGTTAATTTGGCCTCTCTTAATAATGTCCTCTTCAGAGTTTCACGCGGTCTGCCTCTTTTTTTTTCGGCCTGTTGTGTTCCACTTGATAGCTTGTTTTGGAATTCTCTGATCATTTCTTCTCATCAAGTGACCAATATATGTCCATCTCCTTTTCCTGATCACCCATGAGACTGGTTGTTATTCAGTCATCTGTCTTATCTCTGCATTGTTCTTGAATTCATTCCACTTGATGCCGAGTATTTTCCTTAGGCATTTGTTTTCAAAAGAGTCTAATTTCTTTTCTATTTCTTTAGTCGTTTTCCAGCTTTCGCATGCATAAATGAGGGTGGATATTACATTTGAATTGAATAGTCTTAACTTGGTTTTTGTGCTTATAACTTTTGAATTCCATATGTTCTCAAGATTCTTGAAGATTGATGCTGCTTTTGCAATTCTGATCCTAACTTCCTTTCTAGTGTTACCATCCTGGTCTATGTAGCTGCCAAGGTATGCAACTTGATTGACTTCTTCAATATCTGTCCCTTCTATGTGTATTTTTCCATTTTGATTGAGAGGAATTTTCATTATTTTTGTTTTGTCCTTGTTAATTTCAAGTCCTATTTTGCTAGCCAGTGAATACAGGCTATCTGTTTTTTCTTGCATGATATTCACATTATTACTGATAAGAGTTATGTCATCAGCAAAAATCAAGATCTTCTAGTTGGGTCCCATGTAGCCAGTAAATACCTGTGTTACCTGTGCAGCATTTTTTCATTATGAAGTCTATTGTAATCCTAAAAAGTAAAGGAGACAGTATACATCCTTGTTTCACGCCTGTTTCAATCTGGAACCATTCACTCATCCATTCTTTTGTCTTGATTGCACAAACATATCCATTGTATAAGTTCTTAATGATGTTCACAGTTTTAGTTGGTATTCCATATAGACATAAAATTCTCCATAACGAATCTCTGTGTATGCTATCAAATGCCTTTTTAAAATCTATGAAGTTCAGTATTAATGGTTTCTGCTTTTCAATATGTTCTTCAAGTATTATTCTGAGAGTAACGATCTGGTCGAGACAGCTTCTCCCTTTTCGAAATCCTATTTGTTCTTCTCTCACATCAATACAGGACCAATAACAATAAATGAAGTAAAAGAGGTAATAAAGAAGCTAAAATTAGACAGAGCACCTGGTGAAGACATGGTAACTGTTGAGATTTTTGAAAGCAGAAGAGAAAGAAACACCAAAAACAAATGTGCCGGATACTACAAAAAATTTTAGATCTAGAGAAAGCCCCAGAAGAGTGGGCACCTAGACTTACAGTAAAACTACCAAAGAAGGGTGACCTCAGAGATCGTGGGAACTGGAGAGGCACTACCCTCCTGCCACTCACCAGTAAATTATTGTGCTGCATAATCATCAAAGAATTGTACCAACTAGGTCAGAAGCGAGGACAACTTGTATTTGTATATTTACCTACGTAAGGTAAGGTAAGATAAGGTAAGGTAGTAATGAATGAATGAATGATTTTTATTCTAAAAGAGTGAAGAATTGGCCTTATATTCTGCTCTTTATCACTCCATGTGCTTCCTACACACTAGATTTAATAAGGTATACACAATTACATGAAAATTATATATATATATATATATATATATATATATATACACACACACACACACATAAAGTACTTGTAGCCTTACATGCCTTGCGGTTGTAGGGTTTTAATGACGACATTTACCTTTACTTGTTGGGTAGCAGATGGGTGAACGATCAATATCGCACTTACCCGCCTTTCGTTCACCTCCTCTAGAAATTTTAGTATTCATTTCTACACCTGGATGACATGGATGACGTGTTTTCTTTATATATTGAGTCCGTGAACTGGACTCTCTTAGAATTGCGCACTCCTAAGTTCCCCAGCTGCTGACCAGTCATTTCTACGCTTAGGGTTGCCAACCAACCCATGTAACTATGAGCTTATCTATTCCCTACACAGACTTCCTCCCGAGAGGCGAGTATATCTACGCATGTAGATATATTTACATATTTAGTTATGTATGTATGTACGCAGATGATGAAATAAAAGACGATTTCTATCACCAACTACAACAACTCATTGACAAAGTTCCTAAACACAATATCTTACGTGTCAAAGAAGACTTCAATGCCAAGGTAGGAAAAGATAACACCGACGTTGAAAAAGTAATGGGGAAAGAAGAAATTGATAAGGTAAATCAGAATGGAGAAAGATTAACTGAAATATGTCTAACAGAAGTCATCGGAGGAACAATATTCCCACACAAAGAAATACTTAAAACAACATGGATATCTACAGATGATAGAACCAACAATCAGATAGATCATTTTTGTATTAGAAAGCAGTTCAAAACATTTCTGATAGATACAGGATATAAACCACAATACAGAGAATATTCAGGTTGAGTCAGGCAGCAGGGAGGCAATGCAGCCCTCTGACGAGACCAGAGACAAGATTAACTTCCCACCAGCAAGTGCCAAAAGCATATGGAAAAACCTGGACAAAGGATTATGCAAAGAATTGGACAAACAGCTGAGAGGGAAACATCGTGAAAAAAAAACTGGAAGAATTTGGTAACACCATATATCTTCACTGCCACAAAGAGTTTGGAACCAAAAAGGCAAATAGAGAAAAAGTAACACCAAGAAAGTCCAGAAGGCAGAGGAAAATAGAAGCAATAAGACAGCAGAAGAACTATGCCCGGAAAATGTTCAAGAAGGCACATGAATCGGAAAAGGAAGGACTAAGACAGGTTTGGCAGCATCTAAAATCCCAGCACAATGCCCTTTACAGAGCTGAAAGACTATATAAAAGGAAGAAGGAAACCAGATATGCAAGAGAGAAGTTCTACAGAGATCCCTTTGAGTTTGCCAAGCAGTTATTTGAACAGCCAAAATCAGGTACGCTGAAAGCAGGTAAGGAGTTGCTCGTGGAACATTTGACCAAGACATACTCTGATAAAAATCAGCATACACCTATCAAACAGATGAAAGGTCTAGTGTGGCCCTGTAAAGCAGGCAGCAAATTTAGATGCAGCCAACCAACCTTACAAGAAGTAGAGAGCATCGTAGGAAAACCTAAAGGCAAGTCAGCACCAGGCCCAAATAGCGTCCCTTACATACTATACAAAAGATGCCCCGAAGTTCTAAAGAAGCTCCATAAACTCCTACGAATAGCATGGACCAAGGGACTCATAAGTAAAGAATGGAAAATGTTAACAGAGTATACATCCCAAAGAGCAAAATTCCACTGAAATCAACAAGTTCAGACCGATCTCACTTCTGAATGTGGAAGGAAAGATATTCTTCTCCATGATGGCAAGGAGACTAACAACATACCCCCTAGATAATGGTTACGTTGATACAATCGTGCAGAAGGGAGGAATTCCACGCTCCCCAAGATGTCTCTAGCATGCTTCAGTGATATGGAAAGCTTTTCTACAGGTGCTATGGCCTGACCTAGCCAATGCGTATGACTCACTACCACACCAGATGATATGGCTAGCACTAGACATGTATTATGTGACAAAAGAAATCACGAAGATGCTGAAAATGTACTTCACAGGGTTCCTCATGAAATTTGAAACATCGGGATATATTACAAGATGGACTGAGCTCCAGGTAGGAATTGCAGTGGGCTGTACAATATCTCCCATACTGTTCGTACTAGCCATGCAAGTAATACCGAGAGCAGCAGAAGGCCCAAAGTTCAGAAATGGATGTCAGATGCCACTACTTAAAGCATTCATGGATGACACAACAGTAATAACAACCAGTAAAACACAGGCACAAAGGATGTTAGAGTGTTTGGATAGCCTTATCTTATGGTGCTGCATGAGCTTCAAGCCAAGAGGTCAAGAAGCCTGTCACGCATAAAGGGGAAGATCGTATACAATGGCAAATCAAATTCCCAACTGTAGGGGAAGAGCCAGCGAAGAGCCTTGGCAGAGTATACGATGCTTCCATGAAAGACTCAAACGCGGTGAAGCAGGTCATAGAAATGGCACAGAATGGACTGGACATCACAGACAAAAGCAGGCTACTGAAGAAGTTCAAAATATGATGCATCCAGTTCATGGTGATTCCAGAATCGATATGGCCACTACTCATTTACGAAGTAAGTACCAGCACAGTAGAGGCAGTCGAAAGGAAGATAAATAAATCCATAAGAAAATGGTTGGGGGTACATAAGAAAATGGTTGGGGGTACCACCAGGATTAACTGATGTAGCACACTGTACTGCAAGAAGAGCAAACTGCAGCTACATTCAAATCTGTAGTCGAAGAATACAAGGTAGGAAAGACAAGGCTTGCAATGATGCTACAAGAATCTACAGATCCGGTGGTACGAGAAGTGCAGCCAACACTTAAAACTGGATGCAAATGGAAAGTAAGTGAGGATGTGATCGCAGCCAGGGAAACACAGGAACTGAAAGAAGTATTAGGATACACCCAGATCAACAGAAAGGGATTTGGTCATGGTGAAATCAAATGGTGATCAAAGGCCTCCTGTAAGGAAAGAAGGGATATGATCATCAGTGAAGTAAGGAATTCAGAGGACGACAAGCGGGTCCAGAATGAAGTCCAACAGGCACAGCAAGGCCAATGGACAACATGGGAGGAAGTCCTGCAGAGATCACTAACATGGATTGACATCTGGAAAATGGCACCCTTGAGACTTCATCATCAGAGCTACTTATGACCTGCCTACAGGCTTCAGCCTATGCAAATGGGGTGAATCAGAAGACACAAAGTGCCCTCTATGCAACGAAAGGCAAACTTTGGAACATGTGCTGTCAGCATGCAGAGTATCATTAGCCAAAGGACGTTACACCTGGCGGCACAACAGAGTGCTGCAGGAACTAGTAGCCATTGTAGATAAAGCAAAAAATAAAGTAAACAACAGCAAAAGAGTTGAGATCCCATCTAAATACCTCATAGGCGTTGGTACGACATCGAATATTGAAATCGGGGACATTCCCGTACCATCACTGCTAGATGGTGGAAATGACTGGGATGTGATAGCGGACCTATCAGGAAGAAGAGAATACCCGACTGCCATCAAGAACACATGAATGCGACCGGACATTGTAGTGTACTCCATAGAAAAACACGAATTAATACTGATCTAGCCGTATGAAACAAGAATATTGGAGCAGCATTTATTCAAATGTGAGAAGTACAATGATTTGGTCAAGCAACTGAGGCGGAAAGGGGGGGGCAGGAGTCAGGGCAAAAGTGATAGCTGTAGAAGTGGGAGCGAGAGGATTCGTAGCAACATCAGCGTACGACCTACGTAAGCAACTGGGCATAAAGGGACAAGCAAGAGAAAGGGCACTGAAAAACTTTTCAGAAACAACAGAAAAGACCTCATGCTGGTTGTGGAGTACGCGAAACAAGTATTGAGAACATAACTAATTTCGTTTGTTACAACCAGTACCAGTCCTCCATAGCTATATCGCTAAAAGACGCACTTTAAAGTGCAGTGCCAACTGGAAGATCATGGGTTCAATCCCGGGACAAAAAAAAAAGAAACTCACAAGATCTCTGGGAGTCATGACCCAGAGGGGCCCACCCCCTTAGAGTGTCAGGAGTTTAATAGGGACGAAACATTTGTCTGAGGGGGGTACATCCTCTGATGATCTGAAGAAGTTGTGCTGTTGTTCCGCTTTCTGCAGTAGAGGTTCTTGCATGCAAGAGCATACAGGGATGCAGATGTCAACAGTGGTCACAATACATGTATAGGGAAAATAAGACTAAAACTGCAAAGCCAACACAAGAAATCAACACTCAGAAAGATAAACAGCCACAGCCTACAGGAAGAAAATACTAACAGTAATTTAAATCTGGAACTTACCAAACAGTTCGCAGCACTCGTTGAGGTTGAAGGGACAGATATAGATGAATTATGGAATTCTTACAGCACAGCCATAATCACAGCAGCAAAAACAAGTGCTGGACTGCAAAAACCAAGTAGAAAAGCGTCGTGGATATTAAATAATACATGGAAATATATACACGAAAGACGAGCAGCCAATTAGCCATGTTGAATGTAAAGACAGATCTTGGAAAAGATTTGGCAAAAGCAACATACAAAGAACTAGACAATAAAGCAAAAAATTCAGCTGGAGGGGATAAAAGACAATATATGGACAATATGGCGAAAGAAGCAGAGAAGGCAGCAAAAACAGGAAAAAACAAAACTCTATATAACATACAAAAGAGGCTAACAGGCACTACTGCATCCAAAGAAATGCCCATCTTGAGCAAAACTGGAACCCTATTAACACCAAGTAAAGACCAAAAGCAAAGATGGGCTGAACACTTGCAAGAAATACTTAATTGACCACACCCAAATGAATTAATAAATCTTGAAACTGATTTACCAGTCCCACAATTAAATGTCAACCTAGATGAAATTATATTGAACGAAACTGAAACAGCAGTGAATCTAATGCTTGACAACAAAGCTGCAGAAGAAGATGAAATACCAGCCCAAATGTTACAAGCTATTAAAAGTGACAACATGAGCCGACTAAAGAGAATGTTTAATAAAGTTTGGAAAGAAGACAGGGTCCTTCTAAATATAAAAAAGAATTATTGTTAAAATACCCAAAAAAGGCAGCCTTAGTGACTGCAATAAGAGGAGTAACCTTACTATCAGTTGTGTCAAAAGTATTTTGCAAAGTTATTCTGAACAGAATTCAAGATATAGTGGATGCTGCAATGAGAGAAGAACAACCAGGATTTCGAAAAGGGAGAAGCTGTTTCGACCAGACCTTTACTCTAAAAATAATACTTGAAGAATATAGTGAAAAGCAACAACCATTAATCCTCAACTTCATAGACTTAAAAAATGCATTTGAAAGCATACGCAGAGATTGATAATTTTAAGAATATGTGGAATACCATCTAAAACTGTCAACATCATTAAGGATCTCTACAACGGATATGTTTCTACAGTCAACACAGAAGAAGGAATGAGCGAATGGTTCCAAATTGAAACGGCTGTGAATCAAGGATGTATATCATCTCCATAGCTTTTGGGAAGTGCTATAGACTTCATAAGGAAATAATTATAATAGTATTTATATTTATAATTTAAGACACCACTATAATAGTATTGGCGCCAACTAAAATGGTTTTCTTCTCTCTAAGGCCATTATATATATATATATATATATATATATATATAATATATATATATATATATATATAATGGCTATACCTAGCTGAATCCGTATTCTATTGGGTTGATTAAATCTTCTTGTGGAGTTCAGTTTCATCTTATAAATTTCCTCTTGTTGCTGGTGTTATAGAACAACCTAATTTTCTCTGTTACACACTAAGAAAATCCAACAAGACTCCCAGGCTTCCAACTCCACAGAATAATACTGATACAACAACTTAACTGAACTTGGCAGTCTCCCAACATAACAAAACGTGTCAAACAATAAGAATCCCACAAAGCCAATGGTGTAGTTTATATGAATTCAGACAACGCACGTTTATTGATGGAAAAAATGAGGGGTGAAATTATGATGATGGAAACGTAGCCATCAGGCTGAACAGAAATTACAATGACGATGCCCGGCGTGAGAGAACTCTACGCCATATGGGCGAAAACCTTACAATGTCCTTATACACATAAAACCATACTTACAACGTTTCACCTGAACTACCTCAGCCATCACAAGAAAACCTAAATCCTCGAACTAACTACCAAAAAAACTACCACTACTAAAGGCTCTTCCTAACAAGACTCCATCTACATCAAACTAGTAAGGTTCTTCCTACAACAAACAAGTAAGGCTCCTCTTTGACTAATCGTGAGTGGTATTTATACTATCCCTACCCACTCAGTTTTCTTCATGCTGCACGCTTATCACAAGACCCCCGCTCAATTGTCTCAACCAACCTACCTTTCAAACAAGGGTACTCACTCTATTAATTATTTCCTAAATACCAATCCTGCTTATAACCCCTAGCCAAGAGAAATACCGCTATACAATGCTGCCCATGTAAAACGGGCATTGATTAGGTACATGATACCCAACTTGGGAGATCTTGATTTTGCAGATGACATAACTCTTATCAGTGACAATGTGAAACCGATACAAGAAAAAACAGATATCCTGTCTTCACTGGCTAGTAAAATAGGACTTGAAATTAACAAGGAAAAAAACAAAGATAATGAAACTTCTCATTAAACATAAAAGAGTAATATATGTAGAAGGAACAGCTGTTGAAGAGGTAAACCATTTTCCATATCTCGACAGCTACATAGACCAGGATGGTGTCAGAATAAAGAAAGTTAAAATTCGAATTGCAAAAGCAGCAATGACCTTACAGAATCTTGAGAACATATGGCATCCAAAAGTTATAAGCATAAAATCCAAGCTAAGATTATTCAATTCAAATGTGATATCCACCCTCATTTATGTATGCGAAAGCTGGAAAACAACTGAAGAAATAGACAACAAATTAGACTCTGTTGTAAACAAATGCCTAAACGCCTAGTTAAATTCTATTCGGTATAAAGTGGAACGAATTTAAGAACAACGCAGAGATAAGACAGATGAGCAAACAACAACAACCTGTCTCATGGGTGATCAGAAAAAGAAGATGGACATATGTCGGTCATGTGATGAGAAGAAACAATCATAGAATCCCAAAACAAGCTATCAAGTGGAACATAACAGGCTGAGGAAAAAGAAGTCGACCACGTGAAACTCTAAACATGACATTGTTAAGAAAGGCCAGTTTAGTGAGCATAACATCCCTTGATGAGGTTGAAAAGCTCGCCGAAAACAGGAAAACTTGACAAACTACAAGCGAGCCCTATGTCGTTTAACGACAGGGGAAGGATGTAAGATGTATGTATGTATGTATGTATGTTATATCTGTATGTGTATGTATGTAATGTATTTATGTAAAGTATATAATTGTATGTGTGTATTGTATATATGTGAAATATATACTTGTAATTATGTGTGTGTATGCGTGTAATGTATGTAATATATGAATGTATATATGTTCTTGTTTGTTGCCTGGAATTTTTACTACACATATCATCAACTCTGGTTCCACGAGACGACTGCATATTCTCCCTTTGAAACTAAAAATGATTACCATATCAAGATTGTATGTAAAAGTTTCAAAAACAGCTCTGTAAAGTTTAAAATGTATAGAGCATTCCAGAAATTTAAAACTGTTTTGTTGTTATATGGTAAAGTCTACTTTAAAAAATCTTTGTTTTACTTCTACAACTTTGTTGTGATTATCCCATTATATATATATATATATATATATATATATATATATATATATATATATAATATATATAAAATAGGAAAAATATATAAAATACACACACACACACAGAGTGTTTTTCCAGGGTATCTCAAACTAAACCAAAAATTGTCACCAACATATCAGGTCCATGATGTAGAGTGAATTTTGCTCTTCTCATGTATAGTCAGAACGCAGTAGCTGCCCTTGCTAATCACGCATGTTTTTTTTTTTACCATAATTCACGTTTCGTTTATGGAAAAGTGGTGATTTTTGTAGTGAGCACAACTCACTTCCCACACAAATGAAGCCCTATAAAAGGATGAGGTTACACAAATTCTGTTAATTTTCATGCAAACAATTATGGCGCGTCCATTGCAAAATTTACGAAACATTGCTATTGGTCGTTTGCAAGCAGGCGAAAGTTGCCAGGCATTTAAACGTGCAGCAGAGTACCATCAGCCGGCTATGCCACCGTTTCCAAGTCACTGGTTTATCTGAAGACCGGTATCGCAGTGGACAACCCAGGGTGACAACAGCAGCAGCTGATGATCGCTGTATTCTGGTTCATTACCTCAGAAACAGGTTTACAACAGGTTCCTCAACTGCCCAGCCGTTGCTTGCAGGACGTCGTCTGTCTGATCAAACTATCCGGAATAGACTGCATGAAGCTGGACTGGTGGCACGACGACCTCACCGAGGTCCTGTCTTAACGAGACGCCATCGCCAAAATCAATTTGTTCTGGCCAACCAGCATCGGTCCTGGACAACTGGCAATCAATGAAGACGTGTCTGATTTAGTGTTTTTGTTGCACCGCCATGATATGCGGAGAAGGGTCTACCTTAGGCCAAATGGATGTTTTGCCCAAAATTGGGTTGATGAAGCTCCGTCGCACGGTGGTGGAGGTGTAATGGTATGGGGAATGATCAATTTCAATAGAAGAGTCCATTGGTGCAGATTGAAGGAGGCTTGAATGCCCAACGATACGTCAGTGAAATTCTTCGATCCCATGTCCTTCCATTTTTGGCTCTGCAAAGGTCCGTGTTTGAACAGGACAATGCCAGACCATTCTGCGCGGTTCACCACACAGTTCCTGACTGCCAACAACATTCTCACCCTTCCCTGGCTATCCCTGTCTCCAGACATGAATCCGATCGAGCACCTATGGGGTGAGCTGCAAAGACGTGTTTGTCGCCGAATCGTCGTGATCTGTGGCAGGCACTCCAAGAAGAGTGGGCAGTCATCCCTCAGGCGTACATCAGACATTTGATCGCATTTATGCCTAGGAGATGCCAGTCGCTGATCGATGCAAGCGGAGGCCACACGCTATACTAACTTGTGAACCCCTGGGACTAACAAATTCTCGTCACACAGATGTAAGAAAGTGTCAAGTGAGTGTTTAAACCCATAGGTATTATTGTGTGCAATTTGAACATTTTACTCATTCAATTTAAAAAGCTATAAAATGCCAAAGTTATAGCTAATATATCCCCCGTGTGGTACCCGGGATCTGCAAAGAATAGGACCACTGTACCCTACCACGCATGATCGTAAAAGGCGACTAAGGAGGGCTCGGCATAGGGCCAACAACCCTGTCTGGTAAAAAAAAACAAAAACTATCAGACTGCTACAGAAACGGAAGCAAGGGAAAGAACAACAGAAAGGATGTTGAGCTATAGAGGGCTCACCTGGGCAAGAGCAGAAAAAAAGGCGAAGGACAGGCATTTGTGGAAAACCCTTGCGGAAGCCCCATATGCCCTGGGCACTTAAGGTTCAGAGAGAGAGAGAGAGAGAGAGAGAGAGAGAGACAGAGACAGAGAGTTAATATATATATATATATATTATATATATATATATACACACACACACACTTGTTTATATAGGGTTATTCATAAGTCCGTTAAGTATTTCAAAACTTTGGAAGAAATAAAATATGTAACGGATCGTGATTTTTCTTACGTCAAAGGACAGAGATATATTTTTATTTTTAAAATAAAGCCCGTGCGCAGAGCTCCCATGGTTTGCCGCTAGGAGGCAGCAGTAGGAAATATGGCGTTCGGTAAACAATAGATATTAAGCAATCATTTTGTGTTTTTGAATACGCAAGAGCTTCATCCGTTGTGACTCTGTAGCGACGATTTCGAGCGGAATTCCAGAAGGTAGCACGTGTTTTCAACAGTATCAATAAGCGCTGTGCGAAATTCCGTTTCGAAGGCTGTCTGTGCACAACTCCTCGTCAGGGACGTCCAGGACCAAGCGAAGAAACTTTGAATCGTGTTAGAGAAGCTTACCAGCGAAGCCCCCAAAAGTCACTACATGTGCAAGTTTACAGCTAGGATTCTCGCAATCAACAGTATGGCAAATTCTCTGTAAGAGAATAAAGTGCAAGCCTTACAAGTTTCAGCTGCATCAGTATCTCAGCGAAGTTGACAAGGATGTATGTTTGGAATTCTGCATTGAAATACAAGAGAGTTTTGAAACTGACGGCTTCGCAGACTCGCTCATCTTTAGCGACGAAGCTACTTTCCATATGTCTGGAAAGATGGATCGGCGCAATGTGCACATCTGGGGACCGAAGATCCCTGCATAGCCACAGAACATGTGCGAGACTCACCTAAGATGAATGTCTTCTGCTCTATTTCGAAAGAGAAGGTGTGTGGAGCATTTTTATTTCAAGAGCCCACAATCAGTTGGATGATTTTCTTGGAGACATGTTGGAAAACTGGCTGATGCCCCAGCTGATGATGGTGATCATCATTATCTGCCGTTCCGACAGGCTTTGGCTATTATGCTTCTCCAGAGTACACGATCCTTCATGCAGCCCATCAGCTCAGTTGATGATCTCCTCTCTCTCCGTCTTCCTTTAAAAATAAAGATTATTCATTCATTCATTCTTCTGTCTCTTCTTCCCTCAATTTTTCCAGTTACCACAATGTGTTCTAATTTTCCTCTTCTAAGAAAATGTCATACAAATCTCGCTTTTATGCTTCTGATCTTTGCTGTAATTTGCCTTTTAACTCCAGCCTCTCTTAAGACTTCTTCGTTGGTTTTCTTACTTATCCATGGTACCTTCAACATCCTTCTTATGAACCACATTTCCATGGCCTCCATTTCTCGCTGTACTCTCTCATTCATGGACCATGCTTCACATCCATAAAATAAAATTGGCTCGATGTAATATTTAAGTACTCCGAATCTTGTTTCCATTGATAAGGATCTGTTGCACAAGATGTGTCTCATTTTCTGGAATGCTGACTTGGGTTGAGCACGTCAGCTTTTTGTTTCGTTGTGACATTTCCCATCATCTGTTATAATTGTTCCTAAGTACTTAAATCTATCAGCTTCTTTCAGTTCTGTGCCATCGATGGTAATGCTACATTTTGGTGGAATTCGTTTCTTCGATATGACCATCACTTCAGTCTTCTTTTTATTCAGGCTGAGACCTTTACTTTTACTTTCACGAACCACGATGTCCAGAAGAGCCTGTAGCTTCCCTTCACTTTTAGCAATCAGAACTGTGTTGTATGCATATCTTAAGTTGTTAAGGTTGTACCCGCCAGCTGATATTCCCGGCAGTCTCTCTCTTTATTTCTCACTATGTTTTCGCTGTACAAGGAGAAGAGGTCAGGAGATATAACACATCCTTGTCTCACTCCCAATTTTATGTCTTGGAATGCTACTATTTGCTACTATTTGGTTCTCAACTTTCATTGCTGCTGATTTCTGGCAGTATATGTTTTTGATGAGTTTCAGATCTTTCCCATCCATGTTGATGTCTTCCAGCATTCTTATAATTTCTGTGTGTCTCACTTTATCGAATGCTTTACAGGAGTCTATGAGCATAAGTATAGGTCCGTCTTTACTCCTATTGATCTTTCCATCAGTGTTATATACTTATATGGCATTACTTGTGCCTTTCCTCCGAAGAAGCCATACTGTTCTTCAACGATTTCTGATTTTATTTTGCCCTTGACTCGTCTCATGGCAATACGAAGTAGGATTTTGGTAACATGGCTCATAAGATTAATGGTTCGATGGTATTCACATTCAATTGCACCTTGTTTCTTCGGTAGGGCAATGAAAACTGATTGCAAAAGGTGCGATGGGACATAGTTACTGTTATAGATGTCATTCAACAATCTGGTAATTATTTATATGCCAAGCTCTCCTAATACTTCCAATTCTTCCTTGGTGATTTTATCTGGTCCTGGTGCTTTGTTGTTTTTCGTGTGTTTGACGGCTTCTTCCACTTCTGCTTTTAATATGTGAGGCCCTTCATTATTATTTCTTATATCTATTTCACTTCTATTGTCCTCATGGAGTTATCTAATGTGTTTGCTCCATCTTGCCATTATTTCATCTCTGTCCATTATTGTATGCCCTTCCTTTGACTTCAGGCAATCAATCTGGTGGTGTGTCCTTTTGTTTGTTAACTCTTTTATTTGTTTCTACATATCTCTTTCCATGATGGTGTGTCTCTATTTCATTACATTTCTTATTTAGCCACAGTTCTTTAGCTTTGTTGCATTTGTATCTTATTTCTTTATTCATTTTATCATATTCATCTTTATCTTCCTTAAGACTTCTTCTCCGATCCATTAGGTGCAAAATTTCTTCTGTCATCCACCCCTGTTTAGCGTATCGTTTATTTCGAGGTAGGATTTCGATAGATGTTTGTTGAATAGAGTCTTTTTATTCCACTGGTCATCAATAGTTTCAATCTTGTCTATAGCATTATACCTATTATGTACTATGGTCCTATTTTGTTCTTGTATTGCCTTATCTTTCCGTAACAGCTCTCTACCTATTTCTTTGATTTTAGCTGCTACTTTTAACCTGTTTAGCCTGATTCTCACTTTTCCTACGACTGGGATGCAGTCACTGTTGCAATCTGCGCCTGGTCTTGTTTTCACGGATATTAGTGAGTTCCTGAATCTTCTGTTGATCATAACGTAATCTATCTGGTTACGTATGTTATTATTTGGGGTTCTCTATGCTCATAGCCGGCTTGGGTGTTGTTCAAACCAAGTATTTACTATTATCATTTTATTATTTTTTGCCCACTCAATCAACATCTCTCCTCTTTAGTTTCTGATACCTAGTCCATACTTGCCAGTAGCTTCATTGTCTTGTTTAGTCCCTACTTTCGCGTTTAAATCACCCAGCACAAAGTTTACTTCCCATGGTTTGCACTGTTTCTTTGTCATGTCCAGATTGTTATAAAATTCTTTTATCTCATCATCAGAGCTTTCTGAAGTTGGTGCATATACTTGGATGAGATTTATGTCTACTGGTTGGCCCTGTAATTTAACCATTAACACTCTGTCTGATATGCTCCAGAAACCTTTCACAGTTCTTGCTGTCTTCTTATCCAATATTATGCCAACACTCCATTTCTACACTGGTTTCCCCCGGAACATATTATTTTGAAGTCTTTATGATCTCTGCTTCCTGCTCCGGTCCATCTCATTTCACATAAACCAAGGGTGTTAATTTCCATTCCTTTCATTTCTTGTTCGATGTTTTCCACTTTTACAAGTTCTGTTAGTGTTCTAATGTTCCATGTTGCAATTACTCTGGTGTTGCTCTTATTTTCTTTGTGTGCAGTAGTTGGATGACGATCTGGTATACTCTGTCGCATGTGATAGTCCCTACCGAACGAGGTGGTTCCACTGGAACCCCCATTAACGTCGTTATGATTCAAAGAATTGTGGATTGTCATGATTGTTCTTGTGAATGTACAGTGTTAGTTTCCCATTGCCTTCCACCGGTTTGTTTATGCTTTACTCCACTAGCCTTTGACACTGGCCAGAGCCTACCCTGCAAGCCAGCAGGGGGTTTGAAACCAGAACTACCAACCAAGACTATCGAGACTCATCTACATGAACCGTCTGGTTTTCAGGAGCCAGATACTCACCTTTCGCCCCTTCTCCTGTCAGTTTAAGCAGTTCCGCCACGAGAAGGCCAGAAGCTGGACTTGGACTGTCAGAGGCTATTTGAGACGCGCGCCCTGGAGACATTTAATTAGAGTGGAGAGCATATCCTCCACCCGCCTCTGGCTATTACAGTCATTAGAACCTTTCAGTTATTACAGAGCAGTTATTAACTGACAACAAGGAACATAACATTCGCACTAGTCAAGAGTCCATCAAGTTCTCTCCAAAATTAACACACTTCCCAGCTGTCCAGGCTTAACCCCCCCTCCCTCCCCTGCCAATCCCGTGATGTATGATTCACGGAGCGACCATTCACTAAGGCGATTTACTTGAACACGACAAATGTAAACACTAAATCATAGGCGTCGCCATCAGACACGTGTTGTGGAGTTACATGTGGAGTTACTCCGAAGTCCACAACAGATGTATGGATTAGAACAGAACTTATGTAAAGGCGGTTTCTAACAAAGTTTACTGGAAATAAACATGGATTGGCTTTTAATGGAGTTTCTGAAGAATATTTAGAAAGAGTAGTAAGAAAGAGTGAAAACTGTACCTAGATTTTGGGTGTTTGTTTAAATGAGATGTACTGATATTGGAAAGTCAGTTAACGAAACAAAACTGATGAAAGTAAATTACTCTCCTTCCTGTTACATGCTTAATTGTGAACATTTCTTTATAATTTCAGATACGCACAGAGCCACAAGTTTTACCTGGTCAAACCAAAGTCAGAAGCAAGGGCTCTTATAAAAGTGTTATAAAACTTAATCGCTTTGGGGACAGCTTCCAAACGGCCCAGAGATGGGCAATCAACATAGATGATATCAATTCTTTTATTCCCATGTGGATAACTATTGTATTATTAGAAGCTTACCAGTACGGTCGAGCTCCGAAACCAGCAGACGAGCAAATCATCTCAAGTCTGAAGTTCTGCAGGGGTTTTATGGACCCCAACAAAACCTACAACAGTTCATTAATGGTTTTCTGGCCTTACGTCTACGACGACAACCTTCAGATGAGCCTCCCTCGTCCTGTTGCTTACGTGGATTTCATGAACCTGGTAAAAGCATTACCGTATAACACCGTCCCCATTTCCCATCTCAGAGATAAAGCAAACCTGGAATTACTGCTTCAAGCTTTAAATGGAATTACGCGAATAATAACAGGAAGTGATATTCCGAATGATCTGCTCATCAAAATAATTCAACAATTTGAGATACTTGATAAATCTGCGGACGCAGATGATACATTTACCTGGTTGAGTCTTGGGTCTGCTTTAAAAATGCTTGGAGATGAGTTTTCAAGCTCTAGCGATACATGGATCCACAACAACCCAAATATTTCTTCTGTTTTTGATGCCTTAAAGAAATTCGCTTACAGGCCATTTTCTACAAATCAGTTCTCAAACATAATAGATCCTGGGAGTTATTTCGTCCTAAGAAATTTCTTGAATGAGGCCAAGGCCATGGATAATGATGTAGCTATAGCAACCACCTGGTTTATCAACGCGGAAGAGAGGCTATCTAAAGGACGGAAAACCGTGAGACATAAAATTATAAATGTTATTGATGCTGAAGTATGCGCAAATGTTATTAATGGTATCACTGCATCGGTCCTATCAGGCCTAATTGTGCCTGAGGCGCTGCAAGACCAAGAACTTCTGCAAATTTATCACAACACTTCGGCACTGCTAGCATATTTAATCAGCTCAAACTTTACCGGTCGTCAAGACCTAGCTCTTCCATATTATCCATCTCGGTATCAGCTATACTGGACTGTGGCGAGGACTGTGCATCTTATGGACATTTACAAAAGAAGACAAACATTCCCAGTTCATGTCATGGAGTTTGTCTTCAATAGACTGAAGATTGCCTTAGAAGGGGAAGCCACAAAGTTTGTACTGACGAACAGCAAAACCACCGATGACGGAACAATGTATTTTGATGATTTTCTAGGCAATGGAGACACAGAAGACAATCAAACTATAGCACGAGGTGAAGATAGAATATTCAACACAGCAATGGCTGCCAATTTTCTTATGTACACCTGGCTTTCTTTTGATTCTGACTCTGGATTTTCCTACTGGAAAGTACATACACCAGAGAAGGTAAAGGAAATAGTGGATGGTTGCATGAAATGGTTACTGACAACAGTATTTAAAGGTAAATTTAAACCGTGGAATGTATTCTTTACCATAAAGAATAGGGGAATGGATGGTCTCCCATTTCGTTATCCCGCCAACGTCTTCATTGAGAAGCAACAGCCTTATCCTTTTCTCCTTGTGACGAGTTTACAAGTGTCGGTAGCCGTGCAAGGCTACATTCCCAAGAATATATACGAGTCTATGATCGACATGAATCACTTCGGCAAGCCAACGCCAAAAGTGTTCAAAGGTTACAACCATCCCGATTTCAGGGACATGGTCTTTTGGTCATCTGAGACGTACACTTACGCTGTAACACTTCTAGCTCTGTCGAGATACGGCCAGATCAAAGACACGCGTGGATCTCTTTACACTTCCAGTGCTTCAACAGAAGAAACGACTGTGTCAGAATTGTGATACATGGAAGAATCGGTGCTGGAGAATATCTTCATATATTCCTACAAAAAGACTGAGAATAACTGCTCTCATCAATGAACCCGATATATGAGTTTCTGCTTTACAAGACCCTCAGATTACGAGCGGTTGTACAACATATTAAAAGAAAAAAAACCTTTGAAATCTTCAAATCTTCGTTTGTCGTCTTCCGTAAATTGTTCATCATCATCATCATCATCATTCCTATTTTTAAATACAAAATTACTACTTCCTTTTGAGCTTTGTTACTGAACCACTGCTTGTCTTGAAGAGAAAGTAAACTGTGTTCTGTGGTTGACAATTTAAATAAAAAGTAGTCTTTCATGTTACCATAAAAACTGGCCACTGAAGTTGGACTTACTTCTGGCTGAAGATTGAAATGAAAAGAAAAAGCGGAAGGCATAAATTATTTTAAAAAAAGACTCGGATGTCTCATAAGCGATTAGCTTTAGTTCAATCTTTGGCACTTCTTTTATCTATTATTTTTCATCATTTCAACACTATCCGGTACGGCCCACAACCAGAGGCTGGCCTTGCGCATAAATATAACTAGAGTTACATCCCTTCCTTCACAGGGCTAGTTTTACCATCTGTCGTTTTCGATTATTCTTACATGTCACTCGCGACACCTAGGGGTGCTAGGGGTGACCTATCTTCCCACATTATTTTATTCAAGATTGTAAGTCAAATGTGTACCACGTTTGGTTGAAATTGATCCAGGCGTCTCAGAGTTATTCTGAAACATACATAGACACAAACTCGTGTATATACGAGTTTCTGTCGTCAATCTGTGAGTTACTTCCCGTGAATAAATGACCAACTACTTCACACACAGGACAATGAATGTTTCATCGGCTTAAATCACGTTACACACACTTTCATCTTCAGTTACTGTTGTCTCAGATTCCCATGAATATTCTCTTGAGCTCTATAACAATAGGCGCCCTAGTTTACTGTTATTTTCTCGGAGTTATTTTTCCTAGCGGGTTTGCTGCCCCTAGCAGAGGGTTGTGTGTATTCCAAGGCGGCGATGTGACATAACAAATAGTTGTCTCTCTAATGTCAACATTGATAATGGCAGGTATGTAGACTTGCATGGGCAGAAAACAATGCAAACTGCCTGAGTTTTTTCTTTTTTTTTTAATATCAGTGGTATTTGCATCGACCTAGCATTGATTTTCTATGAGCTTTTCTAAAAACTTCATGTTTTGTTGCTTTTATTTTCTTTCTTTCTAAAACATTCCCCAACACGAAAGTGTCTGATATCCTACTTTATAGAGAGGTGTGAAGCAAGGACAAAAACAGGCCTAATAGAATATGATGTTCTCTTTGTTAGTCATGTTTCTGATATTTTAAAAAAATTAAGTTTGTAATTGTTCTCAAGACTTTGTTTAAATTTTACTGATAACGCAAATGCATTAACTGGACTTTTGCTAAGTAGCAGTAATAAAGATAAACAGATAAGAGAAACGACGTCTGTGGTAAATCTGGTTCTAGTAATGAATGTAGATGGAAGTGTATGGTTCAGTTTAAAGAAAAGACAGAGTGAAGAAAATGAGCAGAAACAAAAATGGCAGAAAGAAAGATGAGTATATACAAATTAAGAACATACAACAAGCCAATATTTTGGCCAAAAAAACCTTTTTCACGAATCAAATACAAAAACAATACGGACAAAAATACGAAAAAATGGATGAAAAATACAGATTAAGCGTTTTTGGTCTTCTCCTTGTAAGAAAGATGGGCATGAAAATACACCCGGTTAGAAATAGTAGAGCACAAAGTCAAAGTCTACATTGTATTGACATGATATTATAGATAATAAATACTTCTGGAATTGTTTCCTCCTCGATTATGTATTCATTCCAGCTCAGATCAAGGGGACATTATTCAGGTAATGACGAATATTATGAAGTTACCTTTCTTCTTTCAATTTCATAATCGAATATTAAGTCATGTCGCTTTCTTTTGTGCCGAAATTCTCGAAAAATTAAATTCAAAACTGCATTTCTCCACGGACGTGCGTGCATAAAACGGGAAATTCCTCGTCAAAAGATGGGATACATATCGAAGTGTTAAAAACCTGCAATTAGAGAATGTGGTTAGAATTTATGTTTTAATACCCGGCCTGGTTAGCTGAGTGGTTAGGCGCTCGGTTTACTAATCCAGTGGTACCTGGTTCAACCCCAAGAATGGACTTTTTTTTTCTGGTTCACACTGAAGAAGGCCCCGGGGTTCACTTAGCCTATAACAATAGGTATCAGATAAATCTGGGAAGGTAAATGAGGCTAAGTATGATACTGACCACATCACACTTTCATGTGCCAAAGGTCATGGAAAACATGGGCCTAACACCGTATTCCCCAATATGCTTTAATGTCATGGAAACGGGAATTTTACCTTAAAATATCTTACGCGCCCATATAGCGTGCGAGTTTGTGTATATATGTTTGTTTGTGTGTTTGTGTGTTTCGGTTTGTATGGTTTTATTTATAAATGTATTTTCATATGTATAAGAGGGAACCGAGTTAGCTCACTGGATGACTCACTCGCTTGCCGACTAGGCGACCTGGTTTCGATTTTCACTAACCACAATGACGGTCAAACCATGACTCGCTCCCAGCCTCAAGAAAAAATGGGCCTCAGAGGTAACTATCTGTGGAGGAATGAATGAATGAATAATCTTTATTTTTAAAGGGTAAAGACTTGAACACGCAGGACCGTCTTACATTCTGCCCTTCATCACTCCATCTTTCATTCTTTCCACACACTCGATTTAATACAAATATACAAATTAAATCAGGAAAAAAAAACATATCAAAAGAATGTAAGATTTAACTATTACATTCAAAGTAAAAGAGCAGAAGAAGTAATTAGCCTAATAAAATAGCTCTCACGCACACATACACATACACATACACACAGACATATACATAAACAAAAATACATTGTAAATACAGATCTTCTAACATATTTTTTTTAACAAACATTAAAATAATTTCTAACAATATCTAACAAGTTACTTTTCGAACTATGTCATTTTAGTACTTGGTGGTTGGCGAGTCATGTGTAGAGAGAGTGGTGGTTATTCTATGGAGGCATATAATTACAAGCAAGTAAATAATGAAACAGGTTTGAGTTAAAGGATGAAATATTACCAATGGATTTTAAATGGTAGGGGAGGGTGTTCCAGAGCTGTACTGCAGAGTATGCAAGGTTTTTCTTGTACAGATCAATCCTGGGTTTAGGAAAAAGACAGTTTTTTAAACGCTGGCTATGTTTAGTGTTATACGTAAACAGTGACTACAAGTAAGTATGAGCATTGCGCGACAGAATTCTGTGAACAAACTAAACTTTGTTAAAAATGATTCTATTTTTGAGGGGTAGAATTTTGAGTTGTTTGTGTTGATCTACAGTCTGTACTGGGTGTTTGTCACAAATAAGATTTAATGCTCGCTTGTGAAGTGAGTGGAGCCTTTTTTTGTTTGAGACTGAGCACCCATCCCAGATTGTGGAACAATAATCTAAGTGTGTTTGTATGTGTGATATGTAGTATATCTTTCTTGTGTCTCTGTCGATAAAGTGTTTAATTTTGGCTAATTGGTAAACTTTCTGTGCAATCAAGTTTGTTAGGTTATGTACGTGAGAATTCCAAGTTAAATGCTGATCAATGATGAGTCCTAGAGTTTTATGTCCATGAACATTTTCTATTGCCTTAGTCCCAGCACAAAGCTGTAGTGAAGTTTCTGTTGCGTTCTGCAGTTTCTGTCTTGTAGTGATGAGCATGGATTTTGTTTTGTTGGTGTTTATCAACATACCATTTTTATTACTCCATTTAATCAAACTGTTTATATCATTTTGGAGCATTTTTGTAGTTTATTGATGTCATAGTCACTATTGTAAACAGTACAGTCGTCAGCAAAAAGATCACATGAAGAGTGCTTTAAATGTAGTAGTAAGTCGTTAATATAGGTAGCAAAGAGATGAGGACCAAGAATGGAGCCTTGAGGAATATCAGTATCAACCACAGACGAGCCAGATATTTTGTTTCTAAAGCAAACTACTTGTTTTCTACCTGAGAGAAAAGATGTAATAAATTTTGTTAGGTCAGGGTGTAATCTATAACCTTCCAGATTTTTTGCAAGAATTTCATGATCAGTCATATCGTAGGCTTTCTTGAAATCAACAAAGACAGCACCACACAATTTGTCATCATTTATATTAGACAGCCAGCTTTCTATCATTTTAGTTAATGCTGTGTGGCAGGAGTAATTTGGTCTAAAACCTGACTGACTGCCTATTAGTAGATTGTTTTCTTGCATGTGGAGCAGTGTTAACTTTTGTATATGCGTTTCAAGAGGTTTAGATAGTGGTGACAGAATGGATATGGGTATATAGTTTGAGAGGTCACTAGTTTGTCCAGATTAAAAAAAAAGGAAAAACTTTGGCGAGTTTAAAAGCGTCAGGGAAATAATGTTTGTCAATGCACAAATTGTATAAGTATGTTAATGTGTCTGTGATAACTGGTGCAGCATAGCGTAGTATCTTGTTACTAATGTCATCACATCCTGCTGAGTTAGTGTTCTTTAAGGACCGGATGTAGTTATAAACCTCACCGACTGTGAGGAAAGGAATATTAATTTGTTTTAGCTTTACACATTTACTGTCGCTGAAAGTTTTCAACACGCTCAGGTCGCAATTAGGGGTCGGTAATGAAGATTTTAGAATACTAATTTCTTCCCTAAAATTTTCACTGAAGTTAGTGCAAGTATGTTCACCATTAAGTGTTTGTGGGTCAGATTGCTTCCTTTCATTTACAATCGCTTTCCAAATTGATTTACTATCAGTTTTGTCTTTAACTAAATTTCTGAAGTAATGTTTCTTTACCTGCCTCATTAAATACTGCACCTTATTCCTAAGTGAACGATAACTACTGAAATTTCTGCTTTTGTGAGCTTCATCCTGTTCACTCATGAGTTGCAAGATATCAGTAGTTATCTACGGGGATTTTGTTACGTGTTTTACTCTTATTTCTTTGATGGGGACATGCTTGTCAAAAATATTTCGAAATAGCTTGATCCAGTATTCGATAGCCTCATCTGGATTTGTTAACTGGAAAACATACGTAAGAGGTGAAGCTTTTAGATCAGTTAAAAATAATTCCAAGTTTAAGTTTTTAAAGTTCCTATATTTGATGCTGGTATGTTTGTGTTTAGGCATTTTATACCCCTTATGTGACCACGTACAGCAGATCGGGTAGTGATCACTCAGCGACACATGAGGGACAGTACATTCAGTAATGTTTCCTGGATCAGCTACATAAATATGGTCTATTAGTGTTGATGATGATTCAGTTACTCTAGTAGGTTTGTTAACAATTTGGGAGAAGTTGTAGGATGTTAAAATGTTCTTCCATGTAGGATTGGGCTAATTAAGATCTATACTGAAGTCGCCTAGAATGATTATGTCCTTGAATTTATAAGTTAGAGATCCGTCATGGTAGCAAAGTGATCATACCACTTGGCTGAAGCATTTGGATTTCGGTATATAGAACTAATTAGAATTGGACCAAGATTTGATATTTTGATTTCTAACGTAATACATTCAACCTCTGATGTTTCCAGGTCTTCTCTTCTACAAAATTTAATTGTGTTAGAAATGTAAACGACTAAACCTGTCTCTAGCTTCCTAGTTGGGTCGCGCCTGATCAAATTAAAACCATCTATTCGTATATCATTGTCAGTGATGTTTTTATGTAATCTTCTTTCAGAGAAACCAAAAATATGAAAATGTTGTTGATGTATATGTGTAACCTCAGGGAGTTTTCCTAATGAGTGATAAACATTCAAGTGGCTAACACGTAGGCCATCGTGTCGCAGCCACTCCTCAGCTTTCTGAGTCATTTTATAACAATGTGAGAAATATTATATTTCAGTAAAAATAAAATAACTGGTCATGCAACAGTCAGACTTCAATCATACAATTATAGGTATACGTTTAAGCTACGTTATGTAAGTGTAAATTGTAAAAGACTTGATGACAATATTAGCTGTAAGCTAGCACTAAGAAATGTCTGTTCTGTTGTAAGAAGTTCTGTGTTTTTTGTTTGTTTTGTTTTAGTTCAGTTAAATTTATCTACAGAAGTTAAAATGTGCTGGAATTTTCAAACTATCTAGTGTCTGGGTGTTGCGTGTTGATTGTGTAGTAGTGACATCATATACGCGTGGCTCAGAGCTGCAGGACTAAATTGCATTAGATATTGTAGCTGAAAGTTCCATGGATAATGATGCGAGGTTCTTGTGTTTGTGTCCTGTACAGTTGTTGTGGTATTCCTAAGTGGTAGTCTCCATGTTGTTCGCTGTACTAACTGTTGATATAATTTGTTGAGCTTGCCGTGTAGGCAGGGGCGGGAACATGGAATCGTATAGTGGGCCAGTGGGTGGAGTGGGGGCAATGGTAGAGAGGCAGAGAGTGATGTTTCTGAGGGTCCTTGCAGTCTTGTAATTGATGTAGAGTGTATATTTCTGGAGCTACGAGATGTGGGTGGCTGTCTAAACTGTTTCTGGCTATTTGAGTGTTTTGTTATGTTCTGCTCAGTTCTTGCTGGATATTTGATATTTTTGGCAAGGATGCTGCTGCCAGTCTTGTTAATGTGGATGTGGTCCCTGTAAAGGCGTTTTTTGGGAGCACCTGTGGCTGAAGTAAAAAATGATGTGTTGTTTATACAAACTACTGTGTTCTGGAAGAGGAATGAGGCCGCTAGCTACAGAGTTCGTGTTGACAGAGACACTAGCGGGCGGTATTTTGTCAGTTGCTGACTAGGCAACAGAGCACGTAAGGTTTGATCGTGTGCAATAAGGTTTGACTGTGTGTAACTTAAGGTTTGACCGTGTGCAATGACATTGGTTAACAAATCAAATCTTTACCTTTTTCTGTTTATAAGAGAACACAGTCTCTGTATTTAAAAGGGTGGTACCCCTCTAGTGTCATTTCTAATATTAAAATAATGGTCATAGCTTTGATGAATGTATGAGTACATATCTTTTTTTCACAGATAGAGCAGATAGAATTCTCCAGCCTGGTGAAAAATCTTGCTATAAAGCTTAGTCCTTAGGTCAGCCAATGGAAGAAAAGAGTGAAAACATGGTATACTCATCAGCCAACAGTTAACAACTCCATCAGATGCCAAGAACATAATATTCTCAGTTGCAGAGATGGTCTGGTACAACATATAAAAAGATAAGAGCAGACAACCACTAAGTATGAGCAAGTACAAAAGATGCTTGCACAGTCAATAAAAAGTACATTTTATTTTATGATATCGTTATTCTTTGACTCAAAGTTCGTTAATTTAAAGAATTATCCTTCAGAATTTCTTTATCTTATTTTGTGTTTGCTCGAGCAGTGGGATTTTTTTCTGATGCACATTGAAGAAGGCCCCGGGGTTCACCTAGCCTATAAAAATGAGTACCAGAGAAGCTTGATACTGACTACATTACACTTTCATGTGCCGAAGGTAATGGAAAACATAGGTAAAAAAAGGTAAAGGTAATCCGGTCATGCCTTAGACGCACATAGGGATATGGTGTTAGTGCTTATATTTTCCTTGACCTGTCAAGCACACTAGAGGTTGATCTGATCAGTATCAGGCCTGGCCGCCTTTCTTTCCCCAACTCCAGAAGAAGTCCGGTACCCATTTCTACAGCTGGGTGACTGGGGTGCTCCCAGGCGGATTCGAATCCCCGACCTTCACCATGAGAGATCAGTGCACTAACCACTTTGCCACTCAGACACCCATGGAACACATAGGCCTAACACCGCATTCCCCAACATGCCTTAATGACATGGAAACTGGAATTTTACCTTAAAATAACTTACACGCACATACAGCGCGCGAGTGTGTCTATATGTGTGTGTGTGTTTTGGTGTGTATGGATTTATTTCTATATGTATTTTTCATGTCTAGACCAAAAATAGCACTAAGATGGACACCACAGGGGAACAGAAGTAAGGGTAGACCAAAAGAGACATGGAGAAGAACAACAGAAAGGATGTTGAGCAATAGAAGGCTCACCTGGGCAAGAGCAGAAAAAAAGGCGAAAGACAGGCATTTGTGGAAAACCCTTGCGGAAGCCCCATGTGCCCTGGGCACTTAAGGTTCAGAGAGAGAGAGAGAGAGAGAGTAGAAAACATCAAAGTCTGAGTGAGATAAAGGTGTAAATAAACTAGACAGAACGCGCTTGCAGAAGATAACAAACGACAAAGTGTTCACACATGAAAGGAACATTGTCTGAAAATTGTTGGTTTAGGAGATGGTGCAGTCACCCTGGATCTCGGCTTTCAGTCAAGATTTTATTTATCATTGGGGGGAAACAACTGTCGAGTAGACGGACGACGATGTACCTGTGATGGCAGCTGAAATGAAAATCACAAAATGACAGCCAGGCACATATTCTATTTCTGTAAGCTTGTATCAGTACCTGGACAGCGAAAATAACTAATGGAGAACGTTTGAGAAGAGTTGGAGATAAAAAAAATCTTGTCCAAAAAGAAAAAAAATAAGAGAGAGACAATGTACTTTCATAGGATATGCAATGAGAAGAGGGGGCATTATAAATATTATAACAACAGGAAAAATAGAAAGAAGAAGAGCAAAGGGAAGACCAAGAGAGATGAAACTGGACAGTCTAACGAGATGATGTGAGAGGAGATCACCAACTGAGCTGATGGCCTGCATGAAGGATCGGGTACTCTGGAGAAGCATAATAACCAACGCCAGTCTGCACGGCACCTGATGATGATAATGATGATGATTTTCGTGTGTATAAGAGAGAGGCGAGATAGTGCAGTGGATGACTCACTCGCTTGCCGACTAGGCGACCTGGTTTCGATTTCCACTAACCACATTGGCGGTCAAACCATGGCTCACACTCAGCCTCAAGATAAAATGGGCCCCAAAGTTAACCCTCTATGAAGGAAAAGAATGAGGCCGCTAGCTACAGGGTTCGTGCTGATAGTGACACTAGCGGGGGGGGGGGATGAGTGGGATTTGTTTGTTTGTTTGTTTGTGGTCAGTTGCTGATTTAGGCAACGGAGCACTTAAGGTTTGACCGTTTGCAGTGAAGCTGGTTCACGACTCAAACCTTTACCTTTTTATGGGTATAAGAGGACACAGTCTTTGTATTTAGAAGGATGCTACCCGTCTAGTGTCATTTCTAATATTAAAATAATGGTCATAGCTTTGATGAATGTATATATCTTTCCTCACCAATAGAATAGATGGAATTCTCCATCATGATGAACAATCTTGCTGAGAAGCTTAGTTACTTGGTCAGCCCTGGAAAGTAACGAGTGAAAACATGGTATACTCATCAGCCAGCATTTAACAACTCCATCAGATTACAAGAACATCATATTCTCAGTTGCAGAGATGGTCTGGTACAACATATGAAAAGATAAGAGCAAACAACCACTTAGTGTGAGCAGGTACAAAAGATGCGTACACAGTCAATAAAAATACATTTTATTTTATGATATCATTGTTCTTTGACTCACAGTTCGCTAATTTAAAGAATTCTCCTTCAGAATTTCTTATTTTGTATGTGCTCTTTTGTCAAATTATGGGTAAATTATTAGTTTGACTATTTCATGGTGGATTTTTTTACACGTAACGTAAAAATGTATTTAAGAAAGGCAAAATCCCCGTTTCCAAGCCAATAAGGCATATTGGGGGATAAAGTGTTAGGACTGCATTTGTAAGACCATCGGTACCTGAAAGTGTGATGTGGCCTTGTAAGTAATACTTATTGGTTAATCAATTAAGCTGCACTTGATAAAAAGGAGAGAGGAAGAATAGAAACGAAAAACAAGGAAGAAGAAGAACCAAGAAGAAGGGGAACGAGGAAGAAGAAGAGACAGGAGGGAGCCCGAAGACGGAAGAACAGACAGTAAGAACAAAGAGGAGGAAGAACGAAGAAGAAACCAAGAAGGAAGAAGAAGTAGAGGAGAGGAGACAGAGGACGGCCCCCGAAAACGGAGGAACAAGGACGTTCAGTGAACTGAGACTGGTCCAGACAAGAGAAGAAGAGAAGGACAGACAATCAGAGAAGAACAGCAGAAGGAGAACACACACCAGAGAAAACACGAGAGAGAAAGAAGACGTAGGTAACGACAGTTGGAATAGATGGACAATTAGAGCAATAGATACTCAGGAAAAGCAGTTTTGAAGAAATAGTTTTAGGACTGATTGAAGATGTGTTTCAAATGATTCAAGTGATTACGAAGAATTGATACATTTGAAACTTTGAGTGGAGTGATTTTAGACGAGAAACTAGTTGACAACGTGTTGCAGATGTGATATAATACAGAGTTAGGAAATGTTCTCATATTAAGTGTAGAATATTGTGAAGTTGAGAACATTGAGAAATGCTGCACGTAGAATATGATAGTTTGATTTAATGAACAAATGATTATGTGCTTCAACGACGAAACTAACGAAGATTATGTCATATTGCATCTTAGTACAAGTGATGTTATCAACAATAAATCTGTTACCTTAATAGTCATAATTAAATGAATTCTGTAGAGAACATTCATCGGACTTGATTTAGTAAACTGTAATATTTGTGGAACATCGATGTGTTATGATCAGAGAACCAAAGAACACTTCTACTATCAGTCATTAAAAGAGAAATATCATGAGCCACAATCTACAATATTATACTGATCAGTATCACGTCTGGCTGCATTTACCTTCCAAGATTTTTCTGATACCTATTTTTAGATGATGAGTGGACCCTGGGGAATTAATTTATGATTATTTTTTATTAGTATGCGTAAATGTAATTCTCGCAAATAATACACTTTCACAAACTAATGAATATAACATGGAACGATGAAATCAAAATTATACCAGGATGTTACAAGATGTGATAAAGTTGTAGTCAAATTTGCGACTAACTGGGAACTAAAAAAAAAAACTAAAGTAACGATGCGTATCAATTTTTTTAACAGCTGCCTCTGCTCTTTCAGGTAAAAGGCATCAAATGTTTAAAATTTGAAATTCAAACATCTGTAACGCATCCAAGTATGGTAATATAGGAAAGAAATTAATGAAGTGTTAATATAGCCACGGGAAACATAATATATAATTTTTGTAAGTAAAAGTAACGGAAACATGATGTGATGAACAGTATCACCCTACATTATTCACATGAGTAATTAAAAGAGTTATAATGTGAGAGTGTTACGGTTTTGCTTATAAACTGACCGACTTTTAAAAATTTCCCATCTTTTGTTTGGAGCGTTCGAAATGATAGCTGCACTTTGTATGTTATGCAAGTCCATTTAAAAGATTGCTACTTTTTTGTGAATTGATTGATAAGATAATGATTCCAATATTATTATTTTGTTTGTGGCCGTTGGTTTCTATTGGCCAGACAAGAGAAGGCGCAAAAGTTACAGTTCCAGATGCTGTAATTAAACGGTTGTTTGATCTAGTTTTGGAAGGCCAGGTAAGAATAAGATACAAAGTATGTTGTTTGCTACACCTATCTATGCCAGTTGCATCTGCATGTCGTAGTGGTGTGAACAGTTCGTCCAGTGTCTCATATTTCTAGACCACCGCAGTGTATGAAGCAGGGTTGCCATCTCCTGTCCTCGTTGCCTTTGTTTTGCTAGGGAAGCCACAGGTACCTATGTTTTCGAGGATAAGTGAACCCCGGTGTTTGTTCCAAACTGGGAAGCAAAGAATAGGACCACTTTACCCAACCACGCATGATCTTAAATGCGATCAAGGAGGGTTTGGTATAGGGTCGGCAACCCTATCCGTTTAAAAAACACGTCAGACTGTTACAGGAACAGAAACAAAGGAGACTGGGGGTGGGGACAAACAAACGCAGGTGGAAGGAGAAACGAATGTCAGGAAACTGAGACCATGAAGGTTGTGGATGAAAGCCAGCCACTGGAAGTCCCGTGCCCGACTGTCGACCTCCTGGAACCTAAACACGAGGTGCAAATAGGCAGCTGGAATGTAAGAACACTTAATCAGACTGGAAAACTAGAACAAATCATCAAGGAAATGCACACACTAGATATATTAGTCATACAAGAGGCAAGATGCACAGGACAAGGCAAAAGAAAATCAACAACACAGCAGACAGAAGATACAATAATATGGTCAGGTAAAGAAAATAATCATGGAGGAGGAGTTGCACTGATTTTGATGAAAGAAGCACCAAGAGCATTGTTGAAATGGACCCCTATAAATGAGAGATTGCTATATGCGCGGTTCGATTCAAGATTCACGAAGCTGCCTGTTATAGTTTGTTATACACCAACAGAAGTAGTTGAAGAGGAATGAGGCCGCTAGCTACAGAGTTCGTGTTGACAGAGACACTAGCGGGCGGTATTTTGTCAGTTGCTTACTAGGCAACAGAGCACGTAAGGTTTGATCGTGTGCAATAAGGTTTGACTGTGTGTAACTTAAGGTTTGACCGTGTGCAATGACATTGGTTAACAAATCAAATCTTTACCTTTTTCTGTTTATAAGAGAACACAGTCTCTGTATTTAAAAGGGTGGTACCCCTCTAGTGTCATTTCTAATATTAAAATAATGGTCATAGCTTTGATGAATGTATGAGTACATATCTTTTTTTCACAGATAGAGCAGATAGAATTCTCCAGCCTGGTGAAAAATCTTGCTATAAAGCTTAGTCCTTAGGTCAGCCAATGGAAGAAAAGAGTGAAAACATGGTATACTCATCAGCCAACAGTTAACAACTCCATCAGATGCCAAGAACATAATATTCTCAGTTGCAGAGATGGTCTGGTACAACATATAAAAAGATAAGAGCAGACAACCACTAAGTATGAGCAAGTACAAAAGATGCTTGCACAGTCAATAAAAAGTACATTTTATTTTATGATATCGTTATTCTTTGACTCAAAGTTCGTTAATTTAAAGAATTATCCTTCAGAATTTCTTTATCTTATTTTGTGTTTGCTCGAGCAGTGGGATTTTTTTCTGATGCACATTGAAGAAGGCCCCGGGGTTCACCTAGCCTATAAAAATGAGTACCAGAGAAGCTTGATACTGACTACATTACACTTTCATGTGCCGAAGGTAATGGAAAACATAGGTAAAAAAAAGGTAAAGGTAATCCGGTCATGCCTTAGACGCACATAGGGATATGGTGTTAGTGCTTATATTTTCCTTGACCTGTCAAGCACACTAGAGGTTGATCTGATCAGTATCAGGCCTGGCCGCCTTTCTTTCCCCAACTCCAGAAGAAGTCCGGTACCCATTTCTACAGCTGGGTGACTGGGGTGCTCCCAGGCGGATTCGAATCCCCGACCTTCACCATGAGAGATCAGTGCACTAACCACTTTGCCACTCAGACACCCATGGAACACATAGGCCTAACACCGCATTCCCCAACATGCCTTAATGACATGGAAACTGGAATTTTACCTTAAAATAACTTACACGCACATACAGCGCGCGAGTGTGTCTATATGTGTGTGTGTGTTTTGGTGTGTATGGATTTATTTCTATATGTATTTTTCATGTCTAGACCAAAAATAGCACTAAGATGGACACCACAGGGGAACAGAAGTAAGGGTAGACCAAAAGAGACATGGAGAAGAACAACAGAAAGGATGTTGAGCAATAGAAGGCTCACCTGGGCAAGAGCAGAAAAAAAGGCGAAAGACAGGCATTTGTGGAAAACCCTTGCGGAAGCCCCATGTGCCCTGGGCACTTAAGGTTCAGAGAGAGAGAGAGAGAGAGAGTAGAAAACATCAAAGTCTGAGTGAGATAAAGGTGTAAATAAACTAGACAGAACGCGCTTGCAGAAGATAACAAACGACAAAGTGTTCACACATGAAAGGAACATTGTCTGAAAATTGTTGGTTTAGGAGATGGTGCAGTCACCCTGGATCTCGACTTTCAGTCAAGATTTTATTTATCATTGGGGGGAAACAACTGTCGAGTAGACGGACGACGATGTACCTGTGATGGCAGCTGAAATGAAAATCACAAAATGACAGCCAGGCACATATTCTATTTCTGTAAGCTTGTATCAGTACCTGGACAGCGAAAATAACTAATGGAGAACGTTTGAGAAGAGTTGGAGATAAAAAAATCTTGTCCAAAAAGAAAAAAAATAAGAGAGAGACAATGTACTTTCATAGGATATGCAATGAGAAGAGGGGGCATTATAAATATTATAACAACAGGAAAAATAGAAAGAAGAAGAGCAAAGGGAAGACCAAGAGAGATGAAACTGGACAGTCTAACGAGATGATGTGAGAGGAGATCACCAACTGAGCTGATGGCCTGCATGAAGGATCGGGTACTCTGGAGAAGCATAATAACCAACGCCAGTCTGCACGGCACCTGATGATGATAATGATGATGATTTTCGTGTGTATAAGAGAGAGGCGAGATAGTGCAGTGGATGACTCACTCGCTTGCCGACTAGGCGACCTGGTTTCGATTTCCACTAACCACATTGGCGGTCAAACCATGGCTCACACTCAGCCTCAAGATAAAATGGGCCCCAAAGTTAACCCTCTATGAAGGAAAAGAATGAGGCCGCTAGCTACAGGGTTCGTGCTGATAGTGACACTAGCGGGGGGGGGGATGAGTGGGATTTGTTTGTTTGTTTGTTTGTGGTCAGTTGCTGATTTAGGCAACGGAGCACTTAAGGTTTGACCGTTTGCAGTGAAGCTGGTTCACGACTCAAACCTTTACCTTTTTATGGGTATAAGAGGACACAGTCTTTGTATTTAGAAGGATGCTACCCGTCTAGTGTCATTTCTAATATTAAAATAATGGTCATAGCTTTGATGAATGTATATATCTTTCCTCACCAATAGAATAGATGGAATTCTCCATCATGATGAACAATCTTGCTGAGAAGCTTAGTTACTTGGTCAGCCCTGGAAAGTAACGAGTGAAAACATGGTATACTCATCAGCCAGCATTTAACAACTCCATCAGATTACAAGAACATCATATTCTCAGTTGCAGAGATGGTCTGGTACAACATATGAAAAGATAAGAGCAAACAACCACTTAGTGTGAGCAGGTACAAAAGATGCGTACACAGTCAATAAAAATACATTTTATTTTATGATATCATTGTTCTTTGACTCACAGTTCGCTAATTTAAAGAATTCTCCTTCAGAATTTCTTATTTTGTATGTGCTCTTTTGTCAAATTATGGGTAAATTATTAGTTTGACTATTTCATGGTGGATTTTTTTACACGTAACGTAAAAATGTATTTAAGAAAGGCAAAATCCCCGTTTCCAAGCCAATAAGGCATATTGGGGGATAAAGTGTTAGGACTGCATTTGTAAGACCATCGGTACCTGAAAGTGTGATGTGGCCTTGTAAGTAATAATTATTGTTATTATTATTAATATTAATGAATATGATTATGAAAAAATACGGTAAACAAAATAGCAACATCGAATAGCGACAGAGAAATGTAAGTAGGAAGGGAAGAGAAAGGTATAAAACTTCTATGACACTAGAACAAGACGCGGACAAAAGTAAACAGTGGAAATTGTGAATAGAAAAAGGCGAGACTCAGGTACGCTGACATATAGGTAATACAAACGGAGGACGCCAGAAAGTAGGATGGTCTAGTGATAACAAAAACGATGGCTGGACGTTGACACGTGTAAACAATAGAAAAGGCGAATAGAAAAGGTAGACAAAACGAAAAGCGAGGACACAATAAAATCTTCGACAGGAAAAAGCACGATTAGGACTTAGGTAAATAAAAATTGTATAGACGGAGTTGACACTTGACACCTGTTAGGTGACGCGCGTTAGGACGCGATTGCACATGGTTTTTTAAATAAAGGAGTGACCAACTTGGTCAGCTGGCCAATTAAATATTTAATATTTAACATCTGAAGGGTGGAGCCAAAATACTTATTGGTTAATCAATTAAGCTGCACTTGATAAAAAGGAGAGAGGAAGAATAGAAACGAAAAACAAGGAAGAAGAAGAACCAAGAAGAAGGGGAACGAGGAAGAAGAAGAGACAGGAGGGAGCCCGAAGACGGAAGAACAGACAGTAAGAACAAAGAGGAGGAAGAACGAAGAAGAAACCAAGAAGGAAGAAGAAGTAGAGGAGAGGAGACAGAGGACGGCCCCCGAAAACGGAGGAACAAGGACGTTCAGTGAACTGAGACTGGTCCAGACAAGAGAAGAAGAGAAGGACAGACAATCAGAGAAGAACAGCAGAAGGAGAACACACACCAGAGAAAACACGAGAGAGAAAGAAGACGTAGGTAACGACAGTTGGAATAGATGGACAATTAGAGCAATAGATACTCAGGAAAAGCAGTTTTGAAGAAATAGTTTTAGGACTGATTGAAGATGTGTTTCAAATGATTCAAGTGATTACGAAGAATTGATACATTTGAAACTTTGAGTGGAGTGATTTTAGACGAGAAACTAGTTGACAACGTGTTGCAGATGTGATATAATACAGAGTTAGGAAATGTTCTCATATTAAGTGTAGAATATTGTGAAGTTGAGAACATTGAGAAATGCTGCACGTAGAATATGATAGTTTGATTTAATGAACAAATGATTATGTGCTTCAACGACGAAACTAACGAAGATTATGTCATATTGCATCTTAGTACAAGTGATGTTATCAACAATAAATCTGTTACCTTAATAGTCATAATTAAATGAATTCTGTAGAGAACATTCATCGGACTTGATTTAGTAAACTGTAATATTTGTGGAACATCGATGTGTTATGATCAGAGAACCAAAGAACACTTCTACTATCAGTCATTAAAAGAGAAATATCATGAGCCACAATCTACAATATTATACTGATCAGTATCACGTCTGGCTGCATTTACCTTCCAAGATTTTTCTGATACCTATTTTTAGATGATGAGTGGACCCTGGGGAATTAATTTATGATTATTTTTTATTAGTATGCGTAAATGTAATTCTCGCAAATAATACACTTTCACAAACTAATGAATATAACATGGAACGATGAAATCAAAATTATACCAGGATGTTACAAGATGTGATAAAGTTGTAGTCAAATTTGCGACTAACTGGGAACTAAAAAAAAAAACTAAAGTAACGATGCGTATCAATTTTTTAACAGCTGCCTCTGCTCTTTCAGGTAAAAGGCATCAAATGTTTAAAATTTGAAATTCAAACATCTGTAACGCATCCAAGTATGGTAATATAGGAAAGAAATTAATGAAGTGTTAATATAGCCACGGGAAACATAATATATAATTTTTGTAAGTAAAAGTAACGGAAACATGATGTGATGAACAGTATCACCCTACATTATTCACATGAGTAATTAAAAGAGTTATAATGTGAGAGTGTTACGGTTTTGCTTATAAACTGACCGACTTTTAAAAATTTCCCATCTTTTGTTTGGAGCGTTCGAAATGATAGCTGCACTTTGTATGTTATGCAAGTCCATTTAAAAGATTGCTACTTTTTGTGAATTGATTGATAAGATAATGATTCCAATATTATTATTTTGTTTGTGGCCGTTGGTTTCTATTGGCCAGACAAGAGAAGGCGCAAAAGTTACAGTTCCAGATGCTGTAATTAAACGGTTGTTTGATCTAGTTTTGGAAGGCCAGGTAAGAATAAGATACAAAGTATGTTGTTTGCTACACCTATCTATGCCAGTTGCATCTGCATGTCGTAGTGGTGTGAACAGTTCGTCCAGTGTCTCATATTTCTAGACCACCGCAGTGTATGAAGCAGGGTTGCCATCTCCTGTCCTCGTTGCCTTTGTTTTGCTAGGGAAGCCACAGGTACCTATGTTTTCGAGGATAAGTGAACCCCGGTGTTTGTTCCAAACTGGGAAGCAAAGAATAGGACCACTTTACCCAACCACGCATGATCTTAAATGCGATCAAGGAGGGTTTGGTATAGGGTCGGCAACCCTATCCGGTTAAAAAACACGTCAGACTGTTACAGGAACAGAAACAAAGGAGACGGGGGGGGGGGGGGGGGGGGGGGGGGGGTGGGGGGTGGGGACAAACAAACGCAGGTGGAAGGAGAAACGAATGTCAGGAAACTGAGACCATGAAGGTTGTGGATGAAAGCCAGCCACTGGAAGTCCCGTGCCCGACTGTCGACCTCCTGGAACCTAAACACGAGGTGCAAATAAGCAGCTGGAATGTAAGAACACTTAATCAGACTGGAAAACTAGAACAAATCATCAAGGAAATGCACACACTAGATATATTAGTCATACAAGAGGCAAGATGCACAGGACAAGGCAAAAAGAAAATCAACAACACAGCAGACAGAAGATACAATAATATGGTCAGGTAAAGAAGATAATCATGGAGGAGGAGTTGCACTGATTTTGACGAAAGAAGCACCAAGAGCATTGTTGAAATGGACCCCTATAAATGAGAGATTGCTATATGCGCGGTTCGATTCAAGATTCACGAAGCTGTCTGTTATAGTTTGTTATACACCAACAGAAGTAGTTGAAGAGGAATTAAAAGAAGACTTTTACAACAGCCTCCAAGCCACAGTAGAACAATACTAAAGCATGAAATGCTACTCATCTTGGACGACTTCAAGACAAAAATAGCTGAATGAAGGATCTTTCTTGTGAAAGGGTGAAGAATTGGGCGGGCAGGCCCTTTATCATTCCATCTTTCATTCTTCCCACACACTGGACTTATAACGTATACAAAATTAAGGGAAATATATATATATATATATATATATATATATATATAGTCCGGCAAAAAGAGTAGCTGGATTTTAAAATGAAAAATAAATTAAGCAGCGTACATGTTTTTGGTAAAAAAAAGTGAAATGAAAGTCAGAAAAATGGGTAATTTTATTTTTACTAACAATAATATTTCATTCATTCATTCATTTGCATGTCCTTTGCGGAACTTTGCCTCCCTAACAGCACTCCTGTAGGCCTCTCGGTGTGAGCAAGATGGCCTGCTGCTAATGCATCCATTTGCAGATCATCAACGATTTCTTGCAGCCATCTTCCCCTTGGTCTTCCTCTCTTTCTTTTTCCCATTATGTACCCTTTTTAAGACGGTCTTCTCTAGATTATCAAGACGTTTAATGTGTCCAAAATATTGAAGTTTTCTTTGTTTAATCTTCTTTACTAGCCAGCCTTCTTCAATATTAAGTTCTTGTTGTATGGATATATATGTTCTTTTTTGTGTCCATGATATTTGAAGAACTCTTCTGTAGCATTTACATCATATTTAAATCATATTTAGATTTTAAAAAATACACCTGTTAGATGCCCGCCATTACATTTGATACATTCAGCCAGGCGTCTGGAAAATTCCTGCATAACACCATTTAACATATTCAAAGGGATATTTTTAATACAATGTCGGATTCGATCCTTTAGGTCTGCAGTTGACAATGGTCGACTAGCATAAACCGTGTTCTTGAGGTACCCCAACAAAAAGAAGTCTGCGGCCGATAAATCCGGTGACTTTGCCGGCCAATGAATATCCCCAAATATTGAAATAAAACGATTGGGAAATGCTTGTCGCATCATGGCCGTGGACTGACGGGCTGTGTGGGCAGTTGCTCCGTCTTTTAAAAACCAAATTAGTCTCTTATTTCTATTAGCTAACTCTGGAATGAAATATTCAGTTAGCATCCTCACATAGTGATCGCTATTAAGAGGATGCCTGTCTTCGTCATAAAAAATATGGGTCAGTAACGCCAAATGATGCAACGCCACATCTCGCTGTTACTCGTTCATTATGGAGCGGTTTCTCATGCAGTAATTGTGGATTTTTATCTGACCAGTATCTGAAATTCTGCTTGTTCACACTTCCTGACAACTCAAAATGTGCTTCATCAGACATTATGAGTTTATTCAGCAAATTCGGATTTTCTTTAATGCGTGCTAGAAAATCGGTAGCAAAGTCAAGTCTGTTCATTTTATTCGAATCATTCAGTTACTGCACAACTTGCAATTTGTAAGGGCGGAAATGCAGATGATTATAAATGATGCGACGTAGCGAGCTATCCGACATATCAAGTGCCAAAGCGTGTCTAGCAGCTGATCGCCGAGGGCTACGAAGCAATGCGTTGCGGACTTCTTGAATTAGTTCATGTGTCTGTTGAGGTCTTGGACGAGCAGTAGACTTGTTTTTAAGGCAATTGGCGGTTTTCTTAATTTTTATGACACACCTCAAAATTGTTCTCCGATCGGGCACATTATCATGGGGATGAAACACAAAATTGCTGACGAAACTTTTGTTGTACAGTAATAGACGGTTCTCCACTTTAAAATAAATTTCAATGGTGAATGCTCAATATTGTGTTTGCCAAGAAGACATTGTTAAAAGTTACCGTTTGTCTGCTGCATCTCTAAGGCATGGGTTTTTTCGCACGTATTCAGTTTCTGCTTACTACGTCAGTTAAATCCGTCTATGCTTTATGAGGACCCTACCCACACATACACACGCACACCCACAAAAAGACAAAAAGGCACACAAACACAAAGACACTTAAACAGACACGCATACATACACTAACACATACAGAAACACATGCAAACAAAAACGCACACAAACACATAAACAAATACCCACACAAAACAAACAGACGGACGAACACAAACACACACACAAACACATACACACGAACGCGAACACACGCACAAACACAAATACACACAATCACACACATACAAAACACAAACACACCCGCAAACACAATCACACACAAAATACAAACGCACACACACAAGCACACAAATACAGAAAAAACACAATAACACAAACAAACAAACAGAAACAGACACAAGCACACAGAAAAATATAAACACACACAAAAATATACAAACACAAACACATAAACACATAATCAGACACACAGGCACATACACAAACACAGACAAACAGACACATGCACACAAACATACACAAACACACATACAAACAGAAACACACAAAAACACAAACATACAAACAAATACACATACACACACAAGCAAACACGTAGAAACACACACTTACACACAAAGAAACAAGCAAACAGAGACAAAAAATAAACACACACAAACACGCATGCACGCAAATAAACAAACAAACGCACACAAACACTCATTAGCTCGCAGAAACACACGCAGGCATACAAACAAACACACGCAAACACACACAAAACACGTCCAAACAAAGAAACACACATAAACAAACAAACAGAAACACACACAAATAAACAAAAACACACAAACAAACCCAAACAAACAGCAAACAAACACACACAATGTTAACACAGACAAACACACACACTAACACACAAATACATACAAAAACACACACTCACACATATACACAAATAATTACATACACAGACAAACAAACAAACAAATACAAACACGCAAAAACACACAAACACAGATACACACAAACTAGAAAACAAACAAACGCACGGAAACAAACAACCAAACACACACAAACACACACGCAAACAAAGAAACAGACACAGACAAACACAAACAAACACAAATACACACAGACACAGACATAAACGCACACACAAACACGCACACACATTTAAGGATGCAAGGTGAAACTATATGAAATATAGTATACAGATTACATGAAAAAATGTCTAAGAATGCAAGATGAAAATATTACATTCACAAATGTAGAATAATGAACAACATAAGAGGTAAATGATTTAACAGGAGTAGCGAACACACACTTGTATATACACACATGCACAAATACATTTTCAATGGAGTTCTTTTGACATTCCACTCTCCCATATTTACTAAGATAATTTCTAACAAGATACAAGGTCTAACAAGTTATATTTAGAACTATGTTCTTTTAGAATATAACTCGGTGGCTGGCGAGTCAGGGTATGAGAGGCTATTAGATATTCTATGGAGGCATATAGTTACAAGCCAGTATATACTGAAAAAGACTTGAGTTAAAGGATGAAATATTACAAATGGAAATTAGATGGTAGGAGAGGGAGTTCTATAGCTCTACCGCAGAATATGCAAGGCTTTTCTTGTACAGACAAAATTCTATTAACAAATTTGAGTTTGTTAAAAATAATTCTGTATTTGAGGGGTAGAATTTCTAGTCCTGTGTGCTGATCTGCATTCTGTATTGGGTGAGGGAAATGAAGATAGAAGAAGAATCATGACAAGAAAAGGAATCGGAGAAATAAATGAAAATGGAGAAAGACTGTGCAGGTTCTGAGAAGAAAACATGATGATCATCGAGTAACAATTTTCCAGCATTAAAACACCCATAAAGTGACTTGGAGGTCCCAGGATAAAACCAAAGAAAACCACATTGATCACATAGTGATAAACAACAAGTGGAAGCAGTCACTATAAGATGTGAGACTAAGGAAAGAAGCATATGTAGGAAGTGATCACAACCTTCTGGTATCGAAAATAAGATTAAACGTAAGAAAAGCCAATGGCGGAGAACAAGAAAGGCACGCTTTGATAGAATAGAACTGAAAGACCAAGAAAGGCACGCTTTGATACAGCAGAACTGAAAGACCAAGAAAGGCACAATTTGATACAACAGAACTGAAAGACCAGCAAACAAGAAATGAATTCTCGACAGTACTTAAGAACCGCCTCAGACAAGCAGACATGTCCATACTGGAATTCAATTAAATATTACAAGAAACAGCAAAAGAGGTGCTGGGATATCGGAAAAGGAGAAGAGAGGAATGGATATTATAGATCACATGGGAAAAGACAGAGCAAAGAAAGGAAATCAAGGAAAAAAATTACTGAGCACCAAGTCACAAAGGCTGAAAGAACAAGTCTTAAATAATTATGCACAAAAAGACAAAGAGGTGGTGGAATCGTACCGCCAAGATAAACGTCCATACTACGACAACATAGCAGAAGCAGCAGAAAAAGCAGCATATGCATATGACACGAAAACCATCTATAAAAGCATCACAAAGCAGATGACAGGTAACTTCGGTACAGGATGTGAGAGTGTAGTAAGGACACATAAGGGACAACTGATGAGTAGAGAAAGAGAAAAAAATTGAAAAATGGAGGGAACACTTTAACACCCTACTAAACAGAACACAAGCAGTACAAACAATAGACATACCTGAAGCATCAATACAGGACCAATAATAATAAGTGAAGTAAAGGAGGCAATAAAGAAGCTAAAATTAGACAGAGCACCAAGTGAAGATGAAGTGACTGCTGAGATGTTGACAGCAGAAGAGATAGAAACATTAGAAGAACTCTGCCGGATATTACAACAAATCTGAGATCTAGAGAAAGCTCCAGAAGAGTGGAAATGAATTCTCGACAGTACTTAAGAACCGCCTCAGACAAGCAGACATGTCCATACTGGAATTCAATTAAATATTACAAGAAACAGCAAAAGAGGTGCTGGGATATATAGTAAAATTTATAGTAAAACAGTAGTATTTATAGTAAAACTACCAAGGAAACGTGACCTCAGAGATTGTGGGAACTGGAGAGGCATTACCCTCCCGCCACTCACCAGTAAAGTATTTTGCTGCATAATCACCAAAGAGTTGTACCAACTAGGTTAGAAAGCGAGGACTACTTTTATTTACCTACGTAAGTAAGGTAAGGTAATTAATTGTATGATAAGGTAAGTAATGAATGATCTTCATTTTAAAAGGGTGAATACTTGGTCTTACATTCTCACTCCATTCTCACTATTTATCACTCCATATTTCATGCTTCCCACACACTCGGTTTAATAAGATATAAAAAATTACATGAATATTATATATACACACATATGTATACAAGGAGTTTTTAAAAGTCTCACTACACTTTCTATGAACAAAAATTGACAAATTAAGTAAATGACGTCATCACAAAATATACTTTAAAAAAGTCATTTAATTAGTTACAACAGTGACTGCAATGATACAACGCTGTTTGGGTTAGCTTGAATGTACCACTGAAATGTTCATTATAACAGGTGTTGGAAATGTCCACAACGGACTTCAAGATATGACTGTACACGTCTCTTCATATTGTCAAATACCTTGTACAACGTGTCTGTTGTTATTTCTTGAATAGTAATTCTGATTGCTTCTTTCAGGTCCTCAATTGCTTGTACATTATTTTTGTAAACATTTTCTTTCAAGAGACCCCATAGATAATAATCTAACGGATTTAGATCTGGAGAACGAGCAGGCCAAATTCCATGAGATATTGTGCGATTTGCGAACATTTCTTCCAAAAAAACCGCGTGGTGCTCTAGATGTGTGTGCAGTTGCACCATTTTGCTGGAACCTTGCTTCTTCACTTTCACGTTCATTCGGCTGTTCTAAAAAAGGGTTCCAGAATGTCATTTCGGTACCGATCGGCATTTATAGTGTTGCTGAAGAAAACTGGTCCCATTAAACGTTTTCTACTGACGGCACACCATACTCCAATTTTCGCATCGTGTAGCGGCGCTTCATGAAATGCACTGGGATTAACACTGCTCCAAATACGATTATTTTGGCTATTAACGTATCCAGATAGATGAAACCATGCCTCATCAGAGAAGAACGTTAAATCAAGAATTGACTTGTCTTCTTCAACTAAAAATGCTTGAAATCACGTGAAGTAGTTGACTCTAGATTAATTGTCACACTCTTTTAGTTCAAACACAACAGAAATCTGATATCTAGAGATTTTTCTTCAGACACAGCAGGCCTACCAGATCGCGGAGCATCTTCCACAGTTCCCGTATCACGAAACTTATTCAACAAATTTCTAACCGTTGTGCGATGAGGAGGTTGTTTATCAGGAAGTTTTGCAATAAATCTGTGAATAACCCTTCGTGTGTATCGACCGCCATTTCGAAACACTTATTCAACCAAAAAAAAAAAATTCTTTCTTCGTTGATAACACCATTTCATTTTGAGTGCAAAATATACTCCAGCAGATGACAACCATTCATTGCATTTTTCTTCACGATTGACTGTGCAGCACATTTTTTATGACGTCATTTTCTTCATTTTTACATAGAAAGTGTAGTGAGACTTTAAAAACACCCTGCATATGTGGATGTGGGTGTGTGTATATGTATCTATGTATGTTCTGGAATAACTCTGGAACACCTGGAGTAATTTCAACCAAACTTGGTACACATATGACCTACAACCTAGAAAAAAATACTGAGGGAGGTAAGACTCCCCTAGCACCCCGGGGGGTGAAATGTAAAAGTAATCGAAAACGACCGATATTAATGTCGACTCCATAGTTTTCGGGGTCGCCGAGATAAACAGTGGCACTCCCGATGACGCTTAAGTCCAAGTTCAGCATCCATCGGCATGGGGGGGGGGGGGGGGTATGGCTGGGGTGAGTTGGGTGAGGTGTAAATATAATCGAAAACGACCGATATTAGTGTCGACTCCATAGTTTTTGGTGTCGCTGAGATGAATGGTGACATTCCCGATGCCGTTAAGTCTAAGTTTAGCCTCCATCGGCATGGGGGACGAGAGGGATGAAAATTAGGGTGGGATCTCCAATTATTTTACTATGGAACCTCGACCTGTCAAAACTTTGCAACGGCACAAGACTGTGTGTAAAGAGGATGCTGAACAATGTATTCGAAGTGACTATCTCAATAGGACAAGGAGAGAGTGAAACAGTTTTTATCCCACGAATACTACTCATTCCGACGGATCTCCCTTTTAACTTCAAGAGATTGCGATTTTCAGTGAGACTTCATAGGGACAGTATAGACATTATAGAGTAAAGTCTTTTATAAGTTCACTATAATACCCCCCTTTCTGGAGCAAGAAACATAAGGTTGTTCGTAGGAGAAACATAACGAGCTCAAATCCATTCTGCAGTATTAATAATTATTATATTCAAGAGCAACGCCGAGTAATCAGCGAGTATATATATATATATATATATGGACGTGTGTGTATGTTCCAGCATAACTCTGGAACACTTATAGGAATTTCAACAAAACGTGATACACATATGACGTACAGTCTGGAGAAAGTACTGCTGGAGTATGACACCCCTAGCACCCCTAAGGATGGGGGTGGATGGGGTTACATACAATGCTCTAAATTCAAGGAGTAAAAAGATTGGTCTAAGGAAGATAATCATGAAATGGAGCGATGCTGGTCTAAAAGCAGCATTTGTTACCTCCTATGGCAAGTCCAGTGTGGACTACTGCCACCTTCCACGTATGTCATAAGAGGCGACTAAGGAGGTTGGGCAGTAGGCCAACGACCTCTTCCCTGTAAATAACTTGAGTGTTACAGAAACACGGAGAGGAACACCAGTGGATTGGCCGCACTCTGAGGAAACCCGACACCATCATAGCAAGACAGGCACTGACATGGAATCCTCAAGGAAATCGAAAACGACGATGATCTAAACTTACTTGGAGAAGACACATTATGACAGTGCTCCGAGACAAGGAATGCTCATGGAAGGAAGCAGAGAATAATTCCAAGAACAGGTATGATGAGAGCTGAATTTGGACATAAACGGAATCAGGAGTACCACTACTCATCTCAGCAACACCGAAATCTATTTATTCGACACCAATGTTGGTCGTCTTCGATTGTTTGTATATGTCACCCCCATCCAACCCCAAGCTCTATGTCCCATGCCGATGGGGGCTGATCGTGGCTTTAAACGACATCGGGAGTGTCGCTATTTATCTCCGCAACACCGAAAACTATGGATTTGACACTAATATCGGTCGATTATTATTATTTTTACATGTCACCCCCATACCACCCCACCCGTAGGCCCCCATGCCGATGGGGGGGGGGGGGCTGAACTTAGAATTAAAGGCATCAGGAGTGTCACTTTTCATCTCAGCGACCCCAAAAATTATGGGTTCGACACTAATATCGGTCATTTTCGATTATTTTTACATGTCACCCATATCCCATCCCAACCCCTGCCCCCTAGGGGTGCTATGGATTTGTTACCCCAACAGTACTTTCCTCCAAATTGTAAGTATATGTATACCAAGGTTGGTCGAATTTGCTCCAGGCGTTCCACAGTTATGCTGAAACATACATACATACACACACACACATCTATACATATATATACACACACATATCTCTTCTTATATCTTATATACATCCCGTGCCCTTAAACGTCACATAGGGTTGGCAAGGTAGTTTGTCAATTTTTCCTGTCTTCAGCGAGTCTTTCAGCCTCATTAACGCATGTTATGCCTATTAATTTGGCCTCTCTTAACAATGTCCTCTTCAGAGTTTCACGCGGTCTGCCTCTTTTTCTTTGGCCTGTTGTGTTCCATTTTATAGCTTCTTTTGGGATTCTCTGATCGTTTCTTCCCATCAAGTGACCAACATATGTCCATTTCCTTTTCCTATTCACCCATGAGACTGATTGTTGTTCAGTCATCTGTTTTATCTCTGCATTGTTCTTAAATTCGTTTCATTTGATACCGAGTATTTTCCTTATGCATTTGTTTTCAAAAGAGTCTAATTTCTGTTCTATTTCTTTAGTTGCTTTCCAGGTTTCACATGCATAAATGAGGGTGGATATTACATTTGAATTGAGTAGTCTTAATTTGGTTTTTGTGGTTATAACTTTTGAATGTCATATGTTCTCAAGAGTCTTGAAGATCGATGTCGCTTTTGAAATTCTGATCCTACCTTCCTTTCTGGTGTCACCATCCTAGTCTATGTAGCTGCCAAGGTATGCAAATTGATTGACTCATTCAATATCTGTCCCTTCTATGTGCATTTTTCCATTTCGATTAATGGGAATTTTCATTATTTTTGTTTTGTCCTTGTTAATATCAAGTCCTATTTTGCTAGCCAGTGAAGACAGGCTATCTGTTTTTTCTTGAATGGAATTCACAGTGTTACTGATAAGAGTTATGTCATCAGCAAAATCAAGATCTTCTAGTTGTGTCTCATGTACCCTCTGAATTCTTTGTTTCACACCTATTTCAATCTGGAACCATTCACTCATCCCCGTCTTCTGTTTTGACTGCATATATATATATATATATATATATATATATATATATACACACACACACACATGGGGTTATTCATAACTCCGTGAAATACTCACAACTATGGAACAAACAAACTTCAAAACGGATCACGATTATTCTTACGCCAAGAGATAAAAATATATTTTTGTTTTTAAAATAAAGCCCGTTCGTAGAACTCCCGTGCATTGCCGATAGGAAGCAGCAAGTAGCAAATATGGCGTACAGTAAACAATAGATATTGAACAGTCATTGTGTGTTTTGGAATACCCAAGAACTTCATTCGTTGTGACTGTGCAGTGACGATTTCGAGCGGAATTCCAGAAGGCAGCACATGTTTTCAACAGTATCAAGAAGTGGCATGCGAAATTCCGTTTCGAAGGCTGTCTATGCACAGCTTCTGGCCAGGGACGTCCAGGACCAAGCGAAGAAACTGTGAATCGTGTTAGGGATCAGGATCTGATGTGACCAACAACATCGATCGCAGAAGACCCACAAGTCACTACATGTGCAAGTTTACAGCTAGGAGTCTCGCAATCAACAGTATGGCGAATTCTCTGTAAGAGATTAAAATGTAATCCTTATAAGTTTCAGTTGCATCAGTATCTCAGCGAAGTTGACAAGGACATGCGTCTGAATTTCTGCATTGAAATGCAAGAGAGATTTGAAATTGACGGCTTCGCAGACTCGATCATCTTTAGCGACGAAGCTACTTTCCATCTGTCTTGAAAGCTTAATCAGCACAATATGCACTCCTGGGGACTGAAAATCCCTGCGTAGTCACAGAACATGTGCGAGACTCACCTAAGGTGAGTGTCTTCTGCTCTATTTCGAAAGAGAAGATGTGTGGACCATTTTTCTTTGAAGAGCACAACACCACTGGGATGATTTACTTGGACATGTTGGAAAACTGGGTAATGCTCCAGGTGAATGAAGACAGTAATGGCTGCATCTTTCAACAAGACGGCTGTCTTGCTCACTACCACAGAGACGTGCAAGGATTCATTCATTTTCATTCATTTGCATGTCCCTTGCGGAACTTTGCCCTCCTAACAGCACTCCTGTAGGCCTCTCGCGCCAGGATATCTCAATCAAAATTTGCTACAAAGATGGATAGAGCACAGAAGACGACAAGACGACGCGTTAATGGCGGTGTTAGGTCCGTATTTCCAAGACCATCGACTCATGAAAGTGTGATGTGATGAGTCTGGCCGCATTTTCCTTCCAAGAATTCTCTGGTACACATTTTTAGAGGCTGGGTGGACCGTGTTGTCCATTTAGTGTGATGGTACTACAAATATTTCCCCACTGCTAGGACTTGAACCCGGTACCATCTGATTAGTAGATCAAGCACATAACCACACAGCCAACTAAACATCCGTAAATAACTAAAGAAAAGAAGGAGTAATTTTCAGTACTAGACACTGGCGCAGAGATGAGATTACACGAAGACTGCCAGGAGACCAAATGAGCTATACTGCACTGAACATTCGACTGTCTATGTAAGATAGAAACATTTTTGTGCCTTGTCCATGAATGTGTGCGACCGTTTTCTCTGCTGAAGGTCAGTGTTGACAACCTTACTCAGCATTGGTAATCTCCTTGAAATTGATAATGTCCGTTCAGACATACGTCCAGATATCTTTCACACTTTACCAGGACATCACTAATAACTAATAACCAAGTCCAGTGCTGCTCTTGCTGTTGATGAATCATCATCATCATCATCATCATCATCATCACCATTATCATCTGCAGTGCCGACAGGCGTTGGCTATTACTCTTCTCCAGAATACACGATCCTTCATGCAGGCCATTAGCTCAAATGGTGATCTCCTCTCACACCATCTCGTCAGACTGTCCAGTATCATTTCTCTTGGTCTTCTCCTGGCCTTTCTTCGCTCTATTTTTTTCCCGTTCTTACAATATTTTCAATGCCCCCTCTTCTCATTGCATGTCCCGTGAAAGTACATTGTCTCTTTCTTATCTTTTTGACAAGGTTTTTTTTTTGTCTCTCCAGCTCTTCTCATACATTCTCCATTAGTTATTTTTGCTGTCCAGGGAATTCGCAACATTCTTCTAATAAAACATATCTCTGCTGCTTCCAATGATTTCTGTGCAGACCTGCCAATTGTTCATGATTCACTTCCTTACAATAATATATGTTCAATATAGCATTTTAGGACTCGTTTTATAACATTCATTGATAATGATGTGTTTCTCATTCTCTGATGATACATACTAGATGGGAACCAATTGATGATGGTAACTTGATGAATGATAGGCACATCAAGTGATATGTCAAAATACACTGCTTCAGCTCAGCCATCTGATAAATCAGGTCACTGAACTGGTAGTAAACTTTCCATCCGTACATCGTAGGAAAAAAAGTAGGACGAAATGTAATTAAGTTATTACAGAGCAGTTATTAACTGAGAACGACGAACATAACATTTGCACTGCTCAAGCGTCCATCAAGTTCTCTCTCAACTTAACACACTTCCCAGCAGTTCAGGCTTACACCCCCTCCACTCCCCTGCCAGTCCCGTGACGTACGACTCACGGACTGACCAGTCACTCAGGCGACTCACTTGAGCACAACAAAATGTAAACACTAAATCATGGGCGTCGCCATCGGACACATGTTGTGGAGTTGACACCCGTAATATGTGGAGTTACTCCGACGTCCACTGCAAATGTATGGATTAGAACAGAACTTATGTAAAGGCGGTTTTCTAACAAAGTTTACTGGAAATAAACATGGCTTAGCTTTTAATGGAGTTTCTGAAGAATATTTAAAAAGAGCAGTATCTAAATTTGGGGTGTTTGTTTAAATGAGATGTACTGATATTGGAAAGTCAATTAACGAAACAAAACTGATGAAAGTAAATTACTCTCCTTCCTGTTACATGCTTAAATGTGAAAATTTCTTTGTAATTTCAGATACGCACAGAGCCACAAGTTTTACCTGGTCAAACCAAAGTCAGAAGCAAGGGCTCTTATAAAAGTGTTATAAAACTTAATCGCTTTGGGGACAGCTTCCAAACGGCCCAGAGATGGGCAATCAACATAGATGATCTCAATTCTTTTATTCCCATGTGGATAACTATTGTATTATTAGAAGCTTACCAGTATGGCCGAGCCCCGAAACCAACAGACGAGCAAATCATATCTAGTCTGGAGTTCTGCAATGGTTTTATGGATCCCAACAAAACCTACAACAGTTCATTAATGGTTTTCTGGCCTTATGTCTACGACGACAACCTTCAGATGAGCCTCCCTCGTCCTGTTGCTTACGTGGATTTCATGAACCTGGTAAAAGCATTACCGTATAACACCGCCCCTATTTCCCATCTCAGCGATAAAGCAAACCTGGAATTACTGCTTCAGACTTTAAATGGAGTTACGCGAATAATAACAGGAAGTGATTTTTCGAATGATCTGCTCATCAAAATAATTCAACAATTTGAGATGCTTGATATATCTGCGGACGCAGATGTTACATTTACCTGGTTGAGTCTTGGGTCTGCTTTAAAAATGCTCGGAGATGAGTTTTCAAGCTCTAGAGATACATGGATCCACAACAATCCAAATGTTTCTTCTGTTTTTGATGCCTTAAAGAAATTCGCTTACAGGCCATTTTCTACAAGTCCGTTCTCAAACATAATAGATCCCGGGAGTTATTTCGTCCTAAGAAATTTCTTGAATGAGGCCAAGGCCATTGATAATGATGTAGCTATAGCAACCACCTGGTTTATCAACGCGGAAGAGAGGCTATCTAAAGGGCGGAAAACCGTGAGACATAAAATTATAAACGTTATTGATGCTGAAGTATGCGCAAATGTTATTAATGGTATCACTGCATCGGTCCTATCAGGCCTAATAGGGCCTGAGGCGCTGCAAGACCAAGAACTTCTGCAAATTTATCACAACACTTCGGTACTGCTAGCATATTTAATCAGCTCAAACTTTACCGGTCGTCAAGACCTAGCTCTTCCATATTATCCATCTCGGTATCAGCTATACTGGACTGTGGCGAGGACTGTGCATCTTATGGACATTTACAAAAGAAGACAAAAATTCCCAGTTCATGTCATGGAGTTTGTCTTCAATAGACTGAAGACTGCCCTGGAAGAGGAAGCCACAAAGTTTGTACTGATGAACAGCAAAACCACCGATGACGGAAAAATATATTTTGATGATTTTCTAGGCAATGGAGACACAGAAGACAATCAAACTGTAACACGAGGTGAAGACAGAATATTCAACACAGCAATGGCTGCCAATTTTCTTATGTACACCTGGCTTTCTTTTGATTCTGACTCTGGATTTTCCTACTGGAAAGTACATACACCAGAGAAGGTAAAGGAAATAGTGGATGACTGCGTGAAATGGTTATCGACAACAGTATTTGAAGGTAAGTTTAAACCGTGGAATGCATTCTTTACCATAAAGAATAGGGGAATGGATGGTCTCCCATTTCGTTATCCCGCCAACGTCTTCATTGAGAAGCCACAGCCTTATCCTTTTCTCCTTGTGACGAGTTTACAAGTGTCGGTAGCCGTGCAAGGCTACATTCCCAAGGATATATACGAGTCTATGATCGACATGAATCACTTCGGCAAGCCAACGCCAAAAGTGTTCAAAGGTTACAACCATCCCGATTTCAGGGACATGGTCTTTTGGTCATCTGAGACGTACACTTACGCTGTAACACTTCTAGCTCTGTCGAGATACGGCCAGATCAAAGACACGCGTGGATCTCTTTACACTTCCAGTGCTTCAACATAAGAAACGACTATGTCAGAATTGTGATACATGGAAGAATCGGTGCTACAGAACATCTTCATATATTCTCACAAGAAGGCTGAGAATAACTGCCCTGAGTTTACGAACGGTTGTACATGTTAAAAGAATAAAAAAAAACATTTGAAATCTTGATGTCTAGTTCTTTGTCGTCTTCATCATCATCATCATCATCATTTTTTTAAATAAAAAAATAATTACTATTTTCTTTTCAGCGTTCCTACTGAACCAGTGCTTGACTTGAAGAGAAAGTAAACTGTGTTCTGTGGCTGACATTTTAAATAAAAAGTAGTCTTTACATGTCCTCATAAAAAATGGGCACTGAAGTTGGACTTACTTCTAGAAACACTGTAGGTACTTACATTCTGGCTGAAGATTGAAATGAAAAGAAAAAGTGGAAGGCATAAATTATTTTTAAAAAAAGACTCGGATGTCTCATAAGCGATTAGTTTTATGTGAAGCTTTGGTACTTCTTTTATCTAATCTAATATTTTTCATCATTTCAACGCTGTCCGGTACGGCCCACAACCCGAAACAGGCCTTATGCATTATACATAACTTGAGTTACATCCCTTCCTTTACAGGGCTAGTTTTACCGTCTGTCGTTTTCGATTATTTTTACATGTCACCCCCGACTCCTAGAGGTGCTAGGGGTGACCTACCCTCCACATTATTTTATTCATGATTGTAAGTCAAATGTGTACCAAGTTTGGTTGAAATTGTTCCAGGCGTTTCAGAGTTATTCTGGAACATACATATACACACTCTCGTGTGTGTGTGTATATATATATATATATATATATATATATATATATATATAGGGGAAAGCAATGGTAAACTAACTTCTGGAAAACATACCAAGAAACCCAAACAGCAATCATGGAAAGTCAGATAGGAAAAAGACTTGGTGGCGAGTCCCCCAGGCCAGATAGATCTAATTTTAACACTGGGGAAGAGTGTGAGACAGAGGTTAGTACTAGTAATTGTGATGACGGACAAAATCCTGACAGTGTTACTAAGGAAAACTCCTGCATCAGACTAAAAAGAAAAATAAGAGTAGGAACATGAATTATGAGGGAGACTATAAAATAATAAATGACGAGATGAAAAGAACGGGGATACACATTTTGGGAATCAGCGAACATCGATGGGAAGGATCAGGATACTTCAAGAGCGTGAATGATAATATCTTTATATACTCTGGTGGAGAATAAGGAGGAAGGAATGGAGTGGCTTTTTATTTGGACAAATCAACATCAAAAGCATTACTAGGTTACAATCCAGTAAGTGATAGAATCCTAACAATCAGACTTAAGGGCCTTCCTAGAAATGTAACAATCATCCAGATATATGCACCTACATCAGCAGCAGAAGAAGAGGAAGTAGAAAACTTTTATAATACACTGCAAATGACGATAGACCAGGTACGGAAAAATGATATTGTATTAATAATGGGTGATTTTAATGCAAAAATTGGTACAGAAAGAGCAGAAGATGAAGGACATGTTATAGGGAAATTTAGCATAGGACATAGAAATGAGGCAGGTGACAATCTAATGGCGTTTTTCATGGAAAATGAGCTAATGATCGCTAACACACTTTTTAAACAACACCCAAGAAGACTTTACACATGGACAACACCTGATGGTAAAACCAGGAATAAAATAGATTACATTTTAGTGCGAAGAAAGTGGAGGTGAAGTATAACATCAGCAAAAACTTTACCATGTGCTGATTGTGACACGGACCATGATTTATTAATAGCAGACATGAAGATAAAGATAAAAAAGACAGCTACAGGAACAAGACCACTCCGCTTTGATCTAATAAATATACCAGAACAATACGGTATAGAAGTGAAGAACTGTTTCGAAATCCTGGTGGCTGTACATGAGGAGATGACACCAGATGAATTGGCTACGCAGGCCAGAGATATCTTTATAACAAGAGCTAAAGACATGGTTCCAGTAAAGAAAACACAAAAGAATGGATGGATTAAGCAAGTACACTAGAACTGATAAAACAACGTAGAGAAATGAAGACGCAATGGAAAGTGACAAACAACAACAAAGAGAAATATAAAACTTTAACAAAAGAAGTACGAAGAAACATAAGAAAAGACACAAAACAATACATTCAAGATTGTTGTGAAGGAATAGAAGAACATCAGAAGTGTGGAAGAGATAGTGAAATGTTTAAAGAAATGAAGACATTGACAAGAAATGTCACACCTAAGCTAAATGTAATTTGTGATGAGATGGAGAATACTTTGACAGAGACAGAGGAAATTCTAGAAAGATGGAAGGAATATTGCAAAGGAATGTATGAAACAACCGACTGTGGAAACAGAAATCAACAGTGTGAATTATTACTGGAGGAGAAAGAACCCGAACCGACAATAGAAGAAGTTTTATGGGCAATAAAGAATCTGAAAAATGGTAAATCACCAGGATGTGATGAGATAACAGCTGAATTTATTAAAGCAGGAGGAAAGGAGTGTGCAACAATCTATCATGCACTGTGCAAAAAGATATGGCATTCAGGTATTTGGCCAAAAGAATGGAAAAGAACTGTATTCAAACCACTGCCAAAAAAGGGTAACTTGAAATTATGCACAAACTACAGAACTGTTGCCATGATTAGTCATGCTAGTAAAATTCTGTTAAAAATCATAATGGGTAGACTTCGACAGAAAATAGAAGAAGAAGTGAATATGGTCCAAGCTGGTTTCAGGCAAGGAAGAGGATCAAGAGATCATATATTCAATCTAAGATTAATAATAGAGAATTGCAGAGAGTTTAATGTGAATCTATATTTATCCTTTATAGACTACTCAAAGGCATTTGGTTGTGTACAACACCAGAAACTTTGGTAAATAATGGAAAAAATGGGATTTCCAACACATTTGACACAACTAACATCACTGCTGTATCTAGACCAACAAGCAGCAGTAAGAATAAATGGTGAAACAACAACTTGGTTTGACATAAAAGAAGCGGTCCGTCAGGGGTGCATATTGTCACCCTACTTATTTAACTTGTATACTGAAAATATAATGAGGAATGTTAGAGAAGATGTAGATAAAGAATATTACGATGGCATAACAATTAGAGGTTATGAAATACCAAAGATTAGATATGCTGATGACACAGTGTTACTGTCCACAACACAAAGAGGAATGGAAAAATTAATTATGTCAGTCCGTAAGAACAGCGAAGAGCAGAACCTCTATCTTAGTGCAAAGAAAACTAAATTGATGACAACTGACAAAACAAACAAGGCAGTTGAAATACATATCAATGAGGAAAAATTGGAAGAAGTGGAGAGTTTTGAATATTTTGGATCACTACTAACTAATAATGGAGATACAATGAGGGAAATTAAAAGGAGGACATCTATCACTCTTCAAAAGTAAAACAAATAAAGAATCTGTGGAGAGGAGCAAACAGAACTACAAAAATAAGATTTTTAAGGGCATGCATCTTTCCCATCGCAATATATGCCTGTGAAACCTGGACACTTAACAAAACAGCTGAGAAACACATAAATGCCTTTGAATGTAAATGCTACAGAAGAGCTCTCCAAATATCGTGGACACAAAAAAGAACAAATATATCTATACTACAAGAGCTTAATATTGAAGAAGGCTGGCTAGTAAAGAGGATTAAAGAGAGAAAACTTAAGTATTTTTGGACACATTAAACGTCATGATAATTTAGAGAAGACCGTATTGGAAGGATACATAATGGGAAAAAGAAAAAGAGGAAGACCAAAACAAAGATGGCTGCAAGACATCGTTGACAATCTGCAGCAGGCTATCTTGCTCACAACCGAGAGGCCTACAGGAGTGCTGTTTGGGAGGCAAAGTTCAGTAAAGGACATGCAAATGAATGAATGAAGGAATATATATATATATATATATATATATATATATATATATATATATATTGTTTTGCTCTTATCGTATATGGCTGAACTTTAATCAGAAGTTTGTGGTTGTCAATATTTTATGGAGGCCAACCAGCTAAGCAATGCTATGAGACGAGTAGACTTTGATGAATGAAGCGAAACAAAGATACGAGGAAACTGTAGAGTTTGGGAGATTAAAGAAATGACACGTAAATATAACATGAAACGTATGATACAATTTATATGTTTCTTATATATATATATAAAAGAGGCCAAGTTAACAGGCATAAAATCCTTTGATGAGGTTGAAAGACTCGCTGAAGAAAAATTGGCGAACTACTTTGCGAGCCCTATGTGACGTTTAACGGCACGGGAAGGATATAAGATATATATATATATATATATATATATCATCATCATCATCATTATCATCATGTGCCGTGCTGACTGGCGTTGGCTATTATGCTTCTCCAGAGTACCCAATCCTTCATGCAGGCCATCATCTCAGTTGGTGATCTCCTCTCACACCATCCCGTCAGACTGTCCAGTATCATTTCTCTTGGTCTTCCTCTTGATCTTCTTCCTTCTATTTTTCCTGTTGTTATAATATTTTCAATGCCCCCTCTTCTCATTGCATGTCTTATGAAAGTACATTGTCTCTCTCTTATCTTTTTTGATAAGGTTTTTTTGTCTCTCCAGCTCTTCTCATACATTCTTCATTAGTTATTTCTGCTGTCTAGGGAATTCGCAACATTCTTCTAATAAACCACATTTCTGCTGCTTCCAATGATTTTTGTGCAGACTTGCCTATTGTCCATGATTCACTTCCATATAACAAGATAGGTTCAATATAGCATTTTAGGATTCGTTTTCTAACATTCATTGATAAGGATGTGTTGGTTAATATGTTTCTCATTCTCTGAAATGTAGCCTTTGCTTGGCCTATTCTGTTCCTAATTTCTGTTCTGCATTTCCCATCTGAAGTTATTACTGCTCCAAGGTATTTGAATTTCTGCACCTGCTTTAGAATAGTTCCGTTTAATTTAATACTGCATGCTGGTGGATTCTGTTTCTTAGATATAACCATAGTCTCTGTCTTTCTGATGTTCAAAGTAAGGCCTTTCTGTTCACTTTCTTTGGCCACTTTATCCAAGAGATTTTGCAGGTCTTGTTGGTTCTCAGCTATCAGTACTGTCTCGCCAGCATACCGAAGGTTGTTAATATTGTATCCTCCAATTTTTATGTCTGGTTCTGTGATGATTGTTCTTAGAATATTCTCGCTATTCAGAGAAAAAAGGTCTGGAGATAGTACACATCCTTGTCGCACCCCTCGTTTTATAGGTTGATATTTTCCAATTCTATTTTCAACTCGAACTGCTGCTTCTTGCTGCCAGTATAGATGTTTTACAATCCTCAGGTCTTTGCCGTCTATATTGATGTCTTCAAGCATTTTAATAATTTCATTATGTTTCACCTTGTCAAATGCCTTGGTGTAATCAATGAAGCATAAGTAGAGATCTTTCTGTACTTCTAAAGCTCTTTCTGTTAGTGTTCGTAACGCATAAATGGCATTGTGTTTTCCCTTTCCTTCAACAAATCCAAACTGTTCATCTGCTATTTCCATTTTTATCTTTTTCCTTGTTCTTCTCATAATTATTCTCAGAAGTAGCTTCGTTATGTGACATGATAGGCTGATAGTCCGGTGGTCGTCACATTCCTATGCACCTGGTTTCTTTGGTAGTGCTATAAACGTGGATTTAATCAGGTCACTTGGAATATAACCACTGTTGTAAATGTCATTCAGTAACTTTTTTATTATTTTTATTCATGTCTCATCTAGTGCCTCTATTTCTTCTATTGTTATATTATCAGGCCCAGTCGCTTTTCCTTTCTTCATGTGTTTGATAGCATCTATGATTTCATCTTCAAGTACTGGCAGTCCATCACAGTTTTCAGTATCTGGTGTTAATTCTGGTCTTTCTCCTCCATATAGCTCACCGGTATACTCTGTCCACCTGTCCACAATATCTTCTTTTCCCATTAACGTTTTACCTTCTTTCGATTTCAGGCATCCTGTGGTATATTTTGTTTCCCTGCCTGTGAGTTCATTAATTCGTTTGTGCATGTTTTTGCTGTCTTTAATATGAGAGTCCTCTATCTGTCTGCACTGCTCATTTAACCACACTTCTTTGCTTCCGTGCATTTGCGTCTTATATCTTTATTTATCTTGTTATATTTTTTTCTCGTTATTTTTACTCCTCCTCCTCTTGTCCATCTGTCCTAATATGTTGATCTTCATCCTTTCCATTTTCATCTTTCCATTTTCTAATATATATATATTATGTGTATATATGTGTATATATATTGTTGGTATATGTTGCTGGTTTAGTTGCTGGTATATGTTGTGACTATATGTAGCTGGTATAATTGCTGGTATATGTTGCGAGTACATGTTACTGATTCATATATATATATGTTGTTTATATATGTAGCTGATATATGTCGCTAGTATATATCGTATATATCATTTTGTTAGTATATGTGATTGATACATGTTGCTTGTATATGTACTGATATGCGTTGTTACTATAGGTAGCCAATATGTGTCGCTAGTATATGTAGCTGATACATGTTGCTAGTATATTTAGCTGATATATGTTTCTGGTATATGTGGCTGATATACGATGCTGGTATAGTTAGCTGATATTTGATGCTGTTATATGTAGATGATATATGTAGCTGATATCTGTAGCCAGTATATGTAGATGTGATATGTAGCTGATACATGTTTCTGCTATATGTAGCTATTGTATGTAACTGATACATGTTTCTGCTATATGTAGCTATTGTATATAGCCGTTATATGTAGCTGATATATGTTGCTGGTATGTGTAGTTGATATATGTTGCTGGTATATGCGTTTTGTATTGTCCTAGAGTCTGTTTCCTATGAGAATAGAAACCTTTATTGAGTGTGAAGAATTCTAAAGCAGACGCCAAAAGATGTGACTTTTATGTTGGTGGTTAAAAAAAAATGTCAGAAAACAAAATGAGGATTAAATTAAACACGTAAGAACACGGCCACTCTTTCTGTCGTCAATCTGTGAGTTACTTCCGGTGAATAAATGGCCAACGACGGCGCGCACAGGGCAATGAATGTTTCATCGGCTTAAATCACGTTACACACACTTTCATCTTCAGTTACTGTTGTATCAGATTCCCATGAATATTCTCTTGAGCTCTATAACAATAGGCGCCCCAGTTTACCGTTGTTTTCTCGGAGTTATTTTTCCTAGCGTGTTTGCTGCGCCTAGCAGTGGGTTGTGTGTATTCCAAGGCGGCGATGTGACATAACAAATAGTTGTCTCTCTAATGTCAACATTGATAATGGCACGTATGTAGACTTGCATGGGCAGAAAATAATGCAAACTGCCCGAATTTATTTTTTTAAAGATCAGTGGTATTTACATCGACCTAGCATTGATTTTCTCTGAACTTTTCTAAAACGGTTTGCTACTTCGGTGGTACCTCGTTCAAAACCAGCAGTGGGATTTTTTTTCTGGTTCACACAGAAGAAGGCCCCGGGGTTCACCTAGCCTATAACAATAGGTATCAGAGAAATCTGGGAAGGTAAATCAGGCTAAGCGTGATACTGACCACTTCACACTTTCATGTGCCAAAGGTCATGGAAAACATGGGCCTAACACCGTATTCCCCAATATGCTTTAATGTCATGGAAACGGGAATTTTACCTTAAAATATCGTATCTGCCAATATAGTGTGTGTGTATAGAGCTTGTATATATGTGTGTGTGTGTTTGTGTTTTTCACTGCGTATGGTTTTATTTATATATGTATTTTCGTGTGTATATGAGAGAGATCCGAGTTAGCGCTGTGGATAACTCACTCGCTTGCCGACTAGGTGACCCGGTTTCGTTTTCCACTAACCATAATGGCGGTCAAACCGTAACTCGCACCCAGCTTCAAAAAAAAAAAAAAAAGAAAAATTTGGCACCAGAGTTAACTCTCTGTGGAGGAAGAGGAATGAGGCCGCTAGCTACAGAGCTCTTGCTGATAGCGATACTAGCGAGCAGTTTTTGGTCAATTGCTTACTAGGCAACAGAGCACTTAAGGTTTGACTGTGTGAAGTGAAGCTGGCTATAAGAGGACACAGTCTTTGTATTTAGAAGGATGGACCCCTCTAGTGTCATTTTAAATATTAAATAATGGTCATAGCTTTGATGAATGTATATATTGTTCTTCACCAATAGAATAGATGGAATTCTCCATCATGGTGAACAATCTTGCTGAGAAGCTTAGTTCCTAGGTCACCCCTGGGAAGTAAAGAGTTAAAACATGGTACACTCTTTAGCCAACAGTTAACCACTCCATCAGTTGCCAAGAACATCATATTCTCATTTTGCAGAGATGGACTGCTACACCATATGAAAAGATAGGATCAGACAACCACTTAGTGTGAGCAGGTATAAAAATGTGTGCATTCAATAATAAGTACATTTTATTTTATGATATCATTGTTATTTAACTCACAGTTCGTTATTTTAAAGAATTCTCCTTGAGATTTTCTTTATCTTAGTTTGTGTTTGCACTCTTTCAAAGTATGGGTAAATTATTAGTTCGACTATTTCATGGAGGATTTTTCTACACGTAACGTAAATATATATATATATATATATATATATATATATATATATATATATATATGAACCTTAAGTGCCCAGGGCACATGGGGCTTCCGCAAGGGTTTTCCACAAATGCCTGTCCTCCGCCTTTTTTTCTGCTTTTGCCCAGGTGAGCCTTCTATTGCTCAGCATCCTTTCTGTTGTTCTTCTCCATGTCTCTTTTGGTCTACCCTTACTTCTGCTCCCCTGTGGTGTCCATCTTAGTGCTATTTTTGGTAGTGAGTTGTCAGTCATTCGGAGCACATGTCCCAACCATCGCCAGCGTCTTTCCTCAATAATTGTTGTCAGTGGTTTCATCTGCATTTCTGCTAATAAAATGTTATTTCTTATGGTGTTTGGCCAAAATAAAAAATAAACACAGCAAATACGATGTTGCGATTTAGACTGAAGTTTGCTGATCAGACAAGGGCAAGTTGACTTAAATGTGCACTTGGACATCAACTTCACGTGCTGACCTGAATTGTACTCAGCAGATGATTCATGAGCACAGAAAAGCGACACTAGTCAAAACAGCATTTCTGACAATAACTCATGATAGGTTCACGAGAATCCCGTGAAACTTACTCAACACAAAACTCACTGACCATGTTATTGAATGTCTATAAAAGATTGACGCTCCTGGAATCAATTCATTTTAAAATTCAATGCGCATGTATGGCTCATCTCAATACAGAACAACGACTCATCATAATTGGATGTTTACAGACTAGACAGTCACAAATTGTGGTGGCCAGACAATTTAATGTGTTTAGAGCCTTTGGAGACGATTTCAATGAACTGGCTCAGTTGTAGACCGACCACGCGGTGGTAGATCCATAGTCACAACTCCTGCCGAAGACTGCTTCATACGGCTGCGTCACCTCAGGAATCGATTTGCATCTGCGTCCTCAACAGTCCAGTCTATGATAGCAGGTCGTCGAATTTCAGATCAAACGGTCAGGAACCGGCTGCACGACGCTGGTCTTTGCGTTAGAAGACCCTATTGAGGTCCTGTTCTTACGGACCGGTATCGCCAGAACCGACTGCAATAAGCTAACCAGCATCGTCAATGGACCGTTGCGAATGATTGGAGAAGGGTTGGATTTAGTGATGAATCAATCTTTCTGCTCCAACGACATGATAGACGGAGAAGAGCTTACCGCAGAGTCTGTGACCGCTACGCCCAGAACTGCGTGGATGAGGTTCCTCCATATGGTAGTGGGGGTGTAATGATGTGGGGGAAGATCAACTTCATGGGAAGAAGTGACCTGGTGCTAATTGAAGGACGCTTGAATGCTCAACCATACGTCACCGAAATTCTTAGTCCTCACGTCCTTCCACTTCTGGTATCGATTTTTCAGAAGGATAACACTCGACCTAATGTGACAGATAAAAGAGAGGCGACTGCAGTACAACTGGTTTAAATAATAAAGGTAGATGTATGGTGTACTTTTATAAAGTGGCAGAGGGAGTGAGTAAAGTGAGAAAAAACGAATAGAAAATATGAGAATGTATAAATGAAAAACATAGACCATCCGATATTTCAGCATGAGCCTTTTTCCAGTATTATATGGACAAACGAGACAAAAACAAATAACTAAACGAAGAACTTATCTTAATATGGCCTCCTCCAGAAGTAGGAAACAGAGAAATACGTGTCTACTAGAAGATGCATAGGGACCCCGCAGGCCACACAAAGGATAAGCCGATAGAGCCAATCGTAAAGAAGAGGTGGAGAGAGAGGAGGAGAACCGGTGGTAGGGACGGGCAATGTGGAGGAAAAGGCAATAGAAACGTGATAGCCACTAGAGGAGAAGGTATCGGGGGAGAGGGAAAGGGGAAGCGGAGAGATAGTGAATAAAGAACATACACACCTGCAGGGAGAAAATGTGAAACTGGTGAATAGGACAAGACCCTATGAACACCAATATGTTGCCGGAGAAGAAAAGAGGGTGGCAGTAGGGAGGGGTAACTAAGAGAAAGAAAGTAGAGTTTTAAAAAAAAGGGGGGGGGGGTGGAAAACTAAAGAAATTACAAAAAGCTGAAGATATTGTTAATTCCAGGTGGGTGGAGACAGCCTGCATGGAAAATAAGGCGCTGTTCTAGGACCCTCTGAGATCGTACATCAGCAAATTTAGAGCGGATCGCACTAACAGAAATGTCATGTTTTCCCCTGTGGTTGTTAATGCAAAAAGGTTTAGCCACAGGTGTCAAGGCCCTCTTAGAAATATTATTAAGATGTTGGCAGTTAAAAACATACTGTTTCGCCATCTCCATCTCCTCCAGACCGAGTCTGACACACGTGAAGTTTTTGGGGAACCCCCATTGGTAGACTACAGAAGGGACAGTTTCACATGTTCCGCCATGCAGTTGCTTATGTTCTTCATTCATTATGTCTCCGCTTCTCCTTTCTCCCTCCCCTCCCCACGACACCTTCTCCTCTAGCGGCTATCATGTTTCTATTGCCTCCCCCCCCCCCCAAGACCCAATAGAACACTTATGGGGTGAACTTAACAGACAAGTCTGCCAGCAAGACGTGGCCCCAACCAATCTCCGACAGCTTCCTCATGCATTGCGGGAAGAGTGGGCACCTATCCCACAACAAGAGATCCAACGACTAATCGGATCCATGTCAAGAAAATGTCGTTCTCTGATACAGGTCAGAGCAGGCCATACACCTTACTGAATAGGAGGGCTCAGTCGCACAGAATAAAAGTCCAAAACAAATTTAATGAACATCAGATATAACATTCATATAACATATTTCATTGTTAAAGTCTTAAAGTTTCTTCATGCCAAGATTGAAACATTAATTCTGTAAGATAAAATTTTGATACAGGTTTGAAATTTGGTGTCCACTACGACTACAGAAGTGTTGCGTTTCTTTTTTTGAAAAGTATATATATATATATAGATATATATATGTAAAGGTAAAATGCCCCTTTCCATGCCAGACATACTGGGGGATAAGGTGTTAGGCCCGCATTGATAAGGTGATCGGTACATGAAAGTCTGATGTGGTCAGTATCACGCTTGGCCGCATTTACCTTCCCAGGTTTGTTGATACCCATTTTTAGAATCTGCGTGGACCCTGTGGACTGAACAAAAATAATATTTAATCAATTTATTATTAATATATTGTCAGAAGCGGAAGGGGAGTAATTCCTCTGATGATCTGAAGGAATTGTGTTGTTCCGCTCTCTACAGTAGAGAATTTACTGCATATATTATTATTAGTATTATTATTATCATCAGTGTTATTATTACTATTATTATTCTTATTACAGAGAAATGTGATTCTGGCAAATAATACTCTTTATTCTTGGAGATATCCGTAAAACAATGATAGATGAAACCAAAAGTATACCCGGATGTCACCAGACAAAGCTGTAGTGAAATTTATGACTAACACGGACCCATATAATATATACATATATGTTTATAAGTAACTATGCGTATCAGTTTTTTTAACACCTGACTCTGATCTTTCAGATAAAGGGTATCAGATGTCTAAAATTTGAAATTCAAACATCTATAACTCATCAAAGTATGGTGATATAGGAAAGAAACCAATGAAGTGTTAATATAGTCACGGGAAGCATAATATATAATGTCTGTAAGTAAAAGTAACGGAAACATGATGTGATGAACAGTATCACATTACATTATTCACAGTGAGTAATTGAAAGAGTTATGACATGAGAGTGTTATCGTTTTGCATATAAACTGAATGACTTTGAAAAAGTTCCCATCATATGCTAAGACTGTTCGAAATGATAGCTATAATTTGTGTGTTTGGCAGATCCATTTAAAAGATTGCTACTTTTTGTGAAATGATTGATAAGATAATGATTCCAATAATATTATTTTGTTTGTGGTCGTTGGTTTCTATAGGCCAGACAAGAGAAGGAGAACACATTACAGTTCCGGATGCTGTAATTAAACAGTTGTTTGACCTAGTTTTGGATGGCCAGGTAAAGAGTAATAAAGATACAACATATGATTACAGTTCTTTCTTTCTTTCTTGCAATTTTTCTCTTAAATGTTGTTCTCTGCACCTGTCAATGTCCTGTAGCATTTGCATCCGTAGTAGGAGTGTGAAGTGTTAGTGCCTTCACATTTCTAGGCCACTGGAAGTATTTGAGGTAGGTATGCCAGTACCTGGCCTCGCTGCCTATCATTTGCTCCCCCTAGCCCCAGGTACCCACCTTTTCGAGGATCGGTGAAACCCTGTGCCGGTCGGTCCGAACAAATTCTCCGAGTGCGAAATCGAACCGGGCATCTTCCGATCGGCAAGCTAGTGCATTAACCACTACACCACAGTGCTACATATATCCACAAGTTAGAAGCTTTAGAAAGGCAGTAGGGGTTTTATTAATAAGAATGCATAGTTTCATTAATAAGAATGCATAGTTACAGATAATCCTCGCTTTCCGGCCTCCCGTTTTACGACGATTCGTTTTTACCACAGTAGGTCCACTGAATTATTGTAAATTTAAACACACACAAACGAACAAAAAATTATTTGGAATATACAATTCCTATTTTATTTAAAATTACTTATTTTAAAGTCTGTGTACAAATTATGGAGTCAATGTTCATTTTTCTGTTTTAATATACGTCTGTGGGAATTCGGTCAGAAAGCGAGGACTACCTGTATTTATATATTAACCTACGTAATTAAGACAACCGTAGCCTTACAGTCATATAGGAGCCTTGTGGATGCAGCGTTTTAATGGTGGCATTTTCCCTGACCTTTTGATGAACTGGAGGGTGATTAATCAACATTACCCTTGTCCGTCTTTCCTTCACTTGCTGCAGAAGTCTGGATGGCATGGATGAATGATCCAGTTTGAGGACACGTGAGCGACAGGTAAAACCTGCTGCGGGCAATGCAATGGAGCAATGGGTGAACATCAAGTCCAGTGGTGATGACACCTACTAGATGTTTAACGGGTTGAACCACATAATGACGGTAACTTGATGAGTGATAAGCACATAGTGATAATGTCAAACCACACAGTTTCAGCCCAGCCATCTGATAAATCAGGTCACTGAACCGGTAGTAAATTTTCCATCCGTAAATCATAGGAAAGCAGAGCAGGAGAAAAACATATCAAAGTTCCAAGCTTTCAGTTATTACAGAAAACTCAATAAGTGACAACAGCGAACATAACAGTCGAGCGTCCATCAAGTTCTCTCCCGACTTAACAGACTTCCCAGCAGTTCAGGATTAACCAATCCCGTGAATTCTGTTTCAAGAACTGACCAGTCACTCAAGTGAGCGACTCACTTGAACCACACAAAAATGTACACACTGACTCATGAGCGTCGCCATCAAAAGCGTTATGGGGTTGACACCTGTAACATAAACTGTCACATGTGGGGTTGACACCCGTAACATATACTGTCACATGTGGGGCTGACACGTGTAACATATACTGTCACATGTGGGGTTTACACCCACAACATATACTGCACAACATATACTGTCACATGTGGGGTTGACACCCGTAACATATACTGTCACATGTGGGGTTGACACCCATAACATATACTGTCACATGTGGGGCTGACACGTGTAACATGTGGAGTTACTCCAAAGTCCACAACAGATGTATGGATTAGAACAGAACTTACGCAAGGACGGTTTCTAATAAAGTTTACTGGAAATAAACATGGCTTGGCTTTTAATGAAGTTTCTGAAGCGTATTTGGAAAGAACAGTAAGAGTGAAACTGTATCTAGATTTGAGGCGTTTGTTTAAATGAGATGTACTGATATTGGAAAGTCAGTAAACGAAACAAAACTGATGAAAGTCCTTCCTGTTACACGCTTGAAAGTGAACACTTCTTTGTAATTTCAGATACGCACAGAGGCACAAGTTTTACCTGGTCAAACCAAAGTCAGAAGCAAGGGCTCTTATAAAAGTGTTATAAAACTTAATCGCTTTGGGGACAGCTTCCAAACGGCCCAGAGACGGGCAATCAACATAGATGATATCAATTCTTTTATTCCCATGTGGATAACTATTGTATTATTAGAAGCTTACCAGTACGGCCGAGCTCCGAAACCAACAGACGAGCAAATCATATCTAGTCTGGAGTTCTGCAACGGTTTTATGGATCCCAACAAAACCTACAACAGTTCATTAATGGTTTTCTGGCCTTACGTCTACGACGACAACCTTCAGATGAACCTCCCTCGTCCTGTTGCTTAAGTGGATTTAATGAACCTGGTAAAAGCATTACCGTATAACACCGTCCCTATTTCCCATCTCAGAGATAAAGCAAACCTGGAATTACTGCTTCAAGCTTTAAATGGAGTTATGCGAATAATAACAGGAAGTGATTTTTCGAATGATCTGCTCATCAAAATAATTCAACAATTTGAGATGCTTGATATATCTGCGGACGCAGATGATACATTTATCTGGTTGAGTCTTGGGTCTGCTTTAAAAATGCTCGGAGATGAGTTTTCAAGCTCTAGCGATACATGGATCCACAACAACCCAAATATTTCTTCTGTTTTTCATGCTTTAAAGAAATTCGCTTACAGGCAATTTTCTACAAATCCGTTCTCAAACATAATAGATCCCGGGAGTTATTTCGTCTTGAGAAATTTCTTGAATAAGGCTAAAGCCATGGGTAATGATGTAGCTATAGCAACCACCTGGTTTATCAACGCAGAAGACAGGCTATCTAAAGGACGGAAAACTTGATATATAAAATTATAAACGATATTGATGCTGAAGTATGCGCAAATGTTATTAATGGTATCACTGCATCGGTCCTATCAGGCCTGATCGTGCCTGAGGCGCTGCAAGACCAAGAACTTCTGCAAATTTATCACAACACTTCGGCACTGCTAGCATATTTAATCAGTTCAAACTTTACCGGTCGTCAAGACCTAGCTCTTCCATATTATCCATCTCGGTATCAGCTATACTGGACTGTGGCGAGGATTGTGCATCTTATGGACATTTACAAAAGAAGACACAAATTCCCAGTTCATGTCATGGAGTTTGTCTTCAACAGATTGAAGACTGCCTTAGAAGGGGAAGCCACAAAGTTTGTACTGGCGAACAGCAAAAACAGCGAAGACGGGAAAATGTATTTTGATGATTTTCTAGGCAATGGAGACACAGAAGACAATCAAACTGTAGCACGAGGTGAAGGCAGAATATTCAACACAGCAATGGCTGTCAATTTTCTTATGTACACCTGGCATTCTTTTGATTCTGATTCTGGAATTTCCTACTGGAAAGTACATACACCAGAGAAGGTAAAGGAAATAGTGGATGGTTGCGTGAAATGGTTATCGACAACAACATTTGAAGGTAAGTTTAAACTATGGAATGTATTCTTTACCATAAAGAATAGGGGAATGGATGGTCTCCCGTTTCGTTATCCCGCCAACGTCTTCATTGTGACGAGTTTACAGGTGGTGGTAACCGTGCAAGGCTACATTCCCAAGGATATATACGAGTCTATGATCGACATGAATCACTTCGGCAAGCCAACGCCAAAAGTGTTCAAAGGTTACAACCATCCCGATTTCAGGGACATGGTCTTTTGGTCATCTGAGACGTACACTTACGCTGTAACACTTCTAGCTCTGTCGAGATACGGCCAGATCAAAGACACGCGTGGATCTCGTTACACTTTCAGTGCTTCAACAGAAGAAACGACTATGTCAGAATTGTGGTACATGGAGGAAGCAGTGCTGGAGAATATCTTCATATATTCTTGCAAGAAGTATGGAAAGAGTATATAGTGGGTGGGAATAACTATCAGCATGAATGCCCCTTTTATACGAGTTCCCGCTTTACAAGATCTTGGGTTTGCGGCAGTAAAACATATTTACAATTTAAAAAAAACTTAGAATCGTGATTTTTTTTTTTTTGCTGGTTGTCGTATTCCAGATTATTATTATTATTATTAGTGCCATTTCTTTTTTTTACAATAAAAATAAGAAAAAAAGTACCATTTTCTTTTCAGTGTTGTTACTGACCCACAGCGTGATTTGAAGAAAAAGTAAACTGTGTTCTCTGGTTGGCTGCTTAAAAAAACAGTAGTATTTATATGTCTCCATGAAAATGGGCCACTGAAGTTGAACTCCCTACTTCTAGAAACACTGTAGATACGATGTCAAGCGCTTCTTGGGGTCCAAAAATATCTGACCGCATCAGAAACATTAGGTCATTATGTGAGAACAAATTAAACCAAAACAGTCTGAGACCTGAAATACTATGTTTGTGTAGAAACTTGAGTTTTAAACAAAAAATGTTTTTATAAAATGTAATAATTTTGTCCAAGATTTTAGACAGATCACAACAGATGTATTTTTTCAACATAATTTTATTATTATAAATTATATTAGTAGTTTTATATTTAGTATTTTTAGGAACGAAACTAGTACAAAATCTGCCAAGTTTTTGACAGCTTTAGATGATGACGTTAGAGTTTTCTGATATGTCCGCAGGTAGGTAGTTACACTTTGGCTGAAAATTGAAATGAAAATAAAAAGTGGAGGCTTAAATTATTTTTTAAAAAAAAGACTCAGGTGTCTCATAAGCGATTAGTTTTAGATGAAGCTTTGGTATATTCCTTAATCAATTACACTGGCCAACACACATTTTGGTGCCTCACATGTTAGAGCTGTTTCTGGGTATATGTGACCTGCTTATTCCAAAAATGGCGCACGTTTTCTCCCTATCAGCTCCAGTTTTTTAGATACAGAACATATACCATATATCACTCTTCACTCTGCTCACCCATAACGGATCAGGATATTTTAGTGTGGTGTTTAAGTGAATATCTTTTAATCATGGAGGAAACGTATTAAAATTTAAAAGAAAAGTGTACTACATGAAAATTGGCTTGTTTCATACCAAAAGCACAAGTTTATGATACAAACTTTCCACTCATTCAACACAAAAGAAGCTTCTTATGTAAGACTTTCGAGAGTGGGATCTGCCAGGACAATCCCACATAAGATTTCAACAATAATCTGCCATCATGTGTGCATTCCATCTTCCTTGGTATCTGGCTTCCACTGTTTTTATGTCTCGGTGAAATCTTTCACCTTGCTCTTCGATTAAGCCGCCAAGGTTCTCTGGAAAGCTACCTAAGTGTTGTGCAGATAATGAAACTTAACACTCATGTTACAATTAAGCCTGTTGAAATGAAATAGCATATAATCTACTAACTGTGTGTAACTGTCTGCCTTCTTGTTGCCAAGAAAGCTTTTCACAAGAATAAATGAAGACGAGGCACATGATTCGATTTCATTCATTGATTCTGTGAAATGTGGGCCATTTATAAGTTGTCTGATCGGTGGACCATCGAAAATTTCTGCCTTCGGTTTGTCCATGGTAAGTACAGGTAACTTAATTACTATGTATTCAGTGCACGAACCGTCTTTATTCAACGCCTTTACAAATTGTTTCATCAGACCTAGCTTTATATGTAGTGGTGGCAGTATGATTCTGTATCGTGCTACCAATAGTTCATTGATTACATTTTGTCATCCAAACCACCATATATTCCCTCGAATGCCAGTCCTTTCTTGCCCAGTATTCATGTTTTGCTCTACTATCCCATAGACATAAAAAGCAAGGATATATTGTGTAGCCACTTTGTTGACCAAGAAGACAATTAACAATCTTCAAGTCTGCACAAATAACCCATTGATGTTCTTGGTAATTTATCTTTTCCAAGCCAAAAGAGATGACCTTGTGCTCTTCTTTCATCCTGGTGGAATGACTGATTGGAAATGAACCATATTTGTTTCCGTTATTTAAAAGAACACATTTCAAACTAAGTTTTAAACTGTCAGTGAAAAGATACCACTCACCTGAGTTATATTCTGAAAGACCAGTTTTCTTCACAAGGTTTCCGATGTCATTGCAGAATATTAAATTGTTGTCTTTGGTGAAGACTGGCAGAAAATCCTTTTCTCTCCTTCGATAAAATGTAATTTTCGTTCCAGGCTGAAGTACATTCGTTTCCTTTAGTCTAGAGGCAAGCAATTTAGAAGACTCCTTGGAAAGATTGAAGTCCCTGATCAGATTCACAGATTGAGAATCACTCAATTCACTATGTGATCAAAACGATCACTATGTGAAGTTGTTTGAAATTCGCTGTCACTGCCCCCGCCTTCTTTACCTTGTGCTATCTCAGACATGGAAGACTCATCCTCTGAGAGCTGTGGTAGTTCAAGGAAAGTGAAGTGGGTAAAAGATCCGAATGCGGAACAGGTCTCCTGGCTGATGGTCACGAATATTTCGATGCCTATGATATTAACAATACAAAAATAACACTGATCGAAGTGGTTTTTCGGTTCGATCCACACCATTGGTACTCCAGATTTCAGGCAGCTTCTTTCTCATTTGTCCACTGGTGCAAATGCTCTTTACAAGTTTTTTTGCATACAGTATGAGGAGCCAATGGTTTATCTTGATCTCCAAGCTTGAAACCAAAATAACCTACATATACTGTTTTTAGAAACTCAGAAATAGGTTTCCTCCTTGCTTTCTGTGTGTACTCCCAACAAATATAGCAAGTCGGGATGATTCAAGAAGTTCTGTCTTGAAGTAGCCATAACCTCTATGGTGTTCGATTTGCAAAAATGAAATGACATGAGTGGGAATACACACACATACACACCTCCTATTCGATCATAACTATTATACAGCGCAACTGTTTTAAACAGATCAGGTTGAGAAACCTTTGAAATACAAATGTATGCAGTCTGCGAAAACGATGACTTACCATATTATTTTTTTTGTACATAATTATGTGATAAAACAGAACTAAAGCGGTTTTGTCACCTGAGCTATACATTTTTATGTCCGTGTGCATTATAGGAATGGAAGTAGACGAATAGTTGTGAAGCGAAGGTCGTTGTATAAACAAACAAAAATGGGGTAAATTAAATACATAAATTTCCCATTCAAATAAGACAGCTTGTTATGACATCACAACTCTGCAGAAGAGATGTGTTAAAGAGAGGACTAAAATTGTATAAATTCCGCAATATCTAAGAAACTAGAGCTGATCCGATCCAGTGCAGTTTTCTGAATCAGCGCTCCAAATAACCCGAGAAGCAGGCGTAAAAACCAAGACACCAAGAAAAGAAAATGTGTTTCTTGGGCTGTGTTATTCCTCATCCTGAAGCAACAAAGCTGAAGTGATCTTTCAGAATCAAACGACTTTGGCTAAAGTTAACAAACTGAGTTAGGTTTTCTTTTTTAAAATTACCGAATGAGCGTAATAGTGCATTCTTTTAAACAAACTCTAGCCTTATTTTAAGTTCAGCCACAATGATATGTGTTGCTAGCATGTTTAGCTGATATGTTGCTAGTATATGTTGGTGATATATGTTGCTACTATATGCACCTCATTTACGTTGATAGTATATTTAGCTGATCTATGTTGCTAATATACGCAGCTGATATATGTTGCTGCTATATGTAACTGTTGAATGTAACTGGTATGTGTGGCTGACATATGTTGCTGGCACATGTGGCTTCTGGTAAATGTTGCTGGTATATATGGCTGACATATGGTCCTGGTAGATGTTGCTGGTATATGTGTTTTGTATTGTACTAGATTTTGTTTCCTATGGGAATAGAAACCTTTAGTGAATGTGAAGAATTCTAAAGCAGACGCCAAAAGGTGTGACTTTTATGTTGGTGGTTTTAAAAAAAATGTCAGAAAACAAAAACGCGAATTAGATTAAACACGTAAGGACACGGCCACTTTTTCTGTCGTCAATCTGTGAGTTACTTCCGGTGAATAAACGGCCCGCGACAGCACGTATAGGGCAATGAATGTTTCATCGGCTTAAATCACGTTACACACACTTACATCTTCAGTTACTGTTGTCTCAGATTCCCATGAATATTCTCTTGAGCTCTATAACAATAGGCGCCCCAGTTTACCGTTGTTTTCTCGGAGTTATTTTTCCTAGCTTGTTTGCTGCCCCTAGCAGGGGGTTGTGTGTATTCCAAGGCGGCGATGTGACATGACAAATAGTTGTCTCTCTAATGTCAACATTGATAATGGCACGTATGTGGACTTGTATGGGCAGAAAACAATGCAAACTGCTTGAGTGGATTTTTTTTCAAAGATCAATAGTATCGACCTAGCATTGATTTTCTCTGAGCTTTTCTAAAAAGTTCATGTTTTGGTGCTTTTATTTTCTTTCTTTCTAAAACATTCCCCAACACGAAAGTGTCTGATATCCTACTTTATAGAGAGGTGTGAAGCAAGGACAAAAACAGATCTAATAGAATATGATGTTCTCTTTGTTAGTCACGTTTCTGATATTTAAAACAAAAGTTTGCAATTGTTCTCAAGACTTTGTTTAAATTTTACCGACAAAGCAAATGTATTAACTGGACTTTTGCTAAGTAGCAATAATAAAGATAAACAGATAAGAGAAATGACGACAGGGGTAAATCTGGTTCTAGTAATGAATGTAGATGGAAGTGTATGGTTTAGTTTTATGAAAAGATAGAAAGAATGAGGAAAATGGGCCGAAACAAGAATGGCAGAAAGAAAGATGAGTATATAAAGAAATGCAACAAGCCAATATTTTGGCAAAAGCTTTTTTCAAGGATCATATACAAAAACAAAACAACAGATAAAAAGACGAAAAATGGATGAAAAATACAGACTACGCATTCTTGGTCTCCTCCTAGTAAGAAAGACTGGCACGAAATGCGCCCAGATAGACGTAGTAGAGCGCAAGGTGAAAGGCAGCAAATGGCTGAGAAATGAGGTAAAGGGAAGATCAAAAAGGGTATCAAATGATAAAAAAAACATGGCGGTATCCTCCAGATAGCCCCAGCTTCTCTACATCGGATACATGCGACCTTAAACAAAAGCCGCTCAGATGGGGCAGATGATAAAACAGCGAAAAGATAATATGGGGGAGGGGGTGTGGGGGTGGAGGAAAGCTCAGAAAGAACAGAGAACACTGACAGGACAAGACTGCTCGCTTAGGACGCATAGATAAGGGAGATAACAAAGTCTAAAAGGGCTACAGAAGGATAGAAAGGGCTGGAAAATAAAACTTAAATCGCCTCAAGCAAGAATAAGAAAATGCAGTGAAGTGAGTGGGGCTTAAGCAAGAAAGTTGGGCACAAATAGCAGAAATATCAAGAGCTAGCAACTAAGCGGAAATGTAAAGTAATTTGAAGAAAGCTAAATTTATTGTTAATTCCAGGTGGGTGGAGACAGCCTGTCTGGAAAATGAGGCTCTTTTCCAGAGCTTTCCGAGGTTGTTTATGAGAAGAACGCTTCTGTTCGTTGTTATGGCGAAGGATCTACCATTGTTATGTCACAACATTTATCAATGATATGGCGCAGCTTCTATTATTGTTATGAAGCAGCATCTACAGAAAACTTTGAGCAAATGGTAAGTGAAATGGTCTCTGAGCAAATGGTAAGTGAAGTTATTGAAGGAATCGTGGAATACAACGTGGTTGAAGGTTCTGCACATACTAAATCTTTACATTTCATTCGAAGAGTTAATTATCTGATAATATGAAGAGTTGTGTTGTTTCAATCTCTACAAAGTAACATGTCACTTATGTCTTTAGAATCTTTTATCTTAACAATCTTTCTATTTCCACTATCTCCGTTTTCACTTTTTTTTTCCCTTTTGCTATATTTTCCAGTGTAGTCCGATTCTCTAAGTGTCCTGTCATGTCTTTTCTGTTTATATTTTTCTTGCATTTGAGTATCACGTGACTGTGCCATGAAATATTTATGTATTTGTGCATTTATGCAAATCTGAGAGGAAGAAAAAAGAAAGGAAGGACAACCGTTTATTTACTCCGAATATGAAAGTCAGCGGCAACAATCATCGTCTGTGGCAACATAATGTTTTCGTGTTATCAGTACACCAGATCTACTCAATCCAAAAGAAAAATGACGGATGAAGGAATGAAAGTAATTTTTTTTTTTTGCTGAAAACTATACAAGCTTAGTTTTAAAAAAAAACCGTGTCCTAAGCCTAACTTTGTTTTTTCTCTTTCTTTTTCTCTGTGCTTCACACAGTGTTAGTTTTCATTCGAAAGCTGAAACAAAGCATTTAAGGAAAGAATCGAATCATTTAAAGAGATCGGTTTTTTAAAAACTAAAACAAACAAACAATGAACTTCTAATTCAGAAAATGCTTCACCAAGTGTTTGATAAAGGGCATCAACTGAAGTGGAAGGGGGAAAAAAGTCAGCTCAGTGGTTTTACTCTTATTTCCTTTCGACCATAAATTGATTCGCAGAGTTGAACAGACAGTGTGACCAAGGACATTATAGGATTAGATGGCTGGACAGATTTAAGAGACTGAGATGAATAAGCTGCACTAGATCCAACGTCAAAGACCTGGAAAGAACATTCATGTCAGTTTTTTTTTTTGTCGAAACAGCCGTTATAATAAGATGAGGAATGAATTTCCAGGGAAATAAAAGTATTAAAGGTTGAAAGCAGAGTTGTAAAAACTACATGCATACAGTTTTCATTATATCTTAGAAACATAACAAATACGCTAAGTATCTAAACATGTTTTTGATCAGGTCTGATCAGTTCCCTGAGATTAGTCTAACACTTTTTGGCAGGAAAAAAGTTAAGTGAGTACTTATTAACCCATCACAATAATCAGGGATCTTCAAGTTCTGGACTACGAGGTGTCTGAGGCAGAACCTCAACGATTTAAGTTGAGGTTTTTTCCAGTATGCATGGCAAATACCTGCATTTGGCATCAGTATAAATATTCAGGAGTGCAGAATTCGTACATTTTATTTCAGATAACATTAATTATATATTTTCAACTAAGTAGAGTCACTCTGACATTGTAAAAGTATTATTATAATAAATAATAGACCATCATCGTCATAAACTAATGGAATAATAATTTTTTTAAAAAACCAAAAAAGTAAAATTTCTTTAAATCGGGCAGTGTTTATTAAATAAGACTAATTTTAAATAATTATAACGGCCCCTTTCTCTGTACGGATTTAGAAGATGGTGGATATCATGGATATCTGCTTCTAATGGATATGCCAGAGAAAAGTTTTACTGAGCAGTTTCTGTCAATGTCTTCAAAGATTACAGCAGCAACATGTCACGTTTAGTTTGCAAGGTCTGATCTCCTTGTGTGTTACTATCCTGCCTGGTCATTTTTACTCCCTCATATGACGTAGTGAACATACGAGAATACAGAACCGCTCTTTGGGATATGCTATTATAATTTATGAAATAGCCAGATGGTTCTATTCCTTTTGATCACATGGTATGAGCGATTTGTTTAAATTTGCCTTTTTTTAGTCTCTCTCTCTGTCTCTCTGTCTCTCTCTCTCTCTCTGAACCTTAAGTGCCCAGGGCACATGGGGCTTCCGCAAGGGTTTTCCACAAATGCCTGTCCTTAGCCTTTTTTTCTGCTCTTGCCCAGGTGAGCCTTCTATTGCTCAACATCCTTTCTGTTGTTCTTCTCCATGTCTCTTTTGGTCTACCCTTACTTCTGTTCCCCTGTGGTGTCCATCTTAGTGCTATTTTTGGTAGTGAGTTGTCAGTCATTCGGAGCACATGTACCAACCATCGCCAGCGTCTTTCCTCAATAATTGTTGTCAGTGGCTTCATCTGCATTTCTGCCAATAAGATGTTATTTCTTATGGTGTTTGGCCAAAATATTTTTCTAATTCTTCGTAAACATTTAGTCTGGAAAGAATTCAACTTGTTTTCTATGGTTTTGGTGATTTTCCAGCATTCACTTCCATAGAGTAGTACACTTAGAACATTACTCTTAAATATCCTGATTTTCATATTTATGCTTAGTTTTTTTTTTCAATATATTCTGCAGCATTGCAAAAGCCTGGTTTGCTCTAGTGAGTCTGCTGTTGATGTCCTCTGTGCTGTCTCCATTTTCTACTACTCTGCTACCAAGGTATACAAATTCGTTGACCTCCTCCACTAACTTGCTATCTACTCTGAGTACATTTCTGTTGTTCACATTTTGCTTCATTAACTTTATCTTTCCTACGTTGATCTTTAGTCCTATGTTGTTTGCATTCTGAGTTAGCTTGTTTATTTTATCTTGCATATCTTTGTGACTGCTTGATAATAGACAAATGTCGTCCGCAAAGTCAAAGTCCTCCAGCACTTGTCAAGGGTCCATTGTAATCCTCTGCGTTTGTCTGATGTTGCCTCCTTCATTAACCAGTCTACTGCCAAGATAAATAATGTTGGTGATAGTACACATCCCTGTTTCACTCCTGTTTGTACCCTAAAGCTGTTGGAGGTATGTTCTCCACAGTTAACTTTGCACTGAAAACCCTCGTATAGGGCTTTGATTACATTAACTATCTTATGGGGGAGGCCATGCCATCTTAGGATTTTCCACAGTGCATCTCTGTTGACACTGTCAAAGGCTTTCTCAAAATCTATGAATAATGCATATGTTGTGCTATGCTTTTTTAGTCTAGGAAACTTAATAACCTTTGGCTGAAGTTTACAGATGACTGCATCTTTATCAGTTTAGTAACTCACAGACCTCGGCTCCAAGTTAATGAGCTAAAGTTTCATATCCTGAATAAAGCATTGCTTATCGTCAATAGTCGCATGCTCTGTTGCCCTCATTGTGTTCACGGCCATAGCAGAATGCTGCACAGAGTTTTCACAGAATCTGAGACACCAGGAGAAACTTGGCAATGGAACAAGTGAAAGCACTTATAAGAGATTCAAAAACTTGATTGCACAAGTACCGACTACAAACAAAACTATTCTTTCAAGACAAAGAAACTGTACGTGGCAACCTGGAGCAGATTGCTCGAATATTTGTTCGAATATTGGGGTTATCTAGTTGTTGCTGTTCTAAAGTGCTATGGGCAACTGTTTGAGCACAGACGGTTTTGTGTGTGTTATGGTACAGTCATCCGGGCCAGAGCTGGTCAAGACCGTGCTTCCGGTAACATGCTTAGCTCGTCACACGAAGCATGTCTTCCTATGGTCCTTGCGGTGGTAGAGTTTGCAGAGATGTCTCCTTTCTGACTCCACCCTGAGTCTTAAAACACGGTACCGTAACCCAACCCCCAGTTGGATGCGAACCTTTGAAGTGGACTACATAAGGTAAAAGAAGAATGGGACGACCAAAAAAAGAGACATAGAGATGTGCAGCAGGGAAATGCTGGTTAGGAAAAGACTATCGCGATAGGCAGTCAAGAAAATAGCAAAGTACAGACAAAAATGGAAATATCTTGTTACAAGCAGCCCGGTGTGTCTTGGGCATTGAAGAGAGAGAGAGAGAGAGAGAGAGAGAGAGAGAGAGAGAGAGAGATATGCGACGCATTATACGAATCTTTTTCACGGCATCGAGTGTTAAGAACGTCCTGCCAGCATCTCCATGGATGACGTCTGAAATGTTTGCTAGCAGGTTCAGTGATTTTGACAGATGACGAAGTTTGCTTTCTTGTAGTTAGTAAGGTGATGACGAAGGTTGCTTTCTTGTAGTTAGTAAGGTGATGATGAAGTTAGCTTTCTTGTAGTTAGTAAGGTGATGACGAAGTTAGTTTTCTTGTAGTTAGTAAGGTGATGATGAAGTTAGCTTTCTTGTAGTTAGTAAGGTGATGACGAAGTTAGTTTTCTTGTAGTTAGTAAGGTGATGACGAAGTTTGCTTTCTTGTAGTTAGTAAGGTGATGACGAAGTTTGCTTTCTTGTAGTTAGTAAGGTGATGACGAAGTTTGCTTTCTTGTAGTTAGTAAGGTGATGACGAAGTTAGTTTTCTTGTAGTTAGTAAGGTGATGACGAAGTTTGCTTTCTTGTAGTTAGTAAGGTGATGACGAAGTTTGCTTTCTTGTAGTTAGTAAGGTGATGACGAAGTTAGCTTTCTTGTAGTTAGTAAGGTGATGACGAAGTTTGCTTTCTTGTAGTTAGTAAGGTGATGACGGAGTTATTTTTCTTGTAGTTAGTAAGGTGATGACGGAGTTATTTTTCTTGTAGTTAGTAAGGTGATGACGGAGTTATTTTTCTTGTAGTTAGTAAGGTGATGACGGAGTTAGTTTTCTTGTAGTTAGTAAGGTGATGACGAAGTTAGCTTTCAAGTAGTTAGTAAGACGATGACGAAGTTAGCTTTCTTGTAGCTAGTAATTTTTTTCTCATGTCTCCAGGTGTATACAGAAGCATATCAAGTTTTCTCCCAGGGTCCCAGTTGGTCCCAGTACAATGCCCTTAAAGATTTAAACGAACGCACGAGTCAAGCTGTTAGCTGGGACAGTTAACTATTCTCAAGGCGAAATTGTAGACCGGCTTCGTCGCTTTCCGATCAGTCAACTGTAAAAACTGGTGCAGGTTAGCTGTATTTATAAGTCGCCTGAGTGGTGCACTGGTTCAAATCTGACAAGAGACGCCACAGTCATACAGTTTTAGACATGGGTGCCTAGTTCTTCTTGACGGTAGGGAAGTAAACATGACCAGTCACGGTGTTGACCGCATCACGGTCCAGTGCTCCAGCACGTCAAAGAACATATGTGCTTTAACACCATGTTCCCCAGATGCTTCTATGACATGACAGGGCTGCATGTTTGCTGTGCTCTACTTTCTCATCCACTCCTGGCGACCACGCAATGGCGGAGTTGTATGTTGTCAATGGCAACGCTCATCATGAAAGAGAGAATGCTTTGAAAGAATTTCGTCCATTGAGATACGCCACATCTTGTGAGCGCTCGAACAGATTTGAGTTCTTACCTGGGCCTATCGCCTGGTTCCCCTTTCTCTCTCTCTCTCTCTCTTCTCTCTCTCCTTTCTCTCTCTCTCCCTTCTCTCTCTCTCTCTTCTCTCTCTTTTCTCTCTCCCCCTTCTCTCTCTCTTCTCTTTCTTTTCTCTCTCTCCCTTCTCCCTCCTTTCTCTCTCTTCCCCCTCTCTCTCTTTCCTCTCTCTTCTCTCTCCCTTCTCTCTTTTCCCTCTCGCTCTGCTCTCTCTCTTTTCTCTCCCTCTCTTTTCTCTCTCTTACCCTCTCTCTCTCCCTTTCCTCTCTCTTCCCTCTCTCCCTTCTCTCTTTTCTCTCTCTCTCTTCCCTCTCTTCTCTCTCTTTTTCCTCTCTCTTCTCTCTCTCCCTTTTCTCTCTCTCTTCCCTCTCTTCTCTCTCTCTTCCCTCTCTCTCTTCTCTCTCTCTTTCCTCTCTCTCTCTCTTTCCTCTCTCTTCTCTCTCTCCCTTCTCTCTTTTCTCCCTCTCTTCCCTCTCTCTCTTCCCTCTCTCTCTCTTCCCTCTCTCTCTTCTCTCTCTCTTCTCTCTCTCCCTCTCTCTCTTCTCTCTCTCCCTTCTCTCTCTTCTCTCTCTCCCTTCTCTTCCCTCTCTCTCTTCCCTCTCTCTCTTCCCTCTTTCTTTTCTCTCTCTCTTTTCTCTCTCTTCTCCCTCTTCTCTCCCTCTTCTCTCTCTCCTCCCTCTTCTCTCTCTCTTCTCTCTCTCTTCTCTCTTTCTTCTCTCTTTTTTCTCTCTCTCTTCTCTCTTTTTTCTCTCGTCTTCTCTCTCTCTTCTCTCTCTTTTCTTTCTCTCTCTTCTTTTCCTCTCTCTTCTTTCTCTCTCTCTTCTCTCTCTCTCTCACACACACACATGCAGTGTTCCGCTGAAATCAAATTACCGCCCGGAACAAAGGCACTCAGAAAACAAAACCCGAGGAAACCCAACCAACCAAATTACCCGTTACTCTGCCAGTTGCTGGTGCGGACAATCAGTCTCCAGGTCCCTGTGCCACAGCGCGATCTGGGCCTGAGAAATGACAGTCACCGGGAAATTTCGTCTTGACGTTTGGAGTGCCACTTTGGCAGCGACCAGATTGCTGGCTTGGTGCTAACCCGTGGCTCAGAATGTAATTAGTGGCTTAGGATAATGTTAAATATCCAGGAGTAATGCGGTAAGCGTAATTATTTTGTTTCGTTTATTTTTCTTCGTTTAATATAAAACTGTTTGGTTTAAATGTGAGTTTATTCACAGTTTATTTTTCTGTGGATGAGTAGGATGTTGTTATTATAAGGACAGCTGCTGTGATAGTAAAATCAGCAGCAATAATCGTGGTACAACAGATGTAGTAATAGTTGTAGCAGTAGTAGTAGTAGTAGTAGTAGTAGTAGTAGTAGTAGTAGTAGTAGTAGCAGCAGTAGCAGTAACAGCAACAGTAGTGTATATAGAATCTCTCTCTCTCTCTCTGAACCTTAAGTGCCCAGGGCCTGTCCTTTGCCTTTTTTTCTGCTCGTGCCCAGGTGAGTCTTCTGTTGCTCAACATCCTTTCTATTGTTCTTCTCCATGTCTCTTTTGGTCTACCCTTGCTTCTGTTCCCCTGTGGTGTCCATCTTAGTGCTATTTTTGGTAGTGAGTTGTCAGTCATTCGGAGCACATGTCCCAACCATCGCCAGCGTCTTTCCTCAATAATTGCTGTCAGTGGCTTCATCTGCATTTCTACCAACAAGATGTTATTTCTTATGGTACTTGGCCAAAATATTTTTCTAATTCTTCGTAAACATTTAGTCTGGAAAGAATTCAACTTGTTTTCTATGGTTTTGGTGATTTTCCAGCATTCACTTCCATAGAGCAGTACATTTAGAACATTACTCTTAAATATCCTGATTTTCATATTTATGCTTAGTTTTTTAGATTTCCATATAGTCTGCAGCACTGCACAAGCCTGGTTTGCTCTAGTGAGTCTGCTGTTGATGTCCTCTGTGCTGTCTCCATTTTCTACTACTCTACTGCCAAAATACACAAATTCGTTAACCTCCTCCACTAACTTGCTATCTGCTCTGAGTGCATTTCTGTTGTTCACATTTTGCTTCATTAACTTTGTCTTTCCTACGTTGATCTTTAGTCCTATGTGGCTGCTTGATAATAGACAAATGTCGTCCGCAAAGTCAAAGTCCTCCAGCACTGTGTCAAGGGTCCATTGTAATCCTCTGCGTTTATCTGATGTTGCTTCCTTCATTAACCAGTCTACTGCCAAGATAAATAATGTTGGTGATAGTCACATCCCTGTTTCACTCCTGTTTGTACCCTAAAGCTGCTGGAGGTAAGTTGTCAGGAAGATATACATTGCTATCAGTACTGCCGCCGTTAAGCCTGTCCAACCTTCCGGCTAAATACCAGAAAATAAAATTCAAACATGGTCGGTGTACACTTAATGTGACTCAGACATCCCGGCACCGTATAATTAAAATGGTCTCCGCTGTTTGTGCTTACTTTTATTTGAGAGCATTTCATTAAAACTAAAGAAAACAACGAGTTTTTTTTTAGATACAGTGTGTGACAGCTGCTCAGATACGGACAGGCGATGAAGTGCCTTTCAGAATAACAATGACTGGTTCAGAGAATAATGGCTTATGTATGCATAATAGTCTGTAATCTCCATATACACGCTCGCATACACAACTTTTTTCTTAACAAGTTGCTACATTTATCAGGAGAAAAACTGACTGTGCTTGTGTGACGGCGGTTTTTCTCAGGGCAAGGGAACCGACTGTCAAGACCCTGTCCTACCTGTCTCAACTGACATGTGCACACGTAGCATAGGTCAGATGAGGGAAAAACACGTTCTGTAGGGGTGCCCAACGTAACCAGGTGCACAGAAAACAGATGTAGCCAACGTCTATATCAGGTCAAGGGAGGTTTGTAACAGGCTCATCTAGGCTAACGAGACAAGGCTTCCACTGGTCCGCACTGTGGTGGAGTATGGGGGGGGGGGGGGCGCGTGTAACAGGTTCATCTAGGCTAGCGAGGCAAGGCTTCCACTGGTCCACACTGTGGTGGAGTGTTATTGTTGTTGTTCTTCTTCAGTCTCCCTGGAATTACGAGCACATGTCAAAATACTGGTTGCAAGACACCGACAACAAGTTCCAGTGGCATAAGTAACCATAGCCAACTGGAAGCATCAGAAGACGACGCAGCACAAATAGTAGAGACACGGCTGTCTCTCTCACACGTAGACGTTCATATCATCGCTCGAGCACAAAACATCACATCTCTTACACTTAGACGTTCACATCATCGCTCGAGCACAAAACATCACATCTCTTACACTTAGACGTTCACATCATCGCTCGAACACAAAACATCACATCTCTTACACTTAGACGTTCACATCATCGCTCGAACACAAAACATCACATCTCTTACACTTAGACGTTCACATCATCGCTCGAACACAAAACATCACATCTCTTACACTTAAACGTTCACATCATCGCTCGAGCACAAAACATCACATCTCTTACACTTAGACGTTCACATCATCGCTCGAACACAAAACATCACATCTCTTACACTTAGACGTTCACATCATCGCTCGAGCACAAAACATCACATCTCTTACACTTAGACGTTCACATCATCGCTCGAACACAAAACATCACATCTCTTACACTTAGACGTTCACGTCATCGCTCGAGCACAAAATATCACCTCTCTCACACTTAGACGTTCGCATCATCTCTCTAGCACAAAACATCACCTCTCTCACACTTAGACGTTCGCATCATCTCTCTAGCACAAAACATCACTTTTCACACACTTAGACGTTCGCATCATCTGTCTAGCACAAAACATCACTTTTCACACACTTAGACGTTCGCATCATCTGTCTAGCACAAAACATCACTTTTCTCACACTTAGACGTTCGCATCATCGCTCGAACACAAAACATCACCTCTCTCACACTTAGACGTTCGCATCCCCTCACACTAAAGGTTCACATCATCTCTCTAGCACAAAACATCACCTCTCTCACACTTAGACGTTCGCATCATCTCTCTAGCACAAAACATCACCTCTCTCACATAACGTTAGACGAAGACTCTCAAAACTCAAGTCATACTTTACAACTCAAGCTCAGACTTTCTTTCACAAATCACGTGCCTTTTCCAAACAATACATTAGTTGCGCCCCGAATCTGAGCCCAAAAGTTAGAGGCCAGAGTATATAAACAAACAACCAAGGGCGTTAACTTTACATAACTCTTCAAGGGGAGTACACCCTGACAAAACAAATTCTGTTCATACTTAATGTTCATTATTCTGCGAAATCAGCAAATATGAGAATTGTTAAAGACTTTTTTCATGCCTTGAATATGTTGTCCGCTTCTTATGTTCGTGTAAAGGATTGCTAAGCACACGGAGGTGATAAACTACAAACTTCAGTGTAATCTTCCTTTTTATTAGTTTGCCAAATATAAATACCTTTCTTGCTTGTATTTGTTCCTTCATCTAGAGCAGTGATTTTAACCTCTTTTTTGTGGCTGTGGACCCTCTTTCCGATCTTAGAACAGCTGTGGACCCTCTTTCCGATCTTAGAACAGCTGTGGACCCTCTTTCCGATCTTAGAACAGCTGTGGACCCTCTTTCCGATCTTAGAACAGCTGTGGACCCTCTTTCCGGTCTGAGAATAGCTTTGGACCCTCTTTCCGATGTTAGAACAGCTGCGGACTCTTTTTCCGATCTTAGAACCACTGTGGACCCTCTTTTCGGTCTGAGAACAGCTGTGGAACCTCTTTCCGGTCTGAGAATAGCTTTGGACCCTCATTCCGGTCTGCGAACAGCTGTGGACCCTCTTTCCGATCTTAGAACTGCTGTGGACCCCTCAGCAAAAATAAAGCATTAAATAGGACCCCAGCGATGCCAAGATTATTTTTGGTCTAGCTAATCCATTTGCTGACCCTTGGACTTCCTGGGGATCATTGACCCCCAGGTTATGATTGGCCTAGAGTAAGAGCTTGGTCATGACTGTAGATTCAAGATACTTAAACCTCTGGTCTGATTCTGGATTTCTTCCATGAGTTTGAATCCCGTCTGTCTCCTCCCATTCGCCAGAGTCCTCGCTTGTGCTACGGAGTATGTGCACTGTATTGAGAACTTTCTTTACACGAGAAGATCAAAGCACTTTTAAACTTGTCGTCTGTGCAATGAAAACAGCCCTTTCTAGCTGAAGGTCGAGAGAGACTAAACCCAAGACTTACTAGATCCGGCAAATAAAGGCCTAAAGTTCCCATTCTCTGATCTGGATATGGCATTTCTCTGATTAAAATAAAATGCCGAGCTTTTTTTTCAGTCTCGTTACAGGTCTGTCATATCTCTTAAACGCCGTGTAATAAATGATCTAATGTCAGTTTTAAGTTCCAGGACTTGATAAAGAATCCTTTGCAGGGTTCCCAATTCCGAAGTTTAAAAAGTAACCTCACATTTTTGGAAACAATTTCTACAATGTAAAATAGTCAGTGTTATTAATGTAATTCTGCAAGCTTGAATCGTGTACTGCTTTTTAAAAATATGCGTGGTGTGTATGTCTCTTCTGCTTCTTCTTCTTCTTCTGTCTCACTGGAATTACGAGCTGGCGTTTGTTGCAGCCGACACGATGAAGATGTTGATGGACAGCACTGTGTCGGTCTAGGAGCCGGCTACTGTGGCACCTTCTTTCAGTCCGGCAGTGGAGCTGCAAAAGCAGGGTGTATGCAATGTTTCTTTAGCAGACTCCATCGCCACGAGGTCTAAACGATCCCTGCCACGTTAGCCAGGCTAGGCCTGTTACTAGAGATACCAGCGGAGATGCGGGACAGGGTCTTGGTCAGTTATGGTTGGACAACCCTGGCGCTAGCATGTTAGCTATGTGTCGGTGATCATCAGATCGGACAGCGCTTTCATCCCCATCTGTTTGTCCTTAACATGAGGTCTAAAACTGGGTTTCCCGCTAGAGTTGGCAATCCTAGCCCAGATTATATCCGATTCTTTGCAAACAGAAGAAAATGAAGAAAAAACATGTCTCCTCCCCTTCTCTCTTTAAAACTCTCTCTCTCTCCCCTTTCTCTCTTCCCTCTCTCTCTCCCCCTCTCTATCTCCCCTCCCTCTCTCTCTCTCCCTCTCTCTCCCCCTCTCTCTCCTCTCTCTCTCTCTCTCTCAAAACGGTATATTTGTAGCTAAGTGAAACCCCATGTTGGTTATCCTCAACTAGTAACAATACAGTTATAGGTCCTTTTCAGAATTTACTCTGCACATACACACAGACACACACACACACACACCTACATACAGACCTGACCTTCCTGAATGGCCCATATTATTTCAACAGACGTCTAAGGGTCTTAGGCTGATAGCACGCCGGGGCTAGTGTTGTCGCAGTGTAGCCATTGGAAACAAGCCTATCTTGGCAGGACCTCTCCAGATGGAGATAAAACCTTAGGCGAGGTTCTGCTGGATCTAATGTTTTCAGGTCGAGAAAAGGAGCGAGAAAACTACCGTGGGGGGGGGGGGGGGGTGAGGTGGAGGTGTTCATGGGAGAGGAGGGGGGGGGGGCGGGGAATGAAAAATGACTGTTACGATCCAACATTTCGACCGATGTATTCATCAGCGTAAGGACGGTTCAGGCAGGAATGTTTTAACTAAAGCCGCTTAAAAAATAATCCAGACAAATCCAAGAAAAAGCAGCAGTCGCTGTATCTTGGGAGAGAAGGACTTAGGAACATCGCATAGCATTAGGAGAAGATAAATGGGAGGATAGCCAGATGAAGGCTATGAAAGGTAAAGATGAGTCTAACGCGATTAAAAGTCACCAGCTGAGCTGATGGAAACTACTAAGGAACAAGTTCCGTGGAGCTGTGTGTCACAAACGCCTGTCAGTAAGCCATCTGATGATGATGATGATGATGATGATGATGATGATGAAAGAAGGGTGAATAAGGATGGTAAAACGAGTTGATGAACTTAAAGTGAATTGAGGAACATTAAAGTGAATGATGATGATCATCATCAGGTGCCGTGCCAACTGGCGCTGGCTATTATGCTTCTCCAGAGTACACAGGTTATACACATGCAGGCCATCAGCTCAGTTGGTGATCTCCTCTCACACCATCTCGTCAGACTGTCCAGTATCATTTCTCTTAGTATTCCTCTTGATCTTCTTCCTTCTATTTTTCCTGTTGTTATTTTCAATGCCTCCTCTTCTCATTACATATCCTATGAAAGTACATTGTCTCTCTCTTATCTTTCTGACAAGGTTTTTTTGTCTCTCCAGCTCTTCTCATACATTCTTCATTAGTTATTTTTGCTGTCCAGGGGACTCGCAACATTCTTCTAATAAACCACATTTCTGCTGCTTCCAATGATTTTTGTGCAGACTTGCCTATTGTCCATGATTCACTTCCATATAACAAGATAGGTTCAATATAGCATTTTAGGACTCGTTTTCTAACATTCATTGATAAGGATATGTTGGCTAATATGTTTCTCGTTCTCTGAAATGCAGTCTTTGCCTGGCCTATTCTGTTCCTAATTTCTGTTCTGCATTTCCCATCTGATGTTATTACTGCTCCAAAGTATTTAAATTTCTGCACCTGCTTTAGAATAGTTCTGTTTAATTTTATACATCATGTTAGTGGATTCTATTTCTTAGATATAACCATAAGTCTCTGTCTTTTGATGTTCAAAGTAAGGCCTTTCTGTTCACTTTCTTTGGCGACTTTATCCAAGAGATTTTGCAGGTCTTGTTGGTTCTCAGCTATCTGTACTGTGTCGTCAGCATACCGAAGGTTGTTAATATTGTAATCCTCCAATTTTTATGCCTGGTTCTGTGATGATCGTTCTTAGAATATTCTCACTGTACAGAGAAAAAAAGGTCTGGAGATAGTACACATCCTTGTCGCACCCCTTGTTTTATAGCTTGATATTTTCCAGTTCTATTTTCAGCTCGAATTGCTGCTTCCTGATGCTAGTTTAGATGTTTTACAATGATGATAGTAAAGTGAATTAAGAACATAAAGTGAATTGTGATCATAAAGTGAATCGAAGAACGTAAAGCTGCCTGAGCAGAATTTTACTATTTAAGACAGACTAACAAACATGCAGAGAGACACATATATAGACAGACACACACATACAGAGAGAGAGAGGGAGAGAGAGAGAGAGAGAAATTGATTGCCATGAAAATGTACATTAGGCGCACGAATAGACTATTTTCCTGAAAGTCATTTCTTTAGCTTTTGTTTAAATTCTCGCTCTTATTTCGAGGGTTTAAAAATAAGGTGGCTTACCTTTCAGGTATCCATTTCTATATGTTTCACATATTTTGCGAAATAACAAAGCAAACTTTGCGGAAGATATCAATCATTTTCGGGTTTTCTTGCCTGAAGTAGCTCTGTGATGAAGGAAATCTTTTGTCAACATTTCTGACCATGTCGTTGAGGTGAGTTTTGCATTACTTTAATATAAAGAAATAATCGGTTATTAAAAGTCCATGCTACTGAACTGAACTTCTGATTGGCTAGAATGACAGACATTTCACAGTGGACCATTGTATTTTTTAAAAAGGGGGCGGGGGGGGGGGAGAGTTATAACGTGTTCCCATGTCAGAGCAGAAAGGTATTTTATATATAAATATTCACTCCAGCGTAATTAAAGTGACTCCAGAGTCATATGATAGAAAGGTAATGCCTCGCGAATTTAAATAAAAATCTTCATAAATGATGCAACATCGAGAGGTTTATATCACCTTTCAGTTGCAGTTAAAAGTTTATAGGTTATTTTATTATACACAGTCCATAGTCCCCCATGGTGGTGGAGCCTGCTAAAGAAGCATTAGACACCCCCTGCTTTTTATCGCCACACAAGGACTGAAAAAATAGCCGCCATAACCCGCTCCCAATCCGACACGATGTTGTGCCTCAACACCTTCACGGCATCGGCTGCAAAGATCACCAGGTCACAGTTCCAGGTAACTAGGTGAGATATGTATGATATACACAGAGACACAATAGTACGCTTAGAGTAGACCACGGCACAGGATGATACAGTTTATGAAGTGCCACATTTCAAGATGGAAACTATTTCAGTAGCCTGCGTCAGACAGGCTGTCTCAAGATGACATATATCAGAAATGTTTTATCTCTTCTGGTACAAGCCCAAGAATTTCAGGTCGTAAACAGTACTGAAAATTATAACAAACTGGACCAACTTTGTACTGGCAAGGACTTCTAGAAACATATCGTCATATCTTGTCTGGGACGAGGGGGGAGGGATGTACAAGTAAACAGGTCTTTGATAACGCATTCATACATCACAGCATTTGTAAGAAGAAGCAACAGACCAGTCGAAGATATGGACAATATGTCTTCGTTCTGCAATTTTATTCCTTTTATAAAGTGAACGCTATTTGAAGTTGGTGACTTAGAATAGTTTGCATAAAGATTCCTCGTTAAGGATTAAAGCAGATTAATACAGTCGCTTGGTATGTAAAGGTGACCTTGCGATGTTAAAGAGACACCTAGAGGACATGATGTCAGTGCTCACACAGAATTTTCATTGACATGGCAACGCACTAGAGTATGATGTAGTAAGCATCACGCCTGCCCGTCTTTCCTTTCACAACTCCAGAAGAAACCAGGTACCTATTTAGTACAGCTGGGTGGCTGGGGCGCCTCTGGCTGGATTCGAACCACCTACCTTCGCTGTGAGATACTATTGTGCTAACCACTTCGCTACTCAAGTCCACGGTGAGGAAAGATTTCATTGAATAATCATGTTAGGTTTCTTCACGCGTTTACTGAGCTGAAATATATGATTGTATGTGGGAGCTTATTCATTATTCATTATGCTGCTAAACTAGAAATACCTGAAAGACTGACGTTTATTGAGCTGAAATAATGATTGTATATGGCGGCTGATTCATTATTCACTATGCTGTTAAACTAGAAATAAAATACCTGAAAGACTGACACTTCACGATGTACTTTCTATTCTTCCCACCTAATGCCTCCTTGAGGGGTCCAAACACCTGAAAATCACATAGTGCTAGATCTGATGAATATGCAGGATATGGAAGACACTTCAAATGCAGATTCGTAATTTGTTGAGCTGGTGCGCGTGCTGGTCTAAGGCCGCGGATTATCATGCTATAACAACACACAAGAACTGAGCCAAGCGCGACGTTTTGACCTGAGTGCAGATTTTAAGTGCTTCTCAAGCAGATCACGGTATGCTTCGCTGTTTATAGTGGTTGCTCTGGGCATGTAGTGTTTCAGGATTGATTCTTTACAGCCCCAGGAGAGAGTGAATATCACATTTCTGGCTGATGGAGTTTGGTCTCGGCAAGAAAGAATGTCGCCATTCTTTGCTGGCTCGTTTTGAGTCTGACTGGAAGTTACGTTCTCAGTTATGTCTCCAGTGACTACGCGATGTAAAAAGCCATCTTCTTCATCTTCAAAACGTCGTAAAAGAGTTTCACAAACATCCCCACGACGGTCTTTCAGATCGGGGGGGGGGGGGGGGGGGTGAGTTGTTTTGGTACCCATTCGATGCAGACTTATTTTGTACTGCAGCACTTTATGAATGATGTATTGCGTCGAGCCAGGTCTAATTTTCAATTTTTCAACCAAATCATTGATTCTTAACCGCCGATTTTTCTATATTATTCATTTCTCCTCAGCGTTTGTGGCAGGCCTGTTTGCCTCAGCGTTAGTGGCAGGCCTGTTTGTCTCAGCGTTAGTGGCAGGCCTGTTTGTCTCAGCGTTAGTGGCAGGCCTGTTTGTCTCAGCGTTAGTGGCAGGCCTGTTTGCCTCAGCGTTAGTGGCAGGCCTGTTTGTCTCAGCGTTAGTGGCAGGCCTGTTTGCCTCAGTGTTAGTGGCAGGCCTGTTTGCCTCAGTGTTTGTGGCAGGCCTGTTTGTCTCAGCGTTAGTGGCAGGCCTGTTTGCCTCAGTGTTAGTGGCAGGCCTGCTTGCACTGTGAGGCTGGCCGGAGCGAGCTGCACCCGCCATATTTGACATCCAACTTCTGAACATTCTCTGCCATTCACATACCTGTAGAAACGGCATATATATGTCCCAATACTGAGACTTCATTCAGCGATGAATATCTGCAGGTTTCTCACTTTCGCTAACAACCCCACCCACCCCCTCCCCCGAAAAACTGCGCACTGTTCTTCTTTCGTGCATGTTTCTAAGGAGCGGGTATCTTTGATGTGGTCTGTAGACATCATATGTTCCAAACGGCCAACGTACCTCAGCACACGTACATGTTAAGAAGGACGGTGTAACGTATCCGTACTACCAGTGTCAACTTACTCCAGTTAGATTTTTTATGGTAAAATTAAGGTCACTTCTTGTCTCGCCCCCGTGTATCGTTCCCGAGGGTTTCTGGCATTTTTTTTTTAGAGCAAAATGAGTTTTGTCTGGAAAGTTCCACTTTCAGTGTGTTCTCATTGGTCAGTCTTGCACACCTCTATTTTCTGGCCCGTCAGTTTTATTCCTATTGCTGGATCATCTCAGATTGGTCAGTCGTATTTTTATCATTAGTCAATTTGGTCCCTCTGATTGGCTAGTCTTATAACTGTGATTCTTATCTTATATCTTATATCATTCTCGTGACGTTAAAAGTCACATAGGGCTCGCAAGGTAGTTCGTCAATTTTCCCTGTCTTCGGCGAGCCTTTCAACCTCATCAAGAGATGCCTATTAATCTGACCTCTCTTAACAATGTCCTCTTTAGAGTTTCACGTCATCTGCCTCTTTTTCTTCGGCCTGTTGTGTTCCACTTGATAGCTTGTTTCTTCTCATTACGTGACCAACATATGTCCATCTCCTTTTCCTGATCACCCATGAGACTGGTTGTTCAGCCATCTTTCTTATCTCTGCATTGTTCTTGAATTCATTCCACTTGATGCCGAGTATTTTCCTTAGGCATTTGTTTTCATAAGAGTCTAATTTCTTGTCTATTTCTTTAGTTGATTTCCAGCTTTCGCATGCATAAAAGAGGGTGGATATTACATTTGAATTGAATAGTCTTAACTTGGTTTTTGTGCTTATAACTTTTGAATGCCATATGTTCTTAACATTCTTGAAGATCGATGCTGCTTTTGCAATTCTAATCCTAACTTACTTTCTGGTGTCACCATCCTGGTCTACGTAGCTGCCAAGGTATGCATATTGACTGACTTCTTCAATATATGTCCCATTTACGTGTATTATCCCATTTTGATTAATGGTAAGTTTCATTATTTTTGTTTTGTCCTTGTTAATTTCAAGTTCTATTTGCTAGGCAGTGAAGACAGTTATCTGTTTTTTCTTGCATGGAATTCACATCGTTACTGATAAGAGTTATGTCATGAGGAAAATCAAGATCTTCTAGTTGGGGAGTTTGATTACTCTGAATGGCTAGTTTTATTCTTCTGAATGGACAGTTTAATTACTCTTTTTGGGCGGTCTTATCCTTCTTTGAGTCCATACATCCTTGACCTCCAGCGGAACAATTAGTGTCCGATACGATTTATGACAACCTACAGAGCAATAGCAAAAAATTCTTTCCACTCCCAAAGTTATAAGCAGTATGTGTAAAGTGCCTCACCTGTATAGTATCTCACGTGTACAGTACATCACC